>VHKM01000066.1:1200000-1639483 GCA_007210695.1 Neogobius melanostomus | reverse complement strand
CCCACCTGAGCTTGGTAGCTCTCTGCAGTTCATCCAGGCATCATAGGCTTCTGGTAACAGCTCTGGTCAGTGCGGTCCTTGTTCGGTCAGTAAGTTTAGGAGGATGGGCCGGTCTTGGTAGGTTTGCAGTGATGCCACACTCTTTCCTATTCCTGATGAGTATTTAACTGTACTTCGAAGAGATTTCAAAGCCTTTGGAAATGTTTGTATAACCTACCCAAGCTTTATACTTCTCAATAACTTTTCTCTGACTGCTGGGTGTTCCTTGTTCTTCATGAGCTCTCTGCGCTTTAAACTGACCTCTGAAAGACTATCAAGAGCAGGTGCATTTATATGGAGACTTGCTTACACACAGGTGGATTCTATTTACCACTTAGTCATTAGGTCAACATTGGATCTTCAGAGATCCTCACTGAACTTCTGGAGAGAGATGCTGCACTGAAAGAAAGGGTGAATAATTTGGACGCCCAATTTTCAGTTTTAATTTGTTAAAAAAGTTGGAAAATATCCAATAAATTTCTTCCACTTCATGATTGTGTCCCACTTGTTGTTTTGATTCTTCATAAAAAATTACAGTATTATCTTTTATGTTTGATGCCTGAATGTGGCAAAAGGTGAAAGTTCAAGGGGCCGAATACTTTCAAGGCAACTGTATTAGGTACAAAAGCAGCTGTGCTTACAAACTGTGTGTTGTGACAGTTATAAAAGCTACATACAGGCACTTTTATAATAATATATGTTAAGTTCACTTCTTACTTCTTAGAAATAAAAAAAACAGAATAAATAGATAAAAACACAAATCTTTGTTGGAAAGTGGCTCTTGGATGGGACCTGCCTGAAAATACAAAAAATGATCTCATTTTCAGATTCTGCATTCTATAACTTTCTGTATCAGTACATGTTTTAGACACCTCACAAAAAAGTACATTAAGTAAACCCAAGTGAATTTATTTATTTATTTATTTAATCTTCTGTTGACGTTTGAAATAACATTATGAACAACAGTGTGCCCTACAGTATCAGTCCCAACTTGTCCAAACAACGTGGCCCAATGTGGTGAGGACTGGGAGCTCCATGGGACAAAATGCTATTATTTCTCTCCACTTTCGGCCAAATTGCCATGGAATGAAAGCAGAAAGATGTGCCAGTGGCTCAAGGGAGACCTGGTGAAGATCGAGAGCAGAGAGGAGCAGGTATGCACCCGATAAATACAGGACACGGTGTAGTCAAAGAGATGGAGTTGAAACAAGATGAACCTCTTAACCCCCACTTTAAACCGAGCTTTACCCAAATCTAAAAGCTTCTCGACTGGAGCTTACAACCTATAGGTCAGTGTAAACCCTCATTTGAAAGGTACAAAACTGAGCAAAGATTTTTCCTTGCATTGTTGCACATTGTCATTACTTTTTTGAGATATTTTTGACTCTCTCTCGTCACTTTTTGATTGTATTTTCATTTGTTTTGGTTGCCTTTTTTGTTTCATTTTTGTAACTCTTTGATTGCATTTTTGAAACATTTTTGTGGCGTTTTTTTTAACTTTCTTTTTGCCTTTTTTTTATGTATTTTTGGGGACATGGCATGCCTCAAACCCCCACCCCATTGAGGCTTGGGTTCTGTTGTTTCCTTTACTCCTCATTCGTACCATCTTTTTCTCCTAGCTAATATTTTAACCTCTTTGTCTTCAAAAGTGTGGTTAGTGGTGAGAGGTTGCTTGGTTTCACCTATGTGCTGACTGCAGCCTTCCCTACAATGAACAGAGTAAACTATATTACTCTGTTTGATGCTCGGAGTCTTGTCTTTAGGATGGACTAACTTTTGTCTCAAAGTGTTTACTGGTTTAGTTTAGTTTAGTTTAGTTATTTGTTTGAACAGTTAACCTGCTCAAAGGGAGTGGGCCGAAGCAAAGGCTTATAAGCGCCCACCCCAAAAATAAAAAACAATAACATTACATTTAACATTTGCAGGGTAGCAAATCATAACAAAGGAACATAGAGCAAAGTAACAACAAATAATGAAGAACAATAAAAAAAAAACAACAACAGCAAGTAAAGAAACAACAACAAAAGAATGTGCTACAACTCATATCTAAGAAATATAAACTCTTTGTAAACTTTTTAAAAATGTACCAGGTTATTGCAAAGTTTGATGTTTTGATCTAGATTATTCCATATTTCAACACCACCGTCTCGTTTGAAATATAATGATCTTGTGTTGTCTGTAAAATCCTCTGCAGCTTTTCTCCTGCCACATAAGGGCCACTCCTTTCTTCTAGGCTCTGTTTCCTGTCTGTCCTGTCTTTTGCTTCTTTGAGCTTTCTTCACATTATCAAAGGCCCATCTAGGGTACCACAGACTGTCAACGCATTCTTCAGATGTTCTTCTTCTTTGGTCTTTCCCTCTGCTGTTGTAGGTGGGCTCTGTGCTGCAGTGTTCTAATTACTCCTAGCGTGTGCTGAAGAGGGTGGTTTGACTCAAAGAGCAGATATTGATCTGTATGTTTCCTGTAACTTCTGTCTGAAGCTGTTCATTTGACCCAATGATCACATCACAGTCCAAAAAGGCCAACGATTAATTCTTGGCCTCCTCGCGTGTGAATTGAATGTTGGGGTTTACGTGAAGGGCTCAACTTCATCTTTCTTGAGCTTTACCTATGTGTCATCCACATATCTGTACCAGTGACTATAAGAGCAATGCCTGTATAGGAAGCCAAAGACTTCTTCTCAACTTCCTCCATGTATCCGTTGGCCACTATGGGGGACACAGGAGAACCCATAGCGCAACCATTAATCCATCCATCCATCCATTTTCTTCCGCTTTATCCGGGGCCGGGTCGCAGGGGCAGCAGTCTCGGCAGAGATGCCCAGACTTCCCGATCCACGCACACTTCCTCCAGCTGTTCTGGGGGGACCTCGAGGTGACACCAGGCCAGCTCTGAGACATAGTCCCACCAGCGTGTCCTGGGTCTTCTACGAGGCTCCTTCGAATAGGACATGCCTGGAGCACCTCCCGAGGGAGGCGACCAGGAGGCATCCGGAACAGATGCCCGAGCCACCTCAGCTGCTCCTTTCGACATGAAGGAGCAGCGACTCTGCAACCATTAATCTGCTTGTAAAAGTTCCCTCTGAACTGGAAATACAGTAGGTGGTGTTCAGACATATCTCCAGCAGTTGGCAGACTGCTGGAGATATGTCTGAAAACCACCTATTTTTTCAAGAAGCTTCTAGATTGGATGAAGCCGAACTGTGTGCTCGGTGCTCGGTTAATGCGGGGGTTAAGAGGTTAAAAGTGCATATCATGCTTTTGTAATTATAACTTGATGGATAAATGCATATACTGTATTACAAATCTATGCGTGTATCATAGGTTTTGGCACCATAATAAATGTATATAAATATATATTTATATATATATATTATATATAATAATATATATATATATATATATATATATATATATAGTCCCCTGGAGTGTTTCTTCTTCTCTGAAATTCACTTGAGTGGGTAACAAAGTGATTATTAATCATTCTTGTTTGATGAGGTTTGTAAAGTGACACATGGCCAAATTCTTTATGAATAATCTAGAAAAGGCTGTATGTCTTTTTCCAGTGCACTGCAGGAGGTCAGGGCCACAGCTTTCATTTCTCATATTTACCATGCAGGGGTGTCATGCATCTAAAGAGCACTGTATATACTATAATTTTAAATGTTATTTTGTAGAAATATTTAGACGCTAAACTGCAAAAAGAGATGATTGATGAAGAGGATAAATTTTGGATTGGACTGACGGATTCTGAGACTGAAGGGCAGTGGGTGTGGACCGATGGCTCTCCACTAAATTCAAGGTGAGACTTTAGACAGAGGTTGTAGGTTGGCTGCTGTGAGATCGGTGCACACACCTCTAATTTCACTTTTCTTTTTTTTTTAGCTTAGCATTTTGGGCTGACGATGACTACAACAAGGAGCCAGACAACTGGACAGTGGAGGATCCTGAGGGAGAGGACTGTGTGGAATGGGCCAAAGCACCATTCATCGGAAGCTTGAAATGGTGGTATGACGGATCGTGCAAAAAGGAACAACAGAGTATTTGTGAAAAAACAGCAAAAAAACTTTAGGCATGAAACCTTGTGTGGATAATCATGTGTCACTGTTTGGTCATTCCACACTTTACTTCACTTTCCAATGTTACTAAAGCCGTCATCATTTTATAGTAAAGATATAAGTGAACTCTCTCTGTTTACCTCCTGTTTTTTCCACTGTCTTGGAGATAATGATTGCAGAACTTAGTGTCATTTTTATATGAGAAGTTGTTGGACTGAATGCAAGCTTTAATGATAATTGATTGTAATATATTTTTCTTTGTATTGGACTTTTATTTATTTAAGTAGTTGTTATAGACCCAGACAGAGCAGGTCTCCAAAGAGCACAATGTTAGTTTGTTTTAGACATGTGGTTCAGACCTTTATACCTTCTGTTTTCACCACAGCATGTCCTTTTGTAGTAACGCAGCACTTCCACAAGAGGGAGGCAAACGTCTACACTTTGCTTTAGGCTCCTTCCTCTAAAATTATTGTAGAAAAACGGAGTAAACAGGAAACTGCATAGGCTACTTAATATAGGAATCCACCCTGTTTATTAATATTTGTATACTTTAGCAGGTTGTTATACCTACTTTTATTGTCCAATTATGAGTGTTTGCTCGTGCTCCCTTTAAGTAAATCAATAAATTAAAAAAATACAAACTCATCTATCATCTATCAATCTACTCTCTGAATGTTTTTTTTTTCTCATTTATTTTGAGTGAATGAACAGCCTACGCTTCACCTGCGCGTTTGTGATCCCATCGCCTTGTTTCTTCCATTAGCCGCGCGCTGCTGAGATGGGACACGGGACTGGCGGAGAGGGTTTGCGGGGGGTGGGGCGGTTGGTGTCCCGGCCGGCAGACGGCTGTGCTCCTTAAACGCCTTTACTTAGGTCCTACAATATGGTGTGTGCCACTAAACTCTCCTGATGGACTTTAATGTAATTATCGGATTAGCGCTCTCTGCCTCTCTCTCTCAAGCTCAAAATGTTTACTACTCGGTCCACGGACGCCGCTGGGACGCACGGCCGGGTTTCGTGCGGTGATCTGCCGGGGTCCTTCCGGAGTTTAAACCCCTCGTTTTTGACAGCTTTGATTAGTCTATCGCAACGGAGACGCGCGCGTAAACGACCGGTGAACTTTTACGCGCGGCTAGCTGCTCATCAGACGAGATGCCAACGGGAAACTGGATAGGATAAGTATTTGAGGTGAGTTTTAAATTGTCAGGAATATGGCAAATTAAAGATCTTTAGAGATCTTTATTTTGAAGAACAGGTGTTGTCAGTGTGTCATCAGTTTAAAGAAGCAAGATTTAACCGCTCACGAGAATGTTGGCGAATTCATTAACTGTAGGTTCAATAGGCTAATTTTCATTAGGCCAATCCGTCTGTTTATTCTGCCACTCTTATATAGCCTATGCACTCCAGTCGAGTCAATTATCTTGCCGTTTTCTCGCTGCATGAAATCGTAACATTATAGGCCTCACAAAGTAACAATGTCTATCGTCAACTTGTTCTCAGTGAGTTTTTATTTAGTAGGCCTTCTACTCTAGGTTAGGTTTATTTATATAATTTTAGCAGCACAAACCATAAGGCTACATTAAACGTGGATAAAATTAGAGACCAACAAACAAATCAAAGCACCTCTAAGACTAGGCTGACTCTAACTGAAGATTAGGACACCTTAAAGTGATAGTCTGTAAATTTGCAACGTTAGGAGAGATTGGAAGTAAACAATCAAATTCCTCCCCTTTTGGACCAGAAAGACACTCCTAGTTTGCAAAATGAGGAGAGCAGGAACAGAGTTTTCAAAAGTGAACGGTCAAGCTCCTACCCCCTCCCCCTGATTGGTCCTGACAGGCCGCTTCACAGGAAAAGCTCGTCTCATTGGTCAAAGTGCATGGAAACAATATCATTATTTAATATCACTTATGTTACATTAAATTTCAGACCCAGGTGGTCAATTATACACAATCTATTACATTTGTAAAACATTTAAACTTACAGATTATCACTTTAATACAAATGGCAGTAGTTTTGGAAAATTTGATGTTAGACCTGGCCTGCGTAAATACATTGTCGGATTGGACAGTTGAACTCTTAAATTTCAGCTTGAACTTTCCAGCAGATTTGTTCTTATAGTAACCTCGTATTTGGTAAAGTTAAAGGCCCTCTACCGGATTTTTTATTTAAAAAAATAAAAATAAAATTAATTAGTGGAACAAACAATAGTTCTGTCCTCCAGTGATTTGGAGAAAAAATACTACAGTTTCATGGACTAGTTTTCTGGCATTTCTGAGACACTGACCCTGAAAAGTGACCCTGCAAGTTATGAAAGGTGCTTATAAACTCATGCCTGTAAAGAATCTAGAAGTTAGGAATGAAGGAGTTATGAGAGTTAAGAATTAAACTAACAATTAAAATAACAAAAATTGGGCCATTAATGGTGATCAATTCTTATAAGTGACCACAAAATACTGCCTCAGCTCCTCTAAGTGGGATGGATGACCAATCAGATTGGCACCATCCTTGGCCACCTTATAGCATTGCCTTTATTCACTGCTGTACTTTTACAACATATACAGTAATTTAGAACTGTCCACAATGCATTATGAGTTTAAATGAAGTTAATGCTTTGTGGTCCATTAAATTTCACTTAGATCAACATAAACACTGCCTATTGCTTACATTTATGCTTAACTTTAAACAAACTTATATTAAGAGTCTTATTCATTATGTAAATAAGTTAAAAATAAACCCCTTTTTACTCTTGCACAAATTTGTCCAAAGCATAAAAGTGCATCACTTTAGTATAGGGGAAGCAATCATCATGAATTTATGAATGAACTAATGATTAGCTAATGACGCGTTCATTACAGCAGTAAATGTTGTATTAAGGTATATCTTGCAAACTAATATTCTTAGAAATCATGATGATGAATCATGATATTCATGCATAAACTTCATAATTACGATTAGTTAATGTTTTGTAAAAACAAATATAAATGTTTTAGTGAATTCATCATGATTCTAACATCATGAGATATTAACAAGATTTTCTCATGAATCATTACAGTAGTTACTTAATGAACTCATGCATGAAGTCACCTATGAAAGAACATGAAGTCATGTTAAGTCATGATGAGTCATGATATCCTCATGCATGAATACATCATGAAATCATGCATTAATTCATGTTATTCATGCATGACTTCAAGTAACCTTATTCTAAAGTGTTACGTTTTTTTAACATATGTTTATTATTTTTGAATTAAAAAGCGAAACATAACAAAAACACGTGATAATGTTGCAAATTCACATGAGTACAAAGAAAATCAAAGAATAGATACTAATAATAAAAAAGAGAACTGAGATTGGTGAAAATTCTTGACTGATGAACTTCCTGTAACCCAAACGATCTAAGACTTTTCTTGTGTTTCCATGCGTTGTTTCCGTGTTGTCGTCACTTCTTTCATCACTTTTTGTGGACTTTTTAGTTCCGTTTTTGTTGCTTTTCTGTAACTTTTTTAATGATTTTTTTTGTTGCGTTTTCATCTTCATTTATGTCACTTTTTCATCGCTGTCTAGACACTTTCTTCAAGAGACTTTTAGATTGTTGTAATGCCTGGATACCTTGTTAATAAGTGGAAAAAATGTGCTCGGTTAAGGTGGGGGTTGATGTTCTTTTAGCAAAATTGCGTTTTCATTGTCTTTGTAAGGCACATTGAAGTGCACTTTTCACCAACTGTGCACTATAAATAGATTGGCCTCGCCTCAAGTGACTTAATAAAGTTATACTGGTATTTAAAGATGTTGATTCAGCAAAGTTCCCACTTTCTACGTTCACACATTACAGTGAAAGAGGAAGTTAAAATTGATCACTGATAAGAACACTTACTTTTGGCAGAAGACACATTGAGAAGATGGTTGTGTTTGGTCCTATTTGCGCTTTATGTTTAGTTTAGAGCTAGTTATAGTCTAATTTCTTTTCTTTTTCCCTAAAGTTGATTAGCTTTATTTTGCATTCATGCATATTGTATTAAATTAGTCTTTATTGGTCTCTTGCAAAATGTACATACGTGGGTGAAGGTGGGAGGGACGGCAAAAGGGACATGGTTTTTTTTGTGGTCTGTATTTATGCTTCCTTCCTTGTGCGAGTAAGCCACCTCAGACACATTTTATTGGTATGGACATTGGTTCATTTTGATCTGTCTGAACTGCGAACGAAGCCTCAGGGGCCATTTGAAAAGTTTAGATCGTTGTTTGTTTAAGTTTGTTAAGGACAAAAAGCCACTACAGTTGTAATGGCAGAAGAAAATATCTACGCCAATGTCCCCAGAACAGCAAGACAACTCAAAGGTGAGACTGGAATTTACAACACATGTACTTTAAGATTTTATTTTACAATGAAGCCATATCCATATTTAAGGTTTGTATTTTTAAACTTGAATGACTAAAAACGATATGAACAAACTTTCAGTTATATCTTTCTAAATGAAAATTGCTTTAAGGGTGAAGTCTTGTGCATGGTTTGTAAACATACTGAAAATGATTAAAATTGGTCAGATCATCTTTAGTATCAATGCATGAGTTCTGTTTGAGACGCTGCTGGTTTATCTAATGAAGATAGTAACTAAGGGGGAGCTGAGGATAACGTACAAAATCAAGTCAAACAGACCTAAACCTGAAGACTAGCACATTCTCTGCTCCGGCCTCAGCAGCTCTACAAATAAAAACTGGTTTCTGTGTCTTGTTTTGATCATTTCATCACTTAACATCGTGGCAGCCTGCTGCTGCTGCCTGCTGCTGCTAGAAGGACAACAAACTTTTCCTCCGAAACTTTTCCCCCTTTGCTATCATCCCCTCTCCTTTTTTTGACACACAAGCTGGATAGTTCAGAGCTGGATCCCTTGGAAGATTACATTGACGAATGTTACGACAGACTCTGCACCATGACAAAAACACGTAAAGCTAAAAAGCCACGCACTGAGAACTCAACCGCTTCATCAATTGACGAAACCCCACCAACGACTCCACCGAAACCAACCGGCAGCTCCGAGATAAGCGACATACTGTTATCCATCAACGAACGTTTGACCTCCCTGGATGCAAGACTTTCACTAATCGAAGCTTTGCACAAAGAATTCCAAGAACTCCGCCACAGTCTGGAATACAGTCAACATCAGATTGACTCGCTCGTAAAAGAAAATACAACACTTCACCGCTCAGTAACGACGCTCACTACCCAATTCACTCAGGTATCCACGCATATAGAGACAATCACTGCTGAAAATAAAACCATGAAAGAGACCATACTGGATTTACAGGCACGCAGCATGAGAGACAACTTAATTTTCTCCGGCATTTCTGAAACAACTACAGATGACCCCGAAAAACTAGTGAAGGACTTCATGGCAAATCAGCTCAAACTCCCATCAGAAACTGTCAACAACATCACCTTCCATCGTGTACATCGCATTGGACATAAACCTCCCAACTCAACTCGACCCCGGGCCATCATCGTGAAATTTGAACACTTCAAACAAAAGGAACTGGTTCAGCGACAAGGCAGACAGCTGAAAGGAACCCACTACGGACTTAATGATCAATACCCGCCAGAAATCAACCGCAGACGCAAACAGCTTTCCCCATCCGCAAAGACATGATACAGAAAGGTAAAAAAGCAACCATTACAGTAGACAAGTTATACATGATGGACAACTATTCAAAGACAAGGACATTACACCATGGCTTTACTAACTGTAACTAACTGAAGGACAATTACGGACACAATCGACCTGGATTTTAAATTTGCTCAATATGATTTACAGAACACCGAGAACGACATCGACCCTGAACATAACTTCTTTACAACATCTGTCAATGACTGCCAGTATTACACAGAGGACCTTTACAATTGCAAATTCAAGAACGTTAATGCTTTTTCGGTAATTCACTTCAACAGTCGAAGCTTATATGCTAACATTGACCACATCAAGAGCTATTTAAAACAGTTTTCAAAGCCATTTAATGTAATTTTAATAACAGAAACATGGATTCATAATAACAGAGAAATGGACTTTAGTATCGAAGGTTATGAGTTTACAAGTATGAACAGACGAAACAAGCATGGTGGGGGCGTAGCTATGTTTGTAGACTCAAACTACAGTTATAAAGTAATGGAAAATAAGACTATGGCAGTGGATGATGCACTTGAATGCCTTACTGTAGAAATTACAAGGGAAAAAAAGAAAATATTATTGTAAGCTGTATTTATAGGACTCCTGACTCCGACATAGAGTTTTTTTCTAATTGGATGGAGGAGCACTTTTCAAGCTCTAATCAGAAAGTCATGTTTGTGGGGGGAGATCTTAATATCGATTTGTTAAATCCAAAGAAACACAAAAAGACGGACGAATTTATAAATACCTTATTCAGCATAGGTTTGTATCCCATAATAACTAAACCGAGCAGAATTACAACCCATAGTGCTACTCTAATTGACAATATTTTTTCAAATGAAATAGAAACTGAATTAATCAATGGACTAATGATAAATGACATAAGTGACCACCTTCCAGTTTTTGTAATATATAAAAATGATGATAAAAAAAACAAAATAATGAAGAGGATACCATGTACTGGTTTAGAAGGGTTAAAACAGAGAAAACTATCGATGCACTTAATAAGGAGCTACTGAAGCAAGATTGGAGTAATATATACAGAGAGATTGACACTAATAAAGCTTATGATAAGTTTGTGCAAGTATTTCAAAAGGTTTATGATAAAAATTGTCCAACGAAAAAATACAGTAATAACAGAAAGTGTATAGAAAACCCATGGATGTCCAAGGGTTTGTTAAATGCATGTAAGAAAAAAATTCACTTTACAAAAGTTTATAAACAAAAGAACAAAAGAAGCGGAAGATAAATATAAGAAATATAAAAATAAACTGACAGGTATCATTAGAAAATGTAAACAGGATTATTATAATAAATTGTTAGATAGCAATAAGAATAATATTAAAGGTTTATGGAATATCTTAAATAGTATAATTAGAAATAAACCAAGAACGATTAATTATCCAAATATTTCAAAGATGAGGATAACACTTTAAATAATATGAATGAAGTAGTCGATACATTTAATAAATTCTTTGTAGATGTTGGACCAAATCTTGCTGCAAAAATTGCAAATGTTGAGAACTATAATTGTGAACTGATAGACACAAATCCTCTGTCCATGTTCCTCAAACCTGTGGAGGAAAAGGAGATACTGGACATTGTTAAAGGGTGTAAAAATAAAACCTCGACAGATTATTATGACATGGATATGAAAACTTTAAAAAGTGTAATTGAAAGTATCTCTAAGCCGTTAACATACATCTGTAACCTATCGCTGCAAACTGGACAATTTCCTGAAAGTATGAAAGTAGCAAAAGTGATTCCTCTGTTCAAGGCAGGAGATAAACATCTCTTCACAAACTATAGGCCGGTTTCCCTTTACCGCAATTCTCAAAAATCTTAGAGAAGGTTTTTAACTCTAGACTTGACAGCTTTATTGAAAGTAATAAATTGCTCTCTGATAATCAGTTTGGTTTTAGGAATAATCACTCAACTTCACACGCTCTCTTTGATATAATTGAAGAAATAACTAATGCTGTAGATAACAAGAAATATGCAATAGGGTTATTTATTGACCTGAGTAAAGCGTTCGATACAATAAACTATGATATACTAATTAATAAACTAGAACATTATGGGATTAGGGGGGTAGCTCTACAGTGGGTTCCAGTTATTTAAAAAATAGAAAACAATGTGTAAAAATAGGTGATTATCAGTCGAGTTGTCAAGAAATTGTGTGTGGTTTACCTCAAGGTTCCATTCTGGGCCCAAAATTGTTTAACATGTACATCAACGACATTTGTAAAACGTCTCAAGTACTTAAATTTATCTTGTTTGCTGATGATACAAATATTTTTGCATCAGGTGACGACTTACAGCAACTGTGTCGGATTGTTAACTTGGAACTCAAAAGTGTCAATAAGTGGTTCAAACAAAATAAACTATCTCTAAATCTGAGTAAAAGTAAAATGATGATATTCGGCAACCGTAATTCCAATGCTCAGGAAGCAATTCAGATAGAGGGTGTTGTCATAGAGCGGGTGCATGAAATCAAATTCCTTGGAGTTATTATTGATGATAAAATGACTTGGAAATCTCACATTAAATATATATCTACTAAAATATCAAGAAGTATTTCAGTAATAGCAAAAGCAAAGCACATTTTAAATATCAAAGCTCTACATATCTTATACTGTTCACTGATTTTGCCATATTTATATTATTGTACTGTGGTTTGGGGTAGTACTTATAAAAACACAATAAACCAATAGTATTGTTGCAAAAAGAGTTATCCGAGTAATTCATAAAGTTGGGTTTTTGGACCACACAAACTCATTATTTTTAAAATCAAAGATCATGAAGTTTTGTGACATTGTTGAGTTCCAAACTGTACAGATGTTATACAAAGCAAGATACAAACTGTTACCGGGCCAAATACAAAGAAGGTTCCAAGAACGTACTGGTTGTTATGAATTACGTGATGAATTGAACTTTAGGATTCAGAAACATAGTTCAACTTTGAAAAGCTTTAGTCCGACAGTTAATGGGGTACAATTGTGGAACAAAATGGATATGGAGATGAAACGATGTCCAAACATCAACCTGTTCAAATATAAATACAAACAAAAGACCCTTGAAAAGTACAGAGAAGAAGAAATACGTAGCCACAAGGGGGAGTTGTAGGATCAATTCGCAATTGCATTCTATTAACTAAGACAGTGTTGTTGCTCTGAACGGTTGTCATTCTATTGCGCTAAATTACAAAATCGAGAATTAGGATAAGCGAGTTATGGATCTGCTGAGAGGGACCCTCCCAACGGGCTCATAAACCTCGTCTTTTAATGCACCACTAAGCATAGGAACATTATCTACATATACAGCCGGTTAGGGCAGCTGGGTGGGGGTCTGTTGATGGGGAGTTACTGCCCTCTTCAATGGACCCGCTCTACACCCTGGCTTTTTAACGCACTACAGTATGTAGGGCTTACATATTACATAATCCATTGAATACACACAACAACAATAACAACAACAACAACAAGAACAAAAAAAAAAAAAAAAAAAAAAACTGAATGAAGGAAATGACAACTGGGAAGTTGCAAGATCACGGATAATATAATATATTAATGTGCCTTTTGAACAAAGAACTAGTGCCTTCTGAAATTGTTATCTGTGTTTGGCAATGATATCCATCTGTAACCTTCTGTAACCATTTGTAAAGAAAGAGAAAAGAAAAAAAAAGGATGTGTGTATGTATGCATATATGTGTATAAATAACTTAATGATAGCCTTTTTCACTTGCTTTGTATTAGTCATCGAGTACATGAAATGAGACAGTTGATGTAGTTGTGTTTCCTTCAGTTGTGTTTCCCTTCTGTTTCGTTAAACTCTATTAACTTATATTTATACGGACATTCTAGAGGTGCTTTGTGGGTGTGATCTGTGTTGAAACCACCGCTCTGGAGGGCTGTAGGTTCTCTTTGCCGGTGGGGCAGTATGATGTTGCTTAATGAAGGATTGATAATGTAAATATAACAGGCAAATTGGGTCACGGGGGGGTACGTTGTGTGTGTGCATGCTGTGTTCCTGCTCTTGTGTCTTGTACTCTGTAACATGCTCCCTGTACTATTGTGATTGATCAATTGTTTTCATTTCAATGATGTCGGGGGTGGGCGCTTATAAGCTTCTGCTTCGGCCCACTCCTTTTGAGCAGAAATTTTAACTGCTCAAATAAATAAATAAACTAAACTAAACTAAACTAAGGTCTAGGGTTAGATAAAGAAGTTGGTCTCATTGTTTCATTAATTGTTAAAACTTGGTTGTTTTCTTCAGACTTTGAAGTTGAAGCTCCACAGAGAAGACCAAAGGTGACAGTAAAGAAAGTGGCTCTGGCGGTGGTCATTGTGCTACTTGTGACTGCTGTTGCCACTTGTGTTGGAGTCATCGGTGAGTTACACTTTACTGCTGCTGCTGTTGTACTGTTAACACATATGTCTGTTTTCTCAGTGCATTATAACAGGGCATCCAAAATAAACACAGAGACAATGGCAGCAACTACAAATGTCTCAGGTAAGATCCAATATATGATCAAGTAATTACATAAAATGGAATTGAATCGTTATATATTTTTGTTGTTTTGATCATTGTCAGTCGATTATAGCACTGGAATCAAAACAACCCCAAAAGAGATGACCACAGGTAGGAGAAAGATTGTATTTTCAGATGTATTTTCTGTTTGCTCCTGCTGCCATTCCTTTATCTGCCATTTTTACTCAACCCCATTTTTCACAAGTCTTTGGCTAATATTTCTTTATATTTTTTGAGATAAAAAAAAATCAACATTGACAGAAACAGGTAGCAACGAGCTTATTTCCTTTGTCTTGATCAATGTTACCATTGATTAACCCAGTGTTTTTTTTTTAATCTTCTGGTGACGTTTGAAAATAACATTATGAACAACAGTGTGCCCTACAGTATCAGTCCCAACTTATCCAAACAACGTGGCCCAATGTGCTGAGGACTGGGAGCTCCATGGGACAAAATGCTATTATTTCTCTCCACGTTCGGCCAAATTGCCATGGAAGGAAAGCAGAAAGATGTGCCAGAGGCTCAAGGGAGACCTGGTGAAGATCGAGAGCAGAGAGGAGCAGGTATGCACCCAAAAAATACAGGACACAGTGTAGTCAAAGAGATGGAGTTGAAACAAGATGAACCCCTTAACCCCCACTTTAACCGAGCTTTACCCAAATCTAAAAGCTTCTCGACTGGAGCTTACAACCTATAGGTCAGTGTAAACCCTCATTTGAAAGCTACAAAACTGAGCAAAGATTTTTCCTTGCATTGTTGCCACATTGTCATTACTTTTTGAGATATTTTTGACTCTCTCTCGTCACTTTTTGATTGTATTTTCATTTGTTTTGGTTGCCTTTTTTGTTTCATTTTTTAACTCTTTGATTGCATTTTTGAAACATTTTTGTGGCGTTTTTTTTAACTTTCTTTTTGCCTTTTTTTATGTATTTTTGGGGACATGGCATGCCTCAAACCCCCACCCCATTGAGGCTTGGGTTCTGTTGTTTCCTTTACTCCTCATTCGTACCATCTTTTCTCCCTAGCTAATATTTTAACCTCTTTGTCTTCAAAAGTGTGGTTAGTGGTGAGAGGTTGCTTGGTTTCACCTATGTGCTCACTGCAGCCTTCCCTACAATGAACAGAGTAAACTATATTACTCTGTTTGATGCTCGGAGTCTTGTCTTTAGGATGGACTAACTTTTGTCTCAAAGTGTTTACTGGTTTAGTTTAGTTTAGTTTATTTATTTGTTTGAACAGTTAACCTGCTCAAAGGGAGTGGGCCGAAGCCAAAGGCTTATAAGCGCCCACCCCAAAATAAAAACAAAAACATTACATTTAACATTTGCAGGGTAGCAAATCATAAACAAAGGAACATAGAGCAAAGTAACAACAAATAATGAAGAACAATAAAAAAAAACAACAGCAAAGTAAAGAAACAACAACAAAAGAATGTGCTACAACTCATATCTAAGAAATATAAACTCTTTGTAAACTTTTTAAAAATGTACCAGGTTATTGCAAAGTTTGATGTTTTGATCTAGATTATTCCATATTTCAACACCACGTCTCGTTTGAAATATAATGATCTTGTGTTGTCTGTAAATCCTCTGCAGCTTTTCTCCTGCCACATAAGGGCCACTCCTTTCTTTCTAGGCTCTGTTTCCTGTCTGTCCTGTCTTTTGCTTCTTTGAGCTTTCTTCACATTATCAAAGGCCCATCTAGGGTACCCACAGACTGTCAACGCATTCTTCAGATGTTCTTCTTCTTTGGTCTTTCCCTCTGCTGTTGTAGGTGGGCTCTGTGCTGCAGTGTTCTAATTACTCCTAGCGTGTGCTGAAGAGGGTGGTTTGACTCAAAGAGCAGATATTGATCTGTATGTTTCCTGTAAACTTCTGTCTGAAGCTGTTCATTTGACCCAATGATCACATCACAGTCCAAAAAGGCCAAGCGATTATTCTTGGCCTCCTCGCGTGTGAATTGAATGTTGGGGTTTACGTGAAGGGCTCAACTTCATCTTTCTTGAGCTTTACCTATGTGTCATCCACATATCTGTACCAGTGACTATAAGAGCAATGCCTGTATAGGAAGCCAAAGACTTCTTCTCAACTTCCTCCATGTATCCGTTGGCCACTATGGGGGACACAGGAGAACCCATAGCGCAACCATTAATCCATCCATCCATCCATTTTCTTCCGCTTTATCCGGGGCCGGGTCGCAGGGGCAGCAGTCTCGGCAGAGATGCCCAGACTTCCCGATCCACGCACACCTCCTCCAGCTGTTCTGGGGGGACCTCGAGGTGACACCAGGCCAGCTCTGAGACATAGTCCCACCAGCGTGTCCTGGGTCTTCTACGAGGCCTCCTCCGAATAGGACATGCCTGGAGCACCTCCCGAGGGAGGCGACCAGGAGGCATCCGGAACAGATGCCCGAGCCACCTCAGCTGCTCCTTTCGACATGAAGGAGCAGCGACTCTGCAACCATTAATCTGCTTGTAAAAGTTCCCTCTGAACTGGAAATACAGTAGGTGGTGTTCAGACATATCTCCAGCAGTTGGCAGACTGCTGGAGATATGTCTGAACACCACCTATTTTTTCAAGAAGCTTCTAGATTGGATGAAGCCGAACTGTGTGCTCGGTGCTCGGTTAATGCGGGGGTTAAGAGGTTAAAAGTGCATATCATGCTTTTGTAATTATAACTTGATGGATAAATGCATATACTGTATTACAAATCTATGCGTGTATCATAGGTTTTGGCACCATAATAAATGTATATAAAATATATATTTATATATATATATATATATATATATATATATAGTCCCCTGGAGTGTTTCTTCTTCTCTGAAATTCACTTGAGTGGGTAACAAAGTGATTATTAATCATTTCTTGTTTCATGAGGTTTGTAAAGTGACACATGGGCCAAATTCTTTATGAATAATCTAGAAAAGGCTGTATGTCTTTTTCCAGTGCACTGCAGGAGGTCAGGGCCACTGCTTTCATTTCTCATATTTACCATGCAGGGGTGTCAATGCATCTAAAGAGCACTGTATATACTATAATTTTAAATGTTATTTTGTAGAAATATTTAGACGCTAAACTGCAAAAAGAGATGATTGATGAAGAGGATAAATTTTGGATTGGACTGACGGATTCTGAGACTGAAGGGCAGTGGGTGTGGACCGATGGCTCTCCACTAAATTCCAGGTGAGACTTTAGATAGAGGTTGTAGGTTGGCTGCTGTGAGATCGGTGCTGCTGCTGCACACACACCTCTATATTCACCTTTTCTTTTTTTTTTAGCTTAGCATTTTGGGCTGACGATGACTACAACAAGGAGCCAGACAACTGGACAGTGGAGGATCCTGAGGGAGAGGACTGTGTGAGAATGGGCCCAAAAGCACCATTCATCGGAAGCTTGAAATGGTGGTATGACGGATCGTGCAAAAAGGAACAACAGAGTATTTGTGAAAAAACAGCAAAAAAACTTTAGGCATGAAACCTTGTGTGGATAATCATGTGTCACTGTTTGGTCATTCCACACTTTACTTCACTTTCCAATGTTACTAAAGCCGTCATCATTTTATAGTAAAGATATAAGTGAACTCTCTCTGTTTACCTCCTGTTTTTCCACTGTCTTGGAGATAATGATTGCAGAACTTATAGTGTCATTTTTATATGAGAAGTTGTTGGACTGAATGCAAGCTTTTAATGATAATTGATTGTCATATATATTTTTTCTTTGTATTGGACTTTTATTTATTTAAGTAGTTGTTATAGACCCAGACAGAGCAGGTCTCCAAAGAGCACAATGTTAGTTTGTTTTAGACATGTGGTTCAGACCTTTATACCTTCTGCTTTTCACCACAGCATGTCCTTTTGTAGTAACGCAGTGCTTCCACAAGAGGGAGGCAAACGTCTACACTTTGCTTTAGGCTCCTTCCTCTAAAATTATTGTAGAAAAACGGAGTAAACAGCAAACTGCATAGGCTACTTAATATAGGAATCCACCCTGTTTATTAATATTTGTATACTTTAGCAGGTTGTTATACCTACTTTTATTGTCCAATTATGAGTGTTTGCTCGTGCTCCCTTTAAGTAAATCAATAAATTAAAAAAATACAAACTCATCTATCATCTATCAATCTACTCTCTGAATGTTTTTTTTTCTCATTTATTTTGAGTGAATGAACAGCCTACGCTTCACCTGCGCGTTTGTGATCCCATCGCCTTGTTTCTTCCATTAGCCGCGCGCTGCTGAGATGGGACACGGGACTGGCGGAGAGGGGTTGCGGGGGGTGGGGCGGTTGGTGTCCCGGCCGGCAGACGGCTGTGCTCCTTAAACGCCTTTACTTAGGTCCTACAATATGGTGTGTGCCACTAAACTCTCCTGATGGACTTTAATGTAATGCTCTCTGCCTCTCTCTCTCAAGCTCAAAATGTTTACTACTCGGTCCACGGACGCCGGGTTCGTGCGGTGATCTGCCGGGGTCCTTCCGGAGTTTAAACCCCTCGTTTTTGACAGCTTTGATTAGTCTATCGCAACGGAGACGCGCGCGTAAACGACCGGTGAACTTTTACGCGCGGCTAGCTGCTCATCAGACGAGATGCCAACGGGAAACTGGATAGGATAAGTATTTGAGGTGAGTTTTAAATTGTCAGGAATATGGGAAATTAAAGATCTTTAGAGATCTTTATTTTGAAGAACAGGTGTTGTCAGTGTGTCATCAGTTTAAAGAAGCAAGATTTAACCGCTCACGAGAATGTTGGCGAATTCATTAACTGTAGGTTCAATAGGCTAATTTTCATTAGGCCAATCCGTCTGTTTATTCTGCCACTCTTATATAGCCTATGCACTCCGGTCAAGTCAATTATCTTGCCGTTTTCTCGCTGCATGAAATCGTAACATTATAGGCCTCACAAAGTAACAATGTCTATCGTCAACTTGTTCTCAGTGAGTTTTTATTTAGTAGGCCTTCTACTCTAGGTTAGGTTTATTTATATAATTTTAGCAGCACAAACCATAAGGCTACATTAAACGTGGATAAAATTAGAGACCAACAAACAAAATAAAAACACCTCTAAGACTAGGCTTACTCTAACTGAAGATTAGGACACTTTAAAGTGATAGTCTGTAAATTTGCAACGTTAGGAGAGATTGGAAAGTAAACAATCAAATTCCTCCCCTATTGGACCAGAAAGCCACTCCTAGTTTGCAAAATGAGGAGAGCAGGAACAGAGTTTTCAAAAGTGAACGGTCAAGCTCCTACCCCCCCCCCCCCCCCCCCCCCTGATTGGTCCTGACAGGCCGCTTCACAGGAAAAGCTCGTCTCATTGGTCAAAGTGCATGGAAACAATATCATTATTTAATATCACTTATGTTACATTAAATTTCAGACCCAGGTGGTCAATTATACACAATCTATTACATTTGTAAAACATTTAAACTTACAGATTATCACTTTAATACAAATGGCAGTAGTTTTGGAAAATGTTGATGTTAGACCTGGCCTGCGTAAATACATTGTCGGATTGGACAGTTGAACTCTTAAATTTCAGCTTGAACTTTCCAGCAGATTTGTTCTTATAGTAACCTCGTATTTGGTAAAGTTAAAGGCCCTCTACCGGATTTTTTATTTAAAAAAATAAAAAATAAAAAATAAAATTAATTAGTGGAACAAACAATAGTTCTGTCCTCCAGTGATTTGGAGAAAAATACTATGCATTAATTATAAAGCGTTTGCATCAGTTTCATGGACTAGTTTTCTGGCATTTCTGAGACACTGACCCTGAAAAGTGACCCTGCAAGTTATGAAAGGTGCTTATAAACTCATGCCTGTAAAGAATCTAGAAGTTAGGAATGAAGGAGTTATGAGAGTTAAGAATTAAACTAACAATTAAAATAACAAAAAATTGGGCCATTAATGGTGATCAATTCTTATAAGTGACCACAAAATACTGCCTCAGCTTCTCTAAGTGGGATGGATGACCAATCAGATTGGCACCATCCTTGGCCACCTTATAGCATTGCCTTTATTCACTGCTGTACTTTTACAACATATACAGTAATTTAGAACTGCCCACAATGCATTATGAGTTTAAATTAAGTTAATGCTTTGTGGTCCATTAAATTTCACTTAGATCAACATAAACACTGCCTATTGCTTACATTTATGCTTAACTTTAAACAAACTTATATTAAGAGTCTTATTCATTATGTAAATAAGTTAAAAATAAACCCCTTTTTTACTCTTGCACAAATTTGTCCAAAGCATAAAAGTGCATCACTTTAGTATAGGGGAAGCAATCATCATGAATTTATGAATGAACTAATGATTAGCTAATGACGCGTTCATTACAGCAGTAAATGTTGTATTAAGGTATATCTTGCAAACTAATATTCTTAGAAATCATGATGATGAATCATGATATTCATGCATAAACTTCATAATTACTAGTTAATGTTTGTAAAAACAAATATAAATGTTTTAGTGAATTCATCATGATTCTAACATCATGAGATATTAACAAGATTTTCTCATGAATTCATTACAGTAGTTACTTAATGAACTCATGCATGAAGTCACCTATGAAAGAACATGAAGTCATGTTAAGTCATGATGAGTCATGATATCCTCATGCATGAATACATCATGAAATCATGCATTAATTCATGTTATTCATGCATGACTTCAAGTAACCTTATTCTAAAGTGTTACGTTTTTTTTAACATATGTTTATTATTTTTGAATTAAAAAGCGAAACATAACAAAAGCATGCGATAATGTTGCAAATTCACATGAGTACAAAGAAAATCAAAGAATAGATACTAATAATAAAAAAGAGAACTGAGATTGGTGAAAATTCTTGACTGATGAACTTCCTGTAACCCAAACGATCTAAGACTTTTCTTGTGTTTCCATGCGTTGTTTCCGTGTTGTCGTCACTTCTTTCATCACTTTTTGTGGACTTTTTAGTTCCGTTTTTGTTGCTTTTCTGTAACTTTTTAATGATTTTTTTGGTTGCGTTTTGATCTTCATTTATGTCGCGTTTTCATCGCTGTATAGACACTTTCTTCAAGAGACTTTTAGATTGTTGTAATGCCTGGATACCTTGTTAATAAGTGGAAAAAATGTGCTCGGTTAAGGTGGGGGTTGATGTTCTTTTAGCAAAATTGCGTTTAACCATTGTGTTTTCATTGTCTTTGTAAGGCACATTGAAGTGCACTTTTCACCAACTGTGCACTATAAATAGATTGGCCTCGCCTCAAGTGACTTAATAAAGTTATGCTGGTATTTAAAGATGTTGATTCAGCAAAGTTCCCACTTTCTACGTTCACACATTACAGTGAAAGAGGAAGTTAAAATTGATCACTGATAAGAACACTTACTTTTGGCAGAAGACACATTGAGAAGATGGTTGTGTTTGGTCCTATTTGCGCTTTATGTTTAGTTAAGAGCTAGTTACAGTCTAATTTCTTTTCTTTTTCCCTAAAGTTGATTAGCTTTATTTTGCATTCATGCATATTGTATTAAATTAGTCTTTATTGGTCTCTTGCAAAATGTACATACGTGGGTGAAGGTGGGAGGGACGGCAAAAGGGACATGGTTTTTTTGTGGTCTGTATTTATGCTTCCTTCCTTGTGCGAGTAAGCCACCTCAGACACATTTTATTGGTATGGACATTGGTTCATTTTGATCTGTCTGAACTGCGAACGAAGCCTCAGGGGCCATTTGAAAAGTTTAGATCGTCGTTTTGTTTAAGTTTGTTAAGGACAAAAAGCCACTACAGGTGTAATGGCAGAAGAAAATATCTACGCCAACGTCCCCAGAACAGCAAGACAACTCAAAGGTGAGACTGGAATTTACAACACATGTACTTTAAGATTTTATTTTACAATGAAGCCATATCCATATTTAAGGTTTGTATTTTTAAACTTGAATGACTAAAAACGATATGAACAAACTTTCAGTTATATCTTTCTAAATGAAAATTGCTTTAAGGGTGAAGTCTTGTGCATGGTTTGTAAACATACTGAAAATGATTAAAATTGGTCAGGTCATCTTTAGTATCAATGCATGAGTTCTGTTTGAGACGCTGCTGGTTTATCTAATGAAGATAGTAACTAAGGGGGAGCTGAGGATAACGTACAAAATCAAGTCAAACAGACCTAAACCCTGAAGACTAGCACATTCTCTGCTCCGGCCTCAGCAGCTCTACAAATAAAAACTGGTTTCTGTGTCTTGTTTTGATCATTTCATCACTTAAGGTCTAGGGTTAGATAAAGAAGTTGGTCTCATTGTTTCATTAATTGTTAAAACTTGGTTGTTTTCTTCAGACTTTGAAGTTGAAGCTCCACAGAGAAGACCAAAGGTGACAGTAAAGAAAGTGGCTCTGGCGGTGGTCATTGTGCTACTTGTGACTGCTGTTGCCACTTGTGTTGGAGTCATCGGTGAGTTACACTTTACTGCTGCTGCTGTTGTACTGTTAACACATATGTCTGTTTTCTCAGTGCATTATAACAGGGCATCCAAAATAAACACAGAGACAATGGCAGCAACTACAAATGTCTCAGGTAAGATCCAATATATGATCAAGTAATTACATAAAATGGAATTGAATCGTTATATATTTTTGTTGTTTTGATCATTGTCAGTCGATTATAGCACTGGAATCAAAACAACCCCAAAAGAGATGACCACAGGTAGGAGAAAGATTCTTTGTCAGTGCTTCAGATGTATTTTCTGTTTGCTCCTGCTGCCATTCCTTTATCTGCCATTTTTACTCAACCCCATTTTTCACAAGTCTTTGGCTAATATTTCTTTATATTTTTTGAGATAAAAAAAAAATCAACATTGACAGAAACAGGTAGCAACGAGCTTATTTCCTTTGTCTTGATCAATGTTACCATTGATTAACCCAGTGTTTTTTTTTAATCTTCTGGTGACGTTTGAAAATAACATTATGAACAACAGTGTGCCCTACAGTATCAGTCCCAACTTATCCAAACAACGTGGCCCAATGTGCTGAGGACTGGGAGCTCCATGGGACAAAATGCTATTATTTCTCTCCACGTTCGGCCAAATTGCCATGGAAGGAAAGCAGAAAGATGTGCCAGAGGCTCAAGGGAGACCTGGTGAAGATCGAGAGCAGAGAGGAGCAGGTATGCACCCGATAAATACAAGACACAGTGTAGTCAAGGAGATGTTGAAACAAGCTTAAAAGTGCCAATCATGCTTTTGTAATTATAACGCGATGGGTAAATTCATATATTACAAATCTATGTGTGTACCATAGGTTTCGGCACCATAATACATTTATATGAATATATGTCTAGGCTATATTTTGTCCTCCTCGAGTGTTTCTTCCTCTCAGAAAATACACCTGGATGGCTAGAAACAGAAATGTGATTATTCATCACTTGTTTCATGAGGTTTGTGAGGTGACACATGGGCCAAATTCTTTATGAATAATCTACAAAAAGCTGTATGTCTTTTTCCAATGCACTGCAGGAGGTCAATGCATTCTTTTGTCATATTTAACCTTGAGGGGGCATCAATGCATCTGAAGAGCACTGTATATACTATAAATTGTAATGTTATTTTGTAGGAATTTTTAGGTGGTAAACTGCAAACAGAGATGATTCATGAAGAGGATAAATTTTGGATTGGACTGACGGATTCTGAGGCTGAAGGGCAGTGGGTATGGACTAATGGATCTCCACTAAATTCAAGGTGAGACTTTAGACAAAGGTTGTAGGTTGGCTGGTGTTAGATCGGTGCTGCTGAGTGACCTTTGATAAATACAGTGAGGAACTGCTCACCTGTTGTTTTTTTTTAGCTTAGCATTTTGGTTTGGCAATGACGACAACAAGGAGCCGGACAACTGGACAGTGGAGGATCCTGAGGGAGAGGACTGTGCGAGAATGGGCCAAAAACCATTCATCGAAGGGTTGAAATGGTGGTATGACCGATCGTGTCAAAAGAAACAACGGAGTATTTGTGAAAAAACAGCAAAAATACTTCAGGCATGAAACAACTATGCTATAATGTTGTGTGGATAATCAAACGTCACTGGACATTCCAAACTTTACTTCACTTTCCACAGTAACTAAAGCCGTCGTCATTTTATAGTAAATATATAAGTGTACTCTCTCTGTTTACCTTTGTCTTTTCTGATAATGATGTATCTGCTTTTTCTTTTGACTGTTGTTTAGACAAGCGTATTGTTAGGGAAAAATTATAGTTTAAACATTTTTTGACTAAAAGGAGATAATTGCCTAATTACAGCCATATTTTATGTTAACCAAAAAATTATTAAAAGTCTATCTAAATTTTAGCACGTTTCATAGTGGTAGTGGGCGGGTCAAAGGAAACTAGGCCACAGGTAATCAGGTCAAGTAGGGGAGACAGGTAGGTGGGAGCACAGACTAGTTTGGAGGGTGACCAACACGGTCTTTGACCGCACGCACAGCACATTTTTTGGACTTTGATATAAAAGAAAATAAAAGATTGGAAACTGAACTGACACTGGCAACGTGAGTTTTTGTTATTGAAAGTGCTTTATTGTGAGAGTCAAACAGCGGATACCCTAAAGATGGCTGTGTTAATATTTTACAGCTAAAGTTAAAATGAGCCATAACACGTATGTTATCAAAACACCCAGATAATTGTACAAATGAATGGCTTCTACAGCCCTGTGCACGGGGTGAAAGGGTTTTTTTCTCATTCAAAATAACAACTCAAGTTTCATAAACAAAAATGATAAAGTAGAACGAAAAGATGGAACTTTAAATACAAATGTATGATGAACTCTTATCGTTAAATGATAAGAGTTCAACATACATACAACATACACATTGTGTCCTTCCTAAATATGTTGTGTCCCTCCTCATCTGTACACAGCTGCAATATTGTCCAGGCTATGATCTGATTACTTGGTGTATTTATCCATATTCAACTACTAATATTGATTTAGTTAAGTAAAAAAAAAACATGTTTCCTGACATTGTCTTGATCATTATTGTTACCATACCATAAAGGTCCCACAGTGCCACCTTGTGTGGTCCAATGCAATGCAGGCTGGGCGCTCAATAGAAGAAAGTGCTATCATTTCTCAGCAAATAACTTTAGATTAAACTGGACAAACAGCAGAGACATGTGTGGAAGCCTCAGTGCAGACCTGGTGAAGATGGAGAGCAGAGAGGAGCAGGTACTGACCAATGACCACAGACCTGTTGTGAAAGAGACTAATCTGAGATTTTCCACATGTGTTTTTTTTAGAAATTTGTGTTCAATCAACTGATAAAGGGTTATCGGTTCTGGATCGGACTGACAGACTCTGAGACAGAGGGTCAATGGAAGTGGACGGCGGCTCTCCACTGGACCAGAGGTGGGACGTGAACATTCAGATTTTAAACTTCCTGAATCCAGTTTCAAATTGTTATGTGACAAACACTATAATCTCCTTTAAGCTTCAACTTTATCTTTCAAATTTCCATAATGTAAAGAAGTAAATAAGTCATTCAAAATGTTCAAAATTTTTTGTTTCTCTTTAGTTTAACATTTTGGATGATGGAGCCAGATAACTATGATGTTATTAACCCCGAAGGAGAAGACTGTGTGATAATTCAGCTTCAACCTGGACTCTCAGAGGACAGAAGCTGGGCTTATGTTTCCTGTAGTTATCCACAACGGTTCACCTGTGAAAAAGAACCAACTTGTAAATGACAGTTTATACTTGTACATATTTTCAAAGGGTCGACGTTTACTAAATATCCGTAACAGGCTACTGCACGTCTTTAATGAATGTAGTGGTTTCAGACAGTTTTCTCTGTTAGGCTGTTTTCACACATGTTGGAGCTTTGTAGGTCGCCTCGAGACCGCCTTAGCTCCAACTGCATTTACTCCAAAGTGCTATTTGCTATTTTGTGGCGTTTAGATCGTAAAATCCCTACCGACAGCCAACTGCTGCAAACAGTGTCACCAGCGATGTCAGGCGCACATATATGCATTAACAGGATGAGGAAAGGACGCAGCCTTGTCGTACAATTAATAACATCCCACGTCAATTGGTGACTGTCACATTTTGACATGGCCGATGGAATGGCATGGCTTGCTGTGATGGGTGCAGAATATCTGATAAATACAAACATTAAGACAAAAATTGGTGTGCCGCTGTAGTCTAGGGGTTAGCGCAGGTGTCCTGAAGCTCACCTTTTTCAAACACGTGGAGTGAGTTCGAGACTGGTCGAGAGTGATTATTCTTTTAATTATTATTCTTTGCTTGTAGTGTAAAAGACGCCAACGCACTCATATGGTAAGACTGAAGCCTTTATTACCTTTTATCTCAATGTCAGTACAGTTATCATGAACATCACACACAATTTTGGTAGCAATCCTTTCCTGTTCCTGTCGACTTCAGGGGGAGACAGCAGGTCCACAACAGCTAATTGGCCATGGTGGCGCACAGCTAGCTACGATATTTTATGAAATATCCATGTGCCGAGCTCGCGCAAAATGTAAACATTACATCGTCACATGGTCATGGCGAGAACCGGAACACCAGCTTAAAGTGCTGCAGTTAGATTCACACTGACCCTAAAGTCCTGCATCGGGCCGAAAGTCCCTTTAAGTCGACCTAACTAGAGCCTGTATGAAAACGCCCTTAATCACTTCTGTTTTATTTACGGGATAATACTTCAACTTTATAAACATGTTTTCCATTGGGGAAAATTCTCGCCTGATGAACTTCCTGTAATAACATTAAAAAATCTCTTATCCCCCACTTTAACAGAGCGCATTGTCTCCAGTTCGGCTTTACCCAAATCTAAAAGCTTCTTACAACCTACGCCTCATCTGAAGGCTAAGACGTACACACATGATCTAAGACTTTTCCTTGTGTTTCCATGCAATGTTGCCGCGTTGTCAACACTTCTTTCATCACTTTTTATAACTTTTTAGTTACTTTTTTAAAGGTTCTATATCATGCAAAATCGACTTTTTGGAGCTTTTAGCCATGTTGTTATGCTATTTCCTGATCAAAAACACCCCCAGAGTGGTTTTTGGCCACAGCAATCCTCCTGAATCCTGCTCTCTGAGCAGCTGCTCCGCCCTCTCCTGGAAAACGACTGACTTGTTCCATTCTGACGTCAGATATGAACAAGGAAATGCTCGACGTCAGTAATGTAATGCCTTATGGCCTGATTTTAATTTGTAAAACAGCTTTTTCATTATTTCTTCCTGATGATCCCAACATCCTCCATTTCGTTCAGAGCTGTCCTCAATTTTTCGTAATGACAAGGGGGGACATGTCTGTATGGAAGTCTAAACGGCTTGTCATCCATCAACCGTACTCTGTGTCCAAAGTCTTTCGCCTCTCCACAATCCATCTTGTGTCTTGAGAACGTGGAGTCATATCACTCGATCAGTTTGAGCAGCTTGTTCTTCCACTCCAGAGACACCTCACAAGACGTGATGTCAACTTCCTGGAGGCCCATGTCGATGAGAGTCTGTTTTATTTCCTCCTCGGTTTTCAAAACTGGAGGCTCCGTCATGTGCTGGGTGTTTGACTGAACACGTTGCGGCTCAGGCAGATCTTGTACTGACAAACTGGGAGTTACATCCACAAGCTTGGCATTCCTCTTCAGTGTGAGTGTCTTCGCTGTGGGGTTAACTACTTTAACAGGAACCCAACCGTCCCCGTACAGAGTGGTGACAACTCTCCCCACCAGGATTTGCGCTGGTCCTGTTTTAGATCGAGTGGGTTCTACGATGACAGAGCTCCCCACAGCCGAAGCGTCGACAGACGGCAGCTTAGCCCACACTAAATGTTCAGTCAAAGGCTGTAACGTGACACATTTTTTCAATTTTGCAGTCCCAAAATCCAGTGACGAGGTGTCACAACAGGGACAGCAGCTTTGGTAGCTCTTCGCCAAAAGCGCCCATTTTGCTCGAGTCTATTGCGCCATCTTCGATCTGCATCATGAGCCATTTCAAGACATTGCTCCCCAAGATCATACTGTCGGACTGGCCTGGTACCACTAGGACTGGGACAATAACTTTAATACCATACACTAAAACGGAGAGGTCGTACAGAGCAATTGGCGTCACCAGTTGACCTCCGCAGCCCACGATGACATACTCGTCCGCTTACCTCCTGGCAACCTCCGGATGGCCCTCTTCAACGCTGAATCAGTCTCTTCGTTAATAGTGCACGCCATAGACCCACTGTCCACCAAGGCCTTGATGATGTAACCGTTGTCCGTGATAACATCAGTGTGAAATAAGGAGTCAGTTTCTGAAAGTCTCTGCAACCGTTGTACTACTGGTGTCTTGCCCAACGGCACCTTGTCACTGTAAGTGTCGCAGACAGACTCAAAATCTACGATACTGTCCATGGTGGGAGGTGAAGAATTCCCATCTGCGCTGTCCTCCCCTACACGCAAGACTGGCTAGTTTCCCTGCTGCCCGGAGGGAGAAGTGTTAACGCCCCGGGGGCACGCGTGACTGGAGTGGCCCTCTGCGTGGCATCGAAAACACAGCCTATGCTCCCGGCAGTGCGTATACGCGGTGTGAGACACATCTTTGCAGACCGCACACGGCATGCTGTTTAAGCCGTCTATTTTGGGATACCTTATGTCATGGCGCGGTTTCCTAACAGCTTGGGCGCCATTTTGATTCTGTGACAAAACTTTTTCTAACATGGCGGCTAGCTTCTCCAGCGCTGAGTTGTCAGACGCGCTAGCGGTGCGGGGTACATCAGCGGCCACTTCACACTTGTTCACAGTAACTTTCTTCAATTCACCGGCCCCTTTAAACCTGTCCTCCAAATGGTACTCTTCCAGTACATCCTGGACATCACGAGCCGACCACTTATCGATAGTTTTCGACCTGAACGTATAAGAAAGTTCCTTGTTCGGGCAGTGTCTTATGAACAAACGAGTGACATCTTCCCCGGGATTATCAAAAGATTTCCCCTGCTCCGCGAGACAGCTAGCGGCGGTGTCAGCGGCTTTGTTTAACCGTAACCAAAACTCGTAAGGGCCCTCGTTATCTTTCGGGCGGACGGCGTAAAAGTCAGCGAGAGGCACAGAGGAACACAGACTAGCGCTAAAATGTTTACGCAGAAGACCGTAAATAGCATCAGGGCTTTGGGCAACATCAAGGCCCCCATTCCTAATACCCAGCTTTACAACGTCTCTAGCCCTGCCCCTCAAGTGGATAAGAATTTCTTCCGCTCTGTTTTCAACGGGAATACCACTTTTACGGAGAAAAACCTTCATCAATTCTTCCCACTCGTCGATAGCCAACGTATCTGAACCATCCCCTTTAAACACCGGTGGCTCTTTCGCACCTTTTTCAACGAATGTTACATGGGAGAGGTTTAAACTACGGCTATTCACAGTATCATTCACATGTGGAGGAACATCAGGAGCCCCAGGGGACTCGGCAGAGGAGCCAGAAGTATTCAACCTTGACACAATGTTATCAGCTAACTGTTGACCCATCTGCTGCATAATGTCGCTCATGTGGTCGACAAACCCCACATTTTCATTGTCAGACATTTGACCCGTGCTGCACTTAGGCAGACCAAAACTCACATTATGCATATTACGTGGGATAGCTCTGCCACGAGACACATTACTACTCATATCACCCAGGAGACAAGGGAGAGGAGACACCGTAGCTCCGCGCCCCCTGCCGGCTGTGGCAGGCGTGTGCACCTCCTCCATGGTAATGGCTCGAACAGTCTATGACACAGACGATTTCCTTCCCGCCCCCTGGTCAGAACGCGAATAGCCCAACAGCGTGGCAATGGCGGCTCCCAGTGGCGAGGCGATGGTGGCACCAGAGAAACCCAGCCTGGAGCCCAAGCAGTTGACGGCATGGACACGGCGTCGTCCGGTCCGGTCCTAAACGGCTGTCACGGCACCAATGTGGCTGATGTCGTTGTGTATGCTGTGCTCTGATACACTTGGAGAGACCCAGGTTGTAGTCGGGGGGAGCAACGCTCCAAGCCCATTTATTTTCTGGCAGAGAATAAAATAAAATGGCGTTAGCCCAAAAACTTCGTTGCCGACCAACGTGGTCTCTCTCATTGTACAAGGATCAAGAGAGCCATAAACATATATGTACAACATACCTGGCAGAGAATAAAATAAAATGCCGTTAGCCCAAAAACTTCGTTGCCGACTAACGTGGTCTACGGACATAAAAAGGAACAGAAATACGTAAGTAACAAATAATGACATATATGACGATAAAACAATATATGAACATAAAGGACAGATAGAAACCTCATTTAAATATGTTTAAATGGGACGATGTCAACCGATATACAACCATACACTCACCTCTCTCATAGTACAAGGATCAAGAGAGAGAGGTAGAGGAGGAGCTAGCTATTTATACTCTCCAAACTGGACATACGCTCTTTTCACGCTGACGTCACGAATCCGCCATTATACTTCCGTGCAGTGTAAACTGACTTCCTGTCCGCGCTACTGTAATGGAATGAGATCGTGCTTTTCAATCTGAAGTGTCATATCTTAAAGAAATTCACTGTGGACATCAAGTGGAAGGTATGTTATCATTAACAACATGTTGTACATTGTGTAGGGAGTAGAAATATCACCCAAGGATAACTGATTATAGAGAAGTGACTTTTTCCAGAAGCTTGTAGCCAGTTGTAATGCTAACACATGCTAACACATGCTGATTTGGGAAGGTTTCTTCTGGTGTAGTTGCTCACATTATTAATTATTCTGTGTAAACTATTGTTTGGGTTCTGAGTTATAGAACTGTAGATAGTCCTGCAATCGGTTAACTTCAATATTTAGGCTATCGTAGCTCCAAATATTAATGCAACATTAGCAATATGCTAACAGTGAGAAACTTGACTATAGGTGTTATCGACATGCTGTCACATCTGAGGCTTTAGTGGGCAACACAAATGTATTTTTATAGATAATAGTTCTACGGTGGGTCAATAACAATTTTCACAGAGCATTGCTTCCCTTGCATTGTAAAAGAGCTATGAATTAAATTCTGTGTTATAGAGCTCCACAGTCCCACCCCTTCCGGTCCTGCTGCTCCGGTCCGGAAGCAAAAAATCCCTTTCTCTGAGACCGTCGATTTTCCAAAAATTCAATTAACAACACCGCAAAAGCTAATCAGCTATGTAGCAATTTGTGACCATAAAATGTTTCATTTCAATCCAAAAAGAAGACATAATGTTAAAGAAAAGGCAAAGGTACAAGGCTGTGTACATATTTTACTTCCTGACATTAGAAACTCCGTATCCCATAAACCATTGCGACACGGCGCTGGTAAGTGGCAACGGTGGTTTTTAGCGGGTTCGGTGAGTTTCTTTTACCATTAAGACAAGGGTTTCAACGTAATTGTCCTATTTAGCACACGTGACCAGATGGTTTTCCCCTCTTTTCACACTTTTTATTTCATCGCTGAAATAACGCATCATGTCTGAAAGCGAGATCATGATTGCACATAATCATTACATTTGCCGCTAAAAATATATATGTAGCCTGCATTACAATAAATAAATAAATACGTGGGGAACGTGAAGCTCAACCAATCAAAAGCCTTGGCGTAGATCACGTGACTGCTGAGCATACTGGGTAACGTAGTTCTAGGACCAAGGCTCGCTGTTAAACTGTATTTTTTCCTATACTAGATCGATCTCATACGTGTTTTTTTCACCTACATCTGACTTTGAGGTCGCTTTATAACCACATAGCTGGTTTCAGCCCAAGCTGACGTAGTTACAGCCCAGTCCCAATTCAAACCCTAGCACTAGATTTGAGCCCTTCCCCTAGATTTTGCGCGTTCCCGCGGAGGGGTAGGGTGTCCCAATACTTTAGGGAGCAAGAGGAAGTGGCTATCTTCCCTTGAAAAGGCCCCTCCGCACCAAGTCAGCTCAGGAGCTGACTTGCGGCCAAGGGAGTATAAACATGGCGGCTACCGGTGGAAGCGACAACTACAAATGTAAGAATATATACGCAAATAAGCCTGTAAAAATTCTGAAATGTGTTGGAATATCTTAGTTAGATGTATATGCAATGGACCTCTAAGTTATAGTTTGAAAGTCGCTATTTGACGACGTTCGTAAAAATGCCAAGTGCTTCGCCAGAGTCTGCCCGTCAATAGACACTGACGGCCGGGTGTGTGTCCCGGTGTGCTCCGGTGTACATGTGGATGTTTCGTGCTTATTCAGGTTATCCATCTACTGACTCTGATTCAAGCTTTCAGTAAACAATATGGTCTCAAGCTGAACCCTTTCTCCTGTGAGGACTGTTGCTTGTTTACGTTCTACTTATGTGACACAGATGATTATTGTTTGCTCTATCGAAAACAGTAATGCATCATGTTTAATCGTTTAACAATAGACTGGATGTAAACTATACGATCTGAATGTGTAGGTCGTCTTGTTTTTAGACACAATGGTAGTTGGCAGCTAAGTTGAGCCAAGTGCCAAAATTAAACGAAACAACATACCTGAAACATCCCGACCGTCACCAGTGGCGGAGCTAGGGGGTGGCTTTAGGGGCTTAAGCCTCGAATGTTTTTTCAAAAGCCCCGAATCTTTTTTGGACAGGTTTTTTTTTTTTTTTCACGCTGTAAAAACAGTCATATCCGTTCAATATGAGAACAACGAGGCGAAAGCGGCAACGTAACGCCGTAATTATTACCCTTCCCTGAACTTCTCTTGTTTGTCTGTCAGTCGGACCTTAGCCGCGTGCGTGCGTGCGTGCGTGCGTGCGTGTGTGTGTTGATCCAAGCCGCGCGCGCCATGTCCGCAGCGGTAGCAGGGCTCACAGAGGAGAGACGGAGGAGAGGAGATCTGCACAATGCTCATGATCTCATCAGATTCTGAAATCGTAGGTAGTGGTGGCCACGCGTCATTTGTGTGTAATCAATCATAAACCTGTCACGAACGATAACTGCGTGCCCCGAAAGCTACGATGGCTAACTTTCCCCTCGTGACTAGTGTTTACATTCACTAGCGTTAGCATTCGTATTCCTGATGCTGCGATCAGCAGGTGCCACTACTTGTGTTTCGTTCTTGAGAAAAGTAATTAGCCTTGTTTTATGGACAATATGTGGAAACGTATGGGGCTTCACTTATCTATTGTAATTAATTACAATCTTGCTTAATTTTATAACATAATAATGCATATTTTTAGAGACTTGCCACCATGGACATCAGGTGCTTTTTCAAAAAATGACAGGAAGGCAACCCAGGTGAGAGAACAACAAAGTACAGTTTCATATATTTATAATACTACAGTATATGTCATAACTTTGGGTTTTTAATAATTGCTCTGGTGGATTTATAGCACAGAGAGGGAGAGATGGCAGGGAGAGGGACAGCACAGACATGGAGCAATTGTCCTCAGGTAAGGTAAGAAAATAGTTGAGAATGATAGTGATAATAATATTACCCGTATGCATTATTGAAGAAATTAGGCATTTTTTTAAACAAGGATTACAATATACTGTATATAATATAACTGTAAGAACCTTTTTTAACTGAAACATAATATTTTACAATATGCATGTGATTCTGAATGATGTTTGCTCATTAGCACAAAGAGGGAGAGATGACACAGAGGGACAGAGGCCAGAATGAGGACAGTACAGAAATGGAGCAAGAAACAGGTAAGAAATAGTCAGACACGACCTGCCTGTTCAGTGTTTGTGTTTAGTTTGGATTGCTAACATGATACAGTACACTGCAAAAAGTGCTGCAACTTCAATAGCCCTGCAGTTTGTTCAGTAACAGTGCAAAAAGTGGGTTCAATTGTGAAAAGGGAAAGTGTCTATAAATTGGAAGTAAAAGTATCTGGTGCAAGACTAGACTTGACTGGTGTAGTCTTGGTTGGTTTTAGACTTTATTTTGTCTGTCTTAGTTTTGGAGTAAATATGTGCAACTTTAGCTTAGTCCATGTTCATATGAGCCATTTGTCCAGCCATTTGCTTTTTTATTGATGGTTCTGATTCTATTCTGAAATAATCCTGGTTTAGTCTTGATTTATAACTGGCTTGATCTAATACTGTCCTGAGTGAGTCCTGGTTGAAAAAAAAATCCTTGTAATGAATTTCTGTTATTTTTCCTTTAGACTTTAGACTTAAGACTTTAGATTTACAGTAAATAAAGCAATAGATAAATAAATATAATTTATTAGTAAAAGTATTACCATCTTAAAATTGGGAGTGTTTTAAAATGGTGTATTTTAAGAGTAAAGTAATAATAATGTAGCCTATGTTCTAATTGTTATCTGTCACGCCCCTGGCTGTGACTTTGCTCCTCTGTCTGTTTCCCCTCCCTTCTCTCCTGTCTGAGTGTGTGTGTGTGTGTGTGTGTGTGTGTGTGTGTGTGTGTGTGTGTGTGTGTGTGTGTGTGTGTGTGTGTGTGTGTGTGTGTGTGTGGGCGGAGAAACCTGGCTGCTGCAATCACTCACCTGATCCAGATCTTCAATCAAGCTGCTGCCTTCAAGAAGCTGCCTCTACAGTCAGAGTCTGCCAGATTGTTCCGTCAGCTAGATGGTGAATACTAGTTGGCCGCTCTGTTAAGAGTACCTTATTTGATATTGCCAGTTTACCTGTTCCTTTTGGGAAACTCCTACTTACCTCCGTCCTGTGTTCTTCGTAGATCCAGCCCTGAAGATCCCAGCCAGCAGCAGCCCACTCCTCCCAGCTTCCCCCTGGTGACCAGCCCTGACTTCTACCCACATTTCATGGACAATAAAACACGCCACCTTGTGAAACTGCAGTCTGAGTCTACTTTTTGCGTTCAACCAGCTTAGTCGTCACAGTTATCATTGTATAATAGGAGATTAAAATAGAATATGCTCATCTAAAATACACCAGATTGCACTAAATTACATCTGTGAAATTCAAAATATCCTGGGGGAGGACCCCCAGACCCCCCACATAAATATGATTTCACCTTATTACTTCTAAACCCCTGGCTGCGGACCTGCGTGCATAGACTTTTAAAAAGAAATACAATTATTAGTCCATATTATTATTTATGAGGCTACAGTCCTTCAGGACTTATTATAAAAGTGCTCATTATTATTATTAATTTTATAGTATTTTCCTGTTTACAACATATACCCAAAATACTTTATGGGCTAAGCCCCTGATGATTGGAGTGTCTAGCTCCGCCCCTGACCGTCACAAACATACGGCGAACGCGTCTGCTGTTTCGTATATTTCCTCTCTGTTGATTTATCAAACGTAGATAAATCAACATGGCACCCACAAGAGGCAGGAGCTACGTATTTCTTGTTATTGTAGTTTATGTGTATAAACTCTGTATTACCGCTATCTACTAGACGGGGGTGAAATCAGACACGTCGATGTTGCGCATGACGTAAGGTACACGTTCTTTGCCGCAATTTGCATACTAGTGTTGTCCCATTCCTTAGGGGAGAATCTTCACTTGCACTTCCCTCACTGAGGGCACTTTACTGTGGAGGGAACTCATAGCAAGTGTTCTCAGAGCAAGTGAGAGAAATGGGACTGGGCCAAAGACTTTTTTTGAAATCCATACGGCCCCAAAGCAAGGGGAATTTTACCTCCGGACCGGAGAGGAGGCGGGACTGTGGAGCTCTATTTAGGAGCCAAAACTTATTTTTAGAGCAAAAAAAACAATAACAGGATTCAATTGATTGCATTATTTTCAAATCACAGAAATAGATTTAAAAAAGGCTTAAAAATCCTGATATAACCGTGAATTAACCCCGTATGTTCCTGACCTTTGCTTGACCATTTTTTTCCATTTCGGACCTTGGTGAAATTTAATTTGTGACCCCTGCCTTAAGTGATTGCCTTGGACAGACAATCAAAATAAAATACAATAACCACAGACTAACGCACATTCTGCCAGGTACACAAAACACCGTAATAAAATAATAAATAGGGACAATCAGTGTTGGGAACGTTACTTTAAAAAAGTAATTAGTTATAGTTACTCACTACTTGTTCCAAAAAGTAACTGAGTTAGTAACTGAATTACTCTATAATGAAAGTAACTCGTTACCAGGACAAGTAACTATTTGCGTTACTGTTAAAAAAAATTGCTTTATATCAAAGAATTTAGATTTTTTTTTTTTTTGCACTTTTCAAAAGTCAGTTGAAAGGAGTAGAACAGACAGAGGTGTTTGTATTCATGTACTATCATGTAAAATATGTTCATAGTAACTGAATGAACTGAATGGGGGGTAGAGTGGGGGAGGCCTCTGTGACTGAATGGTATTGACCAGTATTTGCGTCGCTGTTTTATTAATGTCAATGTCAATTAATACGGCCGTATTCACAGAGAATGAGGAGGAACAGGAGTAAAAGAAACATGTGCCAACGCGGCCAACGAGGGGGGAAGACGCGTCTTTGGGTTAAAAATAAGTTCCAACACTACTGATCGATTCTCCCCCGCGTCCGCACCGCGCTGTGGGGATGACCAGCCGCGGGTCTGGGACACACGTAGTTTTTGGAGCAGAGAGCACGAACACTCTGCACAGACTCCGTGAGACTCCGCCCACCCTCTCCGCTGCTCCTGCTGCGTGAGCTGACACCGCGGCGCTCATTCAGTCTAATTGTAACGTGCCACTTTGTTTACCCAGTAACGATAACGGCGTTGTAACGACGGGGAGAGTAATGAATTAGATTACTCCGTTACTGAAAAAATAACGTCGTTACCTAACGCCGTTCTTTTAAACGGCGTTATTCCAAACACTGGGGACAATATAAACAAGGTCCCCGATATCCAACTACCCCGCGTGCAGTCCCACGCTGCGCCATACGGTGGCGCTCTAACCCAATTGACCAGAATTTAATCTGGCCATAACAACCCTGTTACACATATCGTATAGTCTTTATTGGTCTCTTGCTAAATGTACATACGTGGGTGAAGGTGGGAGGGACGGCACGCAAAAGGGACATTTAGGGTTTTTGTGGTCTGTATGCTTGCTTCCTTGTGCGAGTAAGCCATCTCAGACACATTTTATTGGTAATTGGTGACATTGGTTAATTTTGATCTGTCTGAACTGCGAACGAAGCCTCAGGGGCCATTTGAAAAGTTTAGATCGTTGTTTTGTTGAAGTTTGTTAAGGACAAAAAGCCACTACAGTTGTAATGGCAGAAGAAAATATCTACGCCAACGCCCCCAGAACAGCAAGACAACTCAAAGGTGAGACTGGAATTTACAACACATGTACTTCAAGTTTTTATTTTACGATGAAGCCATATCCATATTTAAGGTTTGTATTTTTAAACTTGAATTACTAAAAATGATATGAACAAACTTTCAATTATATCTTTCTAAATGAAAATTGCTTTAAGGGTGAAGTCTTGTGCATGGTTTGTAAACATACTGAAAATGATTAAAATTGGTCAGGTCATCTTTAGTATCAATGCATGAGTTCTGTTTGAGACACTGCTGGTTTATCTAATGAAGATAGTAACTAAGGGGGAGCTGAGGATAACGTACAAAATCAAGTCAAGCAGACCTAAACCCTGAAGACTAGCACATTCTCTGCTCCGACCTCAGCAGCTCTACAAATAAAAACTGGTTTCTGTGTCTTGTTTTGATAATTTCATCACTTAAGGCAGGGGTCACGAATTAAATTTCACCAAGGTCCGAAATGAAAAAAAAAAAAAAAGGTCAAGCAAAGGTCCGGAACATACGCATGGCCGTAGCTACCATTGAGGTCACCGAGGTCCGGACCTCAGTAAAATGTTAGCTTTTTTTATTTTATTTTTTATTTTTTTAAAGATCCTTTACTGCGCAAATGAATGTTGTGAACACGCGCTTATACAGGCGGAAGAGCCTCTAATTCAGATGGCTTTGTTCTGGACCTAAATGAGTCTACTCTAAAACCGAACCTCAAGAACCGCTTTGGACCCGAGTGCGTAAAACTCCGCGGAGGTCGAGAGCGCAGCTGAGGCTGTGCGTCAGCCTTGCAGCAACAGCAGCGCCTTTAGCATGAACCGCGCCGAAATGTGATCGAGTTGCAATTTCTTTACTATCTGTCATAAAGAGAGAGGAGCCAGTGCGTGCACCGTCAGACTGATGGTGACTCTTCTGATCCGAGGAGCGAGAGGAAGGAGAAGGAGAAGTGTGCCCCCGCTAAACCCGCGGCTTTGTATCTGTCACATGCAAAGATTGTAATGTCCTGCGTATAAATGATCTTCGCTTTAATGAGAGCTTAAACCAGCGCATTCACATTTGTAGATACCGGTGGTTTGACAGTACGAGGGGGCGGGGCCAGAGCGCATAGTCCAAACGAGAGTCTGATGTTCAGAATGAGCGGGTCACTGGGACAAAGCAAAACACTCAGCTTTACCCGTTCACACCAACAGCCTCGTTTTTAAAACAATTAAAAACTGATGTTTTCATTTAATATTTTTGTATTTATTTAGGACAAGACATTCTTAATAGCCTATCACTCAGGCGAGCAAAAATATGTGGAAAAAATATGGAAAACCTGCTTCATTGTAATAATTTATTAAATAGATATTTTATGTTGTGATATTCATCGTGTCAAAGTAGGGGATATGTGACTCGTCACTAAAGCTTCAGGGGGTACACAGCTCCAAAACGTGTAGGAACCACTGGCCTAGGCTATTTCTGTGACACAGTCTATCTGGTCCTAACATTTCCTCTTCACTCAAACAGAGAAAGATGAGGAATGAAGTTAGTCTTCGGGGTCACAGGGGAAAAAGATGCAGATGCCCCGCCTCATGTCCACAGCAAAAAAGTGAGCGAGAATCACAAAGAAGACAGGGAAAGAGAAAGTGCAGCTGGCATCTATGGCGTCTCAATAAAGTTTCTTTCAAAGTTTGACACACTGTGTTTTGACATGCATGTCCTAATGTGTAGAATGAGCCCAGACTTGTTCACCATAACTGCCTCTATAATCCTGCACTGTCACTCAAAAAGCTGTTACTTTGTTGTCTGAAGTGCCGTCATGCACGAGCTTAATGTAGAGACTGCAGTTATGCATAAGACATGAGATGTGACCTGAGTAGTGAGCATAAAATGACCAACTTGCATCTAGTCTCTTTAATGCGATTTTTCGGACTGAAATTGCAATTGCGATTCAATTGGCGATTTTAATATATTATGTATATTATTCATTTTAGTTTTGTCGAGGCAGGAGATGATGTGGACATTTTGTTTCACAATTATCTTATCGCGGTAATTATTCCAACATTTTTTATGGTTTCTTATGGCTCTTCATCACTCTATAGCCATTTGCCTGAAGAAGGCCTAGCTGCCGAAACTTTGTGTAAATAAACCTGACTTTGTTGTGTGAGAGATTCTATTTTTCATATGTACGAGCATTACGCACGACCTCTCCAACGCACCTGTTGTGAAATAGATGTGCGAAGCACCTGCTCTCTTTAAAATGTCTTATGTTGAATTGAGTTTTGATTCTGGGGCTGTGGTTTGACGATTATCTTGAAGCGATAAAACTATCCATCCATCCATCCATTTTCTTCCACTTGTCCGTTGCCGGGTCGTGGGGGCAGCCGTTGAAGCTGCCCAGGTCACATAGCACCGGCCCCCATGGCTCCTTCTGCAGGTGGTGGGTCCACGGAAGGACGGCCTCATGGTTCAAACCGGGCCTGTTGGTCTCTCCTAGGGGGCTACCAGTGTACGCAGACACTGGAGGCAATGTGGGTGAAGTGTCTTGCCCAAGGAGTCTTTGGGATTTGAATTTGAATTTTGAATTTGAATATTTTATTTCGAGCTAAAGAAGAAAAGAAAAAACAGAAATATATATATACATAATAAAAGAAAAAAGAAAAAATAATTTACATTACAGCTCGAAAAGGAGTGGGTAGAAGACAAGCTTATTGACTCCCACCCCTGTTCATAAACTTCAATAACAATAACTATAACAATAACTGACAACAGTGCATATTTCTTACCATTTTACAAAACAACTATCAACCGAGTTGGTTACATATTAACAAATGCGACACTGCATTATACAAGGTCAACATTCACAGTATCTCACACGCTCAACATTCACAGTATCTATCTCACACGCTACAACCAGTGTATTATTTCTGTCTCCCATACAGAATTCATTACCATGTTGGCATTATCGTTGTTCACCATCACCATTACAACCCATATAACATTACTCTGTATCAAAGTGTTTGAATGATACATAAAATACTCCACATTTATTCATGAAAGGTACAGTAATCGCAGACTGATTGATGTTCATGATAACAAGAATGGTCTTACTGATATGTGTTAAAAGGGATTCGGGGCTTTTCTTTCTTTTTCTTCTTTTCTGTGACTGGACCAGCTGCCAGAGGGGAGCAGCCCCCGAGCAACCGGACCATCATTTGTTAAGTGTCCTATACTATGCATTAAAAGAGACAATTTTAGGAGTCTGCTTCCAGAAGAGAGTTTCCTCGAGCTGCCGGCCCCCACATGTCTGCCCTATACTATGGGTTATGTTGAATGCGGAGTACATAGATATGTGCATGTTTTACTTCTAAGAGTTTATTTCCTTTATATTACCATCAGCATCAATAGCAGTACTGTTGTCTGAATCGATTGAGTTGGATTCTAAGAATAATCCACAGATTGTTAGGTATTAATCCTAGACTGTTACATTTAAAGGATCTGTATCATGCTATTTTAGCCATTCCAAAGTAAAGTATAGGCATATATATGATATATTGTACCTCTATCACTATGGAGTACTCATTTTTGAGAGAAATATAAGTATTTTTGGGGGGTATTTTCCCTACCCGGAAGATAAGACGCTTCGATTCAGTTAACTCCGCCCCTCTCTCTGCTCATTCCACATTTGCAGTATTATAAATATAAATATTGCTGCAAAAAGTGAAGTTACTTCACATAATGCAGTTATAAGGAGTTGACATGTGCAAAGCAGTTTCATAAATGGCTAACACACATGCTAACACACACGCTAACATGCGTTTTGATTGACTCACCGCTCAGTTTGGACTCCCATGAGATCGCGTTGGTTATAAAAGTTATAAAAGTTAATCCACTTTGATTCTGGCCAAGGTTCACCAAGCATCCATCAGGTTGGTTGATATAGTAGCTAGCTTAATCCCGGAAAGAAATTCCAACTTCTGGCGAGTGCACTCTTCTTTAGGAAGGTTGAATAGCCCTGTTCCTCTCGTAGCCAAACGCGCATCCGTGGCATTATCGGTAAGAAAAAAGAGCAGGCGGTGTCCAGAGTAGGTTAGAAAGAGCTCAGTCTTCAAAAACAACACTTATGCTCGGATCCATGGCTCCTCCAGCCGTGGGTGCGCTTGATTAGCGTCGTGGGACAGCACAGACGCTTCGGAGGGTTGCTGTTTTTTTTTTTTTTTTAAAAAAAAAAAAAAAAAAGCCGTTTTATAAATAAAAATCAGGCCGTAAGGCATTACATTACAGACGTAGAGCACTTCCGTTCCGCTGTGACGACACAACTGAACAGCTCAGTCGTTTACCAGGAGAGGGTGGAGCAGCTGCTCAGAGAGCAGGATTCAGGAGGATTACTTAGAACTGCGTGAATGAAGCCAAAAACCGCTCTGGGGGTGTTTTTGATAAGGAAATAGCATAACAACATGGCTAAAAACTCCAAAAAGTCGATTTTGCATGATATAGGACCTTTAAAGTTTAAATAGTGATGATAACAACACAACAGCAATAGCAATAACAATGGCAATAACAACTGCAATAGTGTAATAGTAACAACCACAATATACTTCATTATTAGTTAGATCTGACCTTTAAAGTATACAGCACTTTGTGACACCCATTAGCAATCAAGTACCCATTTCCTCCTTCTGGTACTTTGACCATACCATTTTTTTATATCTTGATTTGAAATGATGAATATTTGGACATTGTTTATATTCTGCCCCCAATTTGTTCCAGAGTTTAACTCCACATACAGACACAAACATACTTTTCCTAGTGGAAGACACTGCTTGAGTCTTAAAGTTATCACACCCCCTCAGGTTATATCCCCCTTCTGTGCGTGCAAAAAGCATTTGTATCCTTGCAGGTAGCACATTTTTGTTGGCTTTAAACAGAAGTTGGGCAGTAGAGAAATCAACTAAATCATGCATTTTTAACAGTTTAGACTGCAGAAATAATATATTAGTGTGATCATAATATCCTACTTTATGTATAATTCTTACAGCCCGTTTTTGGAGTATAACAAGGGGGTGTAATGAGCTTTTATAGTTATTGCCCCAGACTTCTACACAGTAGTTTAGATATGGCAAAACTAATGAACTATATAACAAAAATAATGCATTGTAATTTAAGAAAAACTTTGCTTTGTTAATGATTGAGATACTTTTGGAGACTTTACCTTGTATGTGTCTTATGTGTGGTTTCCAGCTTAATTTACTGTCAATGATGACTCCTAAGAATTTAATTTCTGATACTGTATCTAAGACTACACCGTCTATGTTTACTGAGTCTGGTTTTCCATTATAATTACCGAAAAACATTACTTTTGTTTTATTTAGGTTGAGGGACAATTTATTAATGTCCATCCATGTTTTTAATTTACTTAGTTCACAGTTTATGTTAGTTACTAAATTACTATAATTGTCATTGGAATAGAAGACGTTTGTGTCATCTGCGAAAATCACTAATTTTAATAATTTAGACACATTAAAAATGTCATTAATATATACATTAAACAACTTTGGGCCTAAGACAGATCCCTGTGGGACCCCACAGCCAATGTCCAAATAACCTGATGTAAACTCCCCCATCTTCACATACTGTTGTCTCCCAGTTAAATAGCTTTGAATCCAGCTCAAAGCCACTCCCCTTATGCCATATCTGTCTATTTTTTTTAATAATATAGAATGATTTAGTGTATCAAATGCTTTTTTCAAGTCAATGAATATTCCAGCATTTGGTTATTGCAATATTTAAAATTACAATGCTGCAGCTCGTGCAGTCACAGAGGCAAAAACTCGGGTCTGGGAGGAGTTCGGAGAAGCCATGGAGGAGGACTATCGGTCGGCCTCGAAGAGATTCTGGCAAACCATCCGGCGCCTCAGGAGGGGGAAGCAGTGCTTCACCAACACTGTTTACAGTGCGGGCGGGGAGCTGTTGACCTCGACTGGGGATGTGGTCGGGCGGTGGAAGGAGTACTTCGAGGATCTCCTCAATCCCACTGTCACGTCTTCCGATGAGGAGGCAGAGGCTGGGGGCTCGGAGGGGGGTTCGTCCATCACCCAGGCTGAAGTCACTGAGGTGGTTAGAAAGCTCCTCGGTGGCAAGGCCCCGGGGGTGGATGAGATTCGCCCCGAGTACCTTAAGTCTCTGGATGTTGTAGGGCTGTCTTGGCTGACACGTCTCTGCAACATCGCGTGGCGGTTGGGGACAGTGCCTCTGGATTGGCAGACCGGGGTGGTGGTCCCTCTCTTTAAGAAGGGGGATCGGAGGGTGTGCTCCAATTACAGAGGGATCACACTTCTCAGCCTCCCGGGTAAGGTCTACTCCAGGGTGCTGGAGAGGAGGATCCGGCCGATAGTCGAACCTCGGATTCAGGAGGAACAATGCGGTTTTCGTCCTGGTCGTGGCACACTGGACCAGCTCTATACCCTACATCGGGTGTTCGAGGGTTCGTGGGAGTTCGCCCAACCAGTCCACATGTGCTTTGTGGATTTGGAGAAAGCGTTCGACCGTGTCCCTCGTGGTGCCCTGTGGGGGTGCTCCGGGAGTATGGGGTCCGGGGCCCTCTGCTAAGGGCTGTCCGTTCCCTGTATGACCGCAGCAGGAGCTTGGTTCGCATTGCCGGCAGTAAGTCAGACTTGTTTCCGGTGCGTGTTGGTCTCCGCCAGGGCTGCCCTATGTCACCGGTTCTGTTCATTACCTTTATGGACAGAATTTCTAGGCGCAGCCAGGGGCCGGAGGGTGTCCGGTTTGGGAACCTCAGGATCTCATCTCTGCTGTTTGCAGATGATGTTGTTCTGTTGGCTTCATCAAATCAGGACCTCCAGCGCGCACTGGGGCGGTTTGCAGCCGAGTGTGAAGCGGCCGGGATGAGGATCAGCACCTCCAAATCTGAGGCCATGGTTCTCCACCGGAAAAAGGTGGCTTCCCCGCTTCAGGTCGGTGGGGAGTCCTTACCTCAAGTGGAGGAGTTCAAGTATCTCGGGGTCTTGTTCACGAGTGAGGGACGGATGGAGCGTGAGATCGATAGACGGATCGGTGCAGCGTCAGCAGTGATGCGGTCGCTGTATCGGACTGTTGTGGTGAAGAGGGAGCTGAGTCAGGGGGCAAAGCTCTCGATTTACCGATCGATCTACGTTCCCACCCTCACCTATGGTCATGAGATCTGGGTAATGACCGAAAGGACAAGATCGCGGATACAAGCGGCCGAAATGAGTTTCCTTCGCAGGGTGGCTGGGCGCACCCTCCGAGATCGGGTGAGGAGCTCAATTACCCGGGAGGAGCTCGGGGTAGAGTCGCTGCTCCTTCACGTCGAAAGGAGCCAGCTGAGGTGGCTAGGGCATCTGTTCCGGATGCCTCCTGGTCGCCTCCCTCGGGAAGTGTTCCAGGCATGTCCTATTGGGAGGAGGCCTCGTGGAAGGCCCAGGACACGCTGGTGGGACTATGTCTCCGAGCTGGCCTGGTGTCGCCTCGGGGTCCCCCAGAACAGCTGGAGGAGGTGTGCGTGGATCGGGAAGTCTGGGCATCTCTGCTGAGACTGCTGCCTCCGCGACCCGGCCCCGGATAAAGCGGAAGAAAATGGATGGATGGATGGATGGATGTTGATTCAATTGCGATTTAATTGTGCAGCCCTATTCCCAAATAATAACTGTATAGAGACTGTGACAGGGCGGCACGAGCGGGTGGCGGTGGGTAACACGAAAAGACCAGGGAGGCCGTCTTAGTGGTCCACTTCTTTTTAATATTTATTTTTTCTTGTGCAAAAATACAATAAAGTGCACAGTGCAAAAAAAACCAGGGCGCATCAGAGGATTGTTGTCTTCCAGCAGCAGAACACAGAGTGAGGGCATCAGGCACCTTAAATACCCTCCCCTAAACTGGATAAAACCATAAAAGCTAAGCAGGTGTTAAAAAAAATAGCATTAGCTTCTAAAACGCATTAAAATCCTCCAATAAAACCCATAACCATAACATAAACAAAGAAACACCCAACTACCATAAACTCCCAAACAAAACCACCTAACAAAAGCAAACTACATCTTAAAACAGTTTAAAACCCATGCAGCCACCCCCAAGCTTGTTCTCCCCTTGGTTCAGCCCGGAACGCATTTCAGCGGCGTCTGGTTCCCCCGGGAATCTTTTCGCCAGACACCGCCAGCCTGGACACAAGAAGAAAGGTAAGCAACTTGCAACCACGCCAATACACATTCACACACCCACACACCCTCAACATCCACCGCACGCACGCAACACCTAAATCAACCAATTCATAAAACCTGGCACATAATATTGCACAATTCCAATAATAATTGTCATGTTGCCTCCGCAGGACCGGCCGCCATTACCGGAGGTGACGTACCCCAACCGGACCTACGGAGCAACAAATAAATTCCTTTAATAAATAATTTAAAACCGACAATCGTGTGCAATACTTTTATATGTGCAAATTAGCGTGCTTTAAGTGCAGTGTGCATAAAAGTGCAAGTGAATATCAAAGTGCTGTGCGTGTAAAGTGCAAGTGTGCAGTAACGAACAGCCTGTTCGTTACACTTCCCCCTCCCTCTCCATGGCGAAGCCTCCGTCTTCGGTGCTTCTGGAGAGACAGTCCGCTACCACATTCGACCTGCCCGGCCGATACTGGACTGTGAAGTCGTAGGGCTGCAACGAGAGGTACCATCTCGTGATGCGGTTGTTGGCATCCTTCATTCTGTGCAGCCATTGGAGAGCGCGGTGATCCGTTTCCAGCACGAAGTGACGTCCAAGCAGGTAGTATCTGAGAGAGTCAACAGCCCACTTTACTGCCAGGCACTCCTTTTCAACTGTTGAGTACCGGGTTTCACGGTCCAACAGTTTCCGACTGAGGAAAACAACCGGTCTCCTCTCCCCCTCCTTCTCCTGGAGCAGGACAGCCCCCAGCCCGCTCTGTGAGGCGTCCGTTTGAAGGATGAAGGACTGACTAAAATCCGGGCTGTGGAGAACTGGTTCCGTGCAAATGGCCTCCTTCAGATCTTTGAAAGCCTGCTCGCACTCGTCTGTCCAGCGCACTTTGTTTGGGGCTGCAGTCTTAGTCAGATTAGTTAAAACAGCAGATCGTTCAGAGAAGTTTGGTACAAATTTTCTGTACCAGCCGACTAGTCCAATAAATCCTCTCACCTTCCTTTTTGTGGTGGGAACCGGGAATGCGCGGACAGCCTCCATCTTGTCCACCTGTGGCTTGATCCTCCCAAAGCCAATAGTGAACCCTAGGTACTGCACCTCCTGGTGGGCCACTGCACACTTCCGGGGGTTGATTGTGAGCCCAGCCGCTCTGATCCTCTGCAGGACCTCCTGGAGGTGGTGTAGATGTTGTTCCCAAGAGTTACTGTACACGACCACATCATCCAGGTAGGCAGCTGAGAAATCAGCCACATCCCGCAGTATATGGTCCATCAGGCGCTGGAAGGTCGCTGGCGCCCCCTGCAGACCAAATGGCATTACTTTAAACTGGTACATACCAAATGGTGTCCTGAATGCAGTCAGCTCCTTTGCTTCTGGGGCCAGCGCCAGTTGCCAGTAACCTTTACTGAGGTCCAAGGTGGTGATATAGGCTGCCCCTCCCACTCGCTCCAACAGATCGTCAATCCGTGGCATTGGATATGGGTCGAAGTTGGAAATGGCGTTCAGGTACCTAAAATCAATACAAAATCGCAAAGAGCCGTCCTTCTTGGGTACCAGTACGATGGGGCTGCACCACTCGCTACTGGACACTTCAATGATTCCCAGCTCCAGCATGAGCATGATTTCTTTTTGTAAAACAGGCACCAACCGCTCCGGTATCCTGTAGCTCCTCTGGCGAACTGGGGCATCCTTTTTCAGGCGTATTTTATGCTGTACCAACGAGGTGAAACCAGGAGTCTCCTTGAACAGAGACGGGTCGAGCAGTGGCTGAATGGATTCCTGCTGGGAGGGAGAGAGGTGGGAGAGGTCAATGGCAACACTTTCCTCAGTGCAGGTAGGGAAATATTTCTCTGTAACCTCTTCGTCCTGCACACCCCGAACCAACAACTGCTGTGCAGGCTCCTGACGAACATGAAACTCCTTAAGCAGGTTAACATGAAAAACCTGGCGCTTCTTTTGTCTATCTGGCATGTAGAGTTCATAAGTTACATTCCCCACCTTCTTAGTAACGTCATATGGTCCGTGCCATTTAGCAAGCAGTTTGTTGTCACTAGTCGGTAACAATAACAGTACCTTTTGGCCTGGGCTGAAGACTCTCTCTCTTGCTTTTTGGTCAAACCAAGTTTTCTGGTGCTGCTGCGCCTCCCTCAGGTTCTCCTGCGCCAGTGCCGCCATTGCCTCCAGTTGCTCCCTCATCTTGATGACATACGCGATGATGTTGTCGCCTTCATTCTCCGTCTGCTCCCAGTAGTCCCTCAGGAGGTCCAGTGGCCCCGCACCTGGCGTCCGTACAATAGTTCGAAAGGAGAGAAGCCGGTGGATGACTGTGGAACCTCCCGGTATGCGAACAGAAGATACGGTAACCACTGGTCCCAGTCAGCGCCTGTGCTGGAAACAAACTTGCGCAGCATGTGTTTCAGAGTCTTGTTATAGCGCTCTACCAGCCCGTCCGTCTGGGGGTGATAAGGTGTGGTCCTAATCCCCTTAATCCCCAACAGCTGATAGACCTGCTTTAACAATTTTGACATGAAATTGGTACCACAATCCGTTAGAATTTCTTGTGCAACACCCACTCTGGAAAATAGCTGCAATAAACAATTAGCAATTTGTTTGGCTTTAATTGAGCGCAGCGGAAATGCTTCCGGGTATCGGGTAGCATAATCACACAGAACCAAAATGAAACGATTCCCAGTAGAACTTCTCTCCAGTGGGCCCACAATGTCCATGCCAATTCTTTCGAATGGGGTACCAATTATCGGCAAGGATTGTAACCGGGCCTGAGCAACTCCTTTCCCTGCTGTCAATTGACACTTTTCACAGGACTTACAAAATTCAGTAATTTGCGTATACATGCCAGGCCACACAAAGCGACTGCCAACACGGCGCAGAGTTTTTTGAACAGCCATGTGACCGGCCCAGGGGATAGAGTGGCCCAGTTCCATAACCTGTTGTCTGAACTGGTGCGGTAATGCAAGGGCTTCACTTTTTCCATTAACTTGATACAAAATGCCATTTTTGATAATGTATCTGGCCCCATCCAAACGTTTTGTTTGCCCCTGATTGGTCACATTTTCAAACCAAGATTCGAGAGACGGATCTTGTTTTTGAAGTGCCCCAATATCTGACGGGACATCAAACTCAACTGGACTGAGTGGTTTAGCCAAATCATTGTTTTCTTTAGGGGAGCCTGCAAACTTCTCTCGCCTTCTCTGGGTTCTTGTCTTTCTAAGCTTCTCTGGCTGAGCTTCAAGCTCCTCCTCCCAAAAAGGCAGCTCCTCTAACATAGCCTTTGCTTCTTGAGCTCTGGTGAGGACATTCACAGAATTAACTGGTTCAAAAATTAATCTTTCAGAAACAGGACTAACCTTCTCTTTTCCTGTGAGGTTATTTTGAGCTATAAGATCAAGTAATGTTGGAATGTCGTTACCAAGAATGACGTCAAAAGGCAAATTTCCTGCAAGGGCCACATTTAACAAGTAAGTTTGCCCTCCGACTGTCATATAAACCTCAGCTGTGGGGTAAGAATGCTCATCTCCATGAATACAGGTAAGTGGCGTTTTGTCTCTAGACCACCTCTCCTCCGGAACCAAACTGGACAGGATTACCGACTGGAAGCAACCCGAGTCTAAGAGTGCTTCTACTTTTTGGCCATTAACTAGCACAGGTGTTGTGCGCCTCCCCGCTTCTATATTTAGTACTGCACCTGGTCTTGGCACCGCACACAATAAAGACGGTTTAGATTTTAGGGCTGGGCAAAAATTTTGTGTATGGCCAAAATTATTACAGTTGTAACACCTAATATCCTGGCGCTGTGTCCAATTTGAGAATTTTTTTGATGGAACTGAGTGAGACTGGTAAGATGAAGATGGCTTACTAGTGTTACCCCCAGGGGCCGGACCACAACCATCACCCCCAACGGACTTACTTGACTGGGTGAAGCGGGGCTCCCGTCCGGAGTAGCCAGCTCTGGTCCCTTGACGCGCAGAGAGGAAGGCCTCTGCCAGACGAGCGGCTTCTTCTGCACTGTCTGGGTCACGTTCCCGGATCCACACCTCAAGCTCTGGACTGACCATTTGAAGAAACTGCTCCAGAATCAGCCTCTCCAAAATGACAGTTTTATTCACCTTCTCTGGTTGGAGCCATCGGTTTATCAAGTCCTTCAATCGCACGTAAAGCTCCCGCGGCGTCTCATCCGGCTCAATTTTTAGCGACCTGAAGCGACGACGGTAGGTTTCTTCAGTTATTTCATATTTGGCAAGAATTGCATCCTTCACCTTATCGTAGTCATCTGAGTGCCGAATGTCCATCAGCACGAAAGCGCTACGTGCCTTCCCAGTTAACAGGGGAACCAGACGGACCGCCCACTCTTCTTCTGGCCAGTGACAGACCAGGGCCATCCTCTCGAACGTAATTAAAAAATGTTCAATATCGTCTTCTGGTGTCAACACAGGAAGTTTGGGTTCCCTCTGCGGTCTGTAGCCATAACCGCCAGGGTCTAGCCCATCTTCTAGGTCTTCTTCTTCATAGCCACGAGAAGACTGTATACCAACTGTACGTCCTCGCACATTTAACTCAGAGTGCTCAGACTGCTGAACCTGCTGCTGCTGGATCTGCTGGACCTGTTGCTGCATAGCCTTCCAGCGTTGCTCCTGTAGAGACATTTCTTTCTCTAGCCTTTTGTCTCTGGCACCCTGGTTTTCAATCAGCGACTTAACCAGGGCCGTCAATTCCTCCACTTCATTTGTAGGACCACCACTAGACGTTGCAGAGCCAGACATTGTAGCACCCCCATCATCTGGCTCCTCAGCTTTCTTTCCTGGTCTAGGCATGTTGATCTTTGTACTCAATCAATCAATCAATCAAACTTTATTTATAAAGCGCTTTTCATACCGAAGGCATCACAAAGTGCTTTACAGATTACAATATTTAAATCAAGTATCCAGGCAAACATAATGTCCAAATGAGCGTCAGCAGTGGCGACGAGCGGCGCGGGTGTCCCCTGTCCTTAGACTCTCCAGCACGGCAAGGAAAAACTCAAAAACCCGGTGGGAGAAACGAGAAACCTCGGGGAGAACCACAGGCTGGAAAGATCCACTCCCATGGACGGACAGGCTATAGAGACCCAGGCTGATGGGATCCTCACAGCACTGAGTATGACTTCTGACACCAAATGTGACAGGGCGGCACGAGCGGGTGGCGGTGGGTAACACGAAAAGACCAGGGAGGCCGTCTTAGTGGTCCACTTCTTTTTAATATTTATTTTTTCTTGCGCAAAAATACAATAAAGTGCACAGTGCAAAAAAACCAGGGCGCATCAGAGGATTGTTGTCTTCCAGCAGCAGAACACAGAGTGAGGGCATCAGGCACCTTAAATACCCTCCCCTAAACTGGATAAAACCATAAAAGCTAAGCAGGTGTTAAAAAAAATAGCATTAGCTTCTAAAACGCATTAAAATCCTCCAATAAAACCCATAACCATAACATAAACAAAGAAACACCCAACTACCATAAACTCCCAAACAAAACCACCTAACAAAAGCAAACTACATCTTAAAACAGTTTAAAACCCATGCAGCCACCCCCAAGCTTGTTCTCCCCTTGGTTCAGCCCGGAACGCATTTCAGCGGCGTCTGGTTCCCCCGGGAATCTTTTCGCCAGACACCGCCAGCCTGGACACAAGAAGAAAGGTAAGCAACTTGCAACCACGCCAATACACATTCACACACCCACACACCCTCAACATCCACCGCACGCACGCAACACCTAAATCAACCAATTCATAAAACCTGGCACATAATATTGCACAATTCCAATAATAATTGTCATGTTGCCTCCGCAGGACCGGCCGCCATTACCGGAGGTGACGTACCCCGACCGGACCTACGGAGCAACAAATAAATTCCTTTAATAAATAATTTAAAACCGACAATCGTGTGCAATACTTTTATATGTGCAAATTAGCGTGCTCTAAGTGCAGTGTGCATAAAAGTGCAAGTGAATATCAAAGTGCTGTGCGTGTAAAGTGCAAGTGTGCAGTAACGAACAGCCTGTTCGTTACAGAGACAATAGAGTATCATTTTGTATATAGTTTACTTTGTCATCTTGCCAGAGCAAATGAGTTTGAACTTGAAGGTTGTGAATGTAAAGAACACACTGTTGGAATGGATGAATAGGACACAATGTAATTAAAAAATACATGTACATGTCAGTAATATGAATAAATGAATAACGTGAATGTGCAATTAAATGAACGAATATGAATGAATACATGAGAAAAGAGTTCAATTTTTTTACGCATACCGTACAAAGTGTATGAACGCAGGCTGTACACATTTCAACGAGACTAACATTTTTCATTTCTGCCTCGAGTTAAATTTATCTACACCGGTCTACCACCCACTGCTCTGTGACAATAGTATATGGAGCAGGTAACTGGTGCCCATTGCTGAGGACCAACTTAAGTATCCAGCACGATCGGAACTATTCAGGGTTTCTTTGTAATTTGTTGTGATGTTAGCCATCCTAAACTAGCAAAGTTAGCCTCTTGTACTGTGTACAGTATTGTCATAGACCGTTTAGGCTCTGGTACAGTACAGTAGCCAGTTATGACAGGCCGTAAATATTTTAGCTGCTTCAGCTGAAGTTCATGTTTAATAAGATGACAAAGAAGCTCAATAACATACACTACATTGCAATTTTCACGTATTTGCCTTAGCTCATTAGGTCAAGCCGCTATATATGCAAATGAAAAGCAGGCAAACAAAACAGATCGACGTCATTTTATTAAACTTTGATATCAGTGGATAATCTTGATATCATTCAGACATGAAGCATTCCGTGTGAATAAACAACAGCAGTGACGGTAAAACAGTAAGGTGCTGAGACGTAGCTAACTGGCTAGCCTTGCGGCTACATAATGTTACGAGAGCATATTAAACAATTAAGATCTATAAACGATAAATGTTATTCTGAAGGGTGTCAGCAAGAGTACACGAGCCACGCAAACGGCTACGCCAGTCGACTAGAAAACCGGTTTCCTTCACTGTTAAGAGCTCCAGTCGGACTTATGTTATGTTTACCACCGCCAGCTACGACGTATACACAACTTCCGGGGCACTGCGCTGATGAGCTGTGTCAATCAAAAACTAACTAGCCAATGGGGACGATCTCCTGAAAAAGCCCGCCCACCTGAGAGGATTGTGCCAGAACTGCAAACAAAACGTCAAGGAGCGCAAACGAGAGAGAGCTGCAGAGAGACTGCAAAACTGAGAGTCTGAGCAAAAGTCTGACCGGAGAGAGAGAAGCAGAGGGAACCGTAAACAAAAGAATACATTATTAGAAGAGTCAAATACCAATACTTTACGCAATTAGACAAAGAATTTGATTGCAAGTTATACTTTTTTTTTTTTATTAGTTTTATTTTCTCTCAAATTCCCTATTTTGTTTGACATTGAAGAAGTTTTGTTTGTTTCTTTTGGCACAAAACTGATTCCATAGATTTGAAAATAATGCAATCAATTGAATCCTGTTATTGTTTTTTTTGCTCTAAAAATAAGTTTTGGCTCCTAAATAGCAGAGTGCATAGGCTACTGTAGCCTCTGTTATACACAATGTGCACATAATATATGACAGTAATGTGTTTCTTTGCTCAGTTCAACACACAGAGTCCTGCTTAGTCCTGGCTTAGATCGCACGCGCGATTGTAATGCGCTATTTGCGCATTACAATCGCGCGTGCATAATTAGGGCGTCCTCCGCTTTTGTTTTTAGCAAGCCATATTTCAGTCATTCCGAAACCGTTTCTAAAAATGTAAAAAGTATCATGAAGCTAAGATGTACGACTTTCTCTTTCTGTTCGTCTGGGCTGTAGTTTATCGCTCTGGTGCAGTCGGAGAGGGAGGGAGGGAGAGAGAGAGAGAGAGAGAGAGAGAGAGAGAGAGAGAGAGAGAGAGAGAGAGAGAGAGACAGAGAGAGAGAGAGACAGAGAGAGAGAGAGAGAGAGAGACAGAGGGAGAGACAGAGAGGTCGGGTCCAAAGTTCGGATCCAAGGTTCGGGTCCGGAATGGCTGGCGCATGGGTCCGGATCCGGACCGAGATCCGCCGTTTAGTGACCTCTGACTTAAGGTCTAGGGTTAGATAAAGAAGTTGGTCTCATTGTTTCATTAATTGTTAAAACTTGGTTGTTTTTTCAGACTTTGAAGTTGAAGCTCCACAGAGAAGACCAAAGGTGACAGTAAAGAAAGTGGCTCTGGCGGTGGTCATTGTGCTACTTGTGACTGCTGTTGCCACTTGTGTTGGAGTCATCGGTGAGTTACACTTTACTGCTGCTGCTGTTGTACTGTTAACACATATGTCTGTTTACTTAGTGCATTATAACAGGGCATCCAAAATAAACACAGAGAAAATGGCAGAAACTACAAATGTCTCAGGTAAGATCCAATATATGATCAAGTAATTACATAAAAAGAAATTGAACTTATATACATATATTTCTCTTTTTTTAAAATTGTTGTCAGTCAATTATAGCACTGGAATCGAAACAACCTCAAGAGAGATGACCACAGGTAGGAGAAAGATTTAAATTCTTTGTTTGGTCTCTGTCTCTCTCTGTCTCTCTCTCTCTCGGTCTCTCTCTCTCTCTCTGTCTCTCTCCCTCTGTCTCTCTCTCTCTGCCTCTCTCTCTCTGTCTCTGTCTCTCTCTCGCTCTCTCTCTGTCTCTGTCTCTCTCTCTCTGTCTCTCTCTCTATCGGCCTCTCTCTCTCTCTCTCGCTCTCTCTCTGTCTCTGTCTCTCTCTCTCTGTCTCTCTCTCTCTCTCTCGGCCTCTCTCTCTCTCTCTCTCTCTGTCTCTCTCTCTCTCTCTGTCTCTCTCTCTCTCTCTGTCTCTGTCTCTGTCTCTCTCTCTGTCTCTCTCTCTCTCGGCCTCTCTCGGGGCCAGCACTGGGAGATCGCTTCATGTGCAGGGGGTCGACACATTGGAGCGGTTGTTGGAGTGGGCAGGACCTCAGCTGAACATTGCCCCGGCTCTGGCTGCCCACCTGGGCCTGAGGTCGGTACGGACACTGGAACGTCTACTGGCCCACTGGAGACAGAGACTTACAGGACAAGACTGGGCCCTTCTGGGGGCTTCAGTTCCGGCGCGATGTCCCCTGAGTCTGCAGATACTTCCCCGGTGTCCTGCTTAGCCCTGACCTGGAAAGCTCCTCAGGCCCCTTGTTGTCCAGCCCTGTCTCCGCCTCACTGGATTGTTCCCCTGGGAAAACCTTCTACAGACTGATGGTGCAGGCCTTGAACCATCAAAGACTCTCTGGCCGCACAGATACTGTGTGGAGGTCTCAGCTGGGCTGGGACACCGAGGACAGTCCGGCCTGGGGTCACCTCTACAAGCCACCACAGACTATGAGGCAGGGAGATCTGCAGTGGAGACTGCTTCATGGGGCTATAGCAGTCAATGCTTTGTTTCCAAAGTAGACCGCACTGTGGGGGAGGGGTGTCCTTTCTGTGGAGTCAGGGAGTCAGTCTTTCACTGTTTCTGGGAGTGTGGGAGGCTGACTCAGCTGTTTGATCTGCTCAGGCTCTGTTTAGAAGGTGCGGATATGTTTTAATGTGGTGACTTATGTTGGGGGGTCTTGTCTAGTGGCAGAGCGAAGAGGAAGGGGCGGGTCCTGAATTTCCTCCTGGGCCAAGCAAAGATGGCCATATATCAGAGCAGAAAGAGGACGGTGCAGGGGCGGAGTCAGGTCAGCGCTGAGGTGCTGTTTGTTAAGATGGTGCAGGCTCGGCTCCTGCTGGAGTTTGGGGTGGCCCAGATGGACATGAGGCTGGAGGAGTTCGAGGGCGATTGGGGGCTTGAGGGGTTCTAGCCTCAGTCAGTGCTGGACAGCTTTGTTTTGGGCCTTATCTTACATAATTTTGTGTGTATTTTTTTAATTCCATTGTAATTTTTTGTAATTAGCACAAGGTGTGGATGTGAATATGGAAGCTAAATAAAGGTCTTATTAAAAATCAAAAAAAAAATCTCTCTCGGCCTCTGTCTCTCTCTCTCTCTCTGTCTCTCTGTCTCTCTGTCTCTGTCTCTCTCTCTCTCTCCTCTCTCTCTCTCTCTCTCTCTCTCTGTCTCTCTCTCTCTCTCTCTCTCTCTGTCTCTCTCGGTCTCTCGGTCTCTCTCTCTCTCTCTGTCTCTCTCTCTCTGTCTCTCTCTATCAGTTTGCAAAGATGGTGGGATTTTGGCAACGTGCAGATCAAACAGCTGTGTCAGCAGTACACTCGTGGTGTCACAGGGGACAGGGCACGGCGTGTGAGTTACCTGGAAATGCAAGTAGCAGAACTGCAATCTTTGGCAGAGTCTACAGGAGAACGAGGGTGTTTACAGTCCCTTAAATCTAAAAGGTCTGTTTTGACCAACCTGCTGGGCACCTTGGTTCAGGGGGCTCTGGTCCGCTCCCGTCATATGGAGCTCTCCCAGATGGATGTGCCATCCCAGTTCTTCTTTTGCTTGGAGAAGAAGAATGGTCAGCGGAAGGTCATCCAGTCTCTGCGCTCTGACACTGGTAGCCTCATCACAGATTTGTGTGAGATCAGGAGTCATGCTTCCCTCTTTTATAAAGAACTGTACTCGTCGGAGCTGAGTGGACGGGCCGATGGGACGATGTGCTTCGGTGAAGGCTTGCCTCAAGTCGGCACTGAGGAGAACCACAAACTAGCGGCTCCTCTGACGTTGGCTGAGCTGACAGCTGCTGTGGGAGCCTACACACAGGGAGAGCTCCCGGCATTGATGGACTCCCGGCTGATTTCTACAAGGCTTTCTGGGACATCATTGGAGAGGACTTAGTAGAGGTCCTTAGAGACAGCCTTCAGACAGGCCATCTGCCTTTGAGCTGTCGGAGAGCCGTGCTCACCCTGCTGCCAAAGAAGGGCGACCTGCAGCTGCTGAGGAACTGGAGACCGGTGTCACTGCTCTGTACGGACTATAAGATCCTGTCCAAGGTCCTGGCGTCTCGGCTCCGCCAGGTCATGTCATCGGTGATTCACATGGACCAGACCTACTGTGTGCCCGGCAGGCTCATCAGTGACAATGTCACTTTAATTCGAGACGTTTTGGAAGTCTCCAGCTTAGTGCTGGGCGATATGGAAAAAACTTATATCACGATATGGATTATTTTATATCACGATAACGATATATATCACGATATACCACAATAAAGTCAGTTTTCAGTTATTCTTTGAAAAGTTTGACAAAAATATCATTGCTTACTTTTTTTCAACTTTATTTTGAAGCAGTGGTTTTGCTATGGATAATTTATATAGCATATATTGTCAATGTGTCAATTGTCAAATGTGAGACTGCAGGATAAATGGGCCAAACATGATCTGACCAGAGTCAACACGAATTTAACAACAGAAATGTGTAAACTCGTGCGTAGAGAACGACTTACTCAGAGCATCATCTGCTCCTCAATATCAAGGCTCATATTACACTAAAACAAATGTAAATTGGAGCTTATTACCGCCATTTTCTCAACTTTAATGTAATGTTTAAGAAACAGTGGGCGAGCAGTTTGTATTGTACGTCTTTAGCTGCTCTACGCGCTGCCCGATCCGTCTCTTACCTCCTGCATCACGCCTCTTCTCTCTTCTCTCTCGTGTGTTTAATCCAGATCCACGCGCTAAAAAGATCCATCACTAAAAAGCAGTTTAGTTGCCGTGCGTAAAGCAGTGAAACCACGCGGTGTTTAACAGGGAGAGAGAGCCCCGCGTGTACGTCCATTAGATGTCGCCGTTGCTACAGCAGGTGTGGTGGCGGACAGAGATATCGTAAAGCAGCGGGGTGTCGCAAAACCACAAGGCAGAGTTTCTTTGCGAAAAAGTTCTTTTTTATTCTTGTTTATAATCACTTAATATAAACCTAGAGGATGCATAGTGACAAGACAACACTAATACATTCTTGTGGCCTATTTAATGACATATTTGCTTTAATAATTGATTAAATTAGGTTAGAAACGATAGAAACGATAGAAGAGAAATGGCACGATAGGCACTTTTCTATCGTCCCCACGATATGTATCGTCATATCGCCCAGCACTACTCCAGCTCATTGGGCATCAACCTGGGTCTGATTTCTATAGACCAGGAAAAGGCGTTTGACCGGGTTGAACACCAGTACCTCTGGCAGATTATGGGTGCTTTTGGGTTCGGCTCGGGGTTTATAGCCCACATGCAGACCCTGTACTGTGACATCACGAGTGTACTAAAAATCAATGGGAAGCTCTGTGCTCCCATCAGTGTGGGGAGGGGCATCAGGCAGGGCTGCTCCTTATCAGGGATGCTCTACTCTTTGGCCATAGAGCCTTTTCTGCATAGGCTCAGGTCAGACCTGAGAGGGGTACAGATTCCTGAATGTCCTCAGCTAAAGGTGTCTGCCTATGCTGATGATGTCATGGTGTTTGTGGACACCCAAAGGGACATTGACATTCTTGCCCATGTTGTCCAGCAGTTTGGGGGGGTATCGAGTGCAAGAATTAACTGGGCTAAGAGCGAGGCCATCTTGGTTGGGGAGGATCTATGCAGACTCAGGTTGCCAGGGAGTCTCTGTTGGAGAAGGGGAGGTTTTAAATACCTGGGTGTTTTCCTGGGCCCTGATCACCTTCAAAAGAACTGGGACCAGACGGTGGAGCAGGTTAAAGGGCGGCTGAGCAAGTGGAGGTGGTTACTGCCCAAAATGTCTTATAGGGGAGGGTACTAATCATTAACAATCCGGTCTCCTCTGCTCTGTGGCACAAACTACAGTGCGTGGACCCTCCTCCCTCCCTACTGTCCACAGTGCAGAAGATCTTGGTGGACTTCTTCTGGGGCGGACTGCACTGGGTCCCGCAGGCGGTGCTGTTCCTTCCCAGGGAGCAAGGGGACAGGGACTTATATCCATCTGGTCCGAGGGGCTGCTTTTAGGTTGCAGTTCCTCCAGCGGCTGGTGGCAGGTCCGGAGGAGCTGGTGTGGAGGCCGTTTGCTGTTTCCATCTTGGAGCGAGCTGGGGCATGGGGTCTCTCTTCCTCACTGATCGCAAACCGGAGGCTCTCCCGCCCTTCTATCGCAGTCTGCTGACAGTGTGGAGTAAAGTGAAGAAGCAGAGGGAGCCTTCCACTTCACTGCACTGGCTGCTGAGAGAGCCCCTGCTGGGTGGCCGCCTGGACTGTCCTGCCTGGGCGGGGCCAGCACTGGGAGATCGCTTCATGTGCAGGGGGTCGACACATTGGAGCGGTTGTTGGAGTGGGCAGGACCTCAGCTGAACATTGCCCCGGCTCTGGCTGCCCACCTGGGCCTGAGGTCGGTACGGACACTGGAACGTCTACTGGCCCACTGGAGACAGAGACTTACAGGACAAGACTGGGCCCTTCTGGGGGGCTTCAGTTCCGGCGCGATGTCCCCTGACTCTGCAGATACTTTCCCCAGTGTCCTGCTTAGCCCTGACCTGGAAAGCTCCTCAGGCCCCTTGTTGTCCAGCCCTGTCTCCGCCTCACTGGATTGTTCCCCTGGGAAAACCTTCTACAGACTGATGGTGCAGGGAGTCAGGGAGTCAGTCTTTCACTGTTTCTGGGAGTGTGGGAGGCTGACTCAGCTGTTTGATCTGCTCAGGGCTCTGTTTAGAAGGTGCGGATATGTTTTTAATGTGGTGACTTATGTTGGGGGGGTCTTGTCTAGTGGCAGAGCGAAGAGGAAGGGGCGGGTCCTGAATTTCCTCCTGGGCCAAGCAAAGATGGCCATATATCAGAGCAGAAAGAGGACGGTGCAGGAGCGGAGTCAGGTCAGCGCTGAGGTGCTGTTTGTTAAGATGGTGCAGGCTCGGCTCCTGCTGGAGTTTGGGGTGGCCCAGATGGACATGAGGCTGGAGGAGTTCGAGGGCGATTGGGGGCTTGAGGGGTTCTAGCCTCAGTCAGTGCTGGACAGCTTTGTTTTGGGCCTTATCTTACATAATTTTGTGTGTATTTTTTTTAATTCCATTGTAATTTTTGTAATTAGCACAAGGTGTGGATGTGAATATGGAAGCTAAATAAAGGTCTTATTAAAAATCAAATCTCTCGCTCTCTCTGTCTCTCTCTCTCTCTCTCTCTCTCTCTGTCTCTCTGTCTCTGTCTGTCTCTCTCGCTCTCTGTCTCTGTCTCTCTCGCTCTCTCTGTCTCTCTCTCTCTCTCGCTCGCTCTCTCTCTCTCTCTCGGTCTCTCTCTCTCTGTCTCTCTCTGTCTCTCTGTCATAGTTTGATGTAATGTGCCACAATTATTTGATACGTAAGTTCTCTTCATACTGACAGAAACATATAACAGAAATCCGTTGTGGAAAGTGGATGGGGCTGGTTGTAACAGAGAAAGTAAAAGTTATGTGTCTCATGGAATACAGAAAAAAATGCACTTAGCACAAAAACCTGACCTGATACAAAAATGTATCTCATTTTCCGATTCTGCTTTGTAAAAACGTTGTATAGCCGTTAAACATTTTTAGAAAACCACACAAAGTATTGTTTTGTAACCAAGTGTTATTTCTTTTCTGGTGACGTTTGAAAATAACATTATGAACAACAGTGTGCCCTACAGTATCAGTCCCAACTTATCCAAACAACGTGACCCAATGTGGTGAGGAATGGGAGCTCCATGGGACAAAATGCTATTATTTCTCTCCACTTTCGGCCAAATTGCCATGGAAGGAAAGCAGAAAGATGTGCCAGTGTCTTAAGGGAGACCTGGTGAAGATCGAGAGCAGAGAGGAGCAGGTATGCACCCGATAAATACAGGACACAGTGTAGTCAAGGAGATGTTGAAACAAGCTTAAAAGAGCATATCATGTTTTTGTAATTATAACGTGATGGGTAAATATTATAAATCTATGTGTGTACCACAGGTTTTGGCACCATACTAAATTTATTTTAAACATATATAGGTATATGTTGTCCTCTTGGAGTGTTTCTTCTTCTCTGAAATACACCTGGGTGACTAGAAACAGAAATGTGATTATTCATCACTTTTTCATGAGGTTTGTAAGGTGACACATGGGCCAAATTCTTCATGAATAATCTTTTCCAGTGCACTGCCGGAGGTCAATGCATTATTTTCTCATAATTAACCTGCAGAGGCATCAAAGCATCTTAAGAGCACTGTATATATATGCACTATAATTGTAATGCTATTTTGTAGGAATTTTTAGGTGGTAAACTGCAAACAGAGATTCACAAAATGGATAAATTTTGGATTGGACTGACGGATTCTGAGGCTGAAGGGCAGTGGGTGTGGACCGACGGCTCTCCACTAAATTCAAGGTGAGACTTTAGACAAAGGTTGTAGGTTGGCTGGTGTTAAATTGGTGCTGCTGAGTGACTTTTGAAAATAAATGAGGAACGGCTCACATGTTTTTCATTTTAGCTTAGCATTTTGGGCTGACAATGTGTACAACAAGGAGCCGGACAACTGGACAAACGAGGATCCCGACGGAGAGGACTGTGTGAGAATGGGCCAAACACAATTCATCGAAGGGTTGAAATGGTGGTATGACCAATCGTGCAAAAATAAAGAACGGAGTATTTGTGAAAAAACTGCAAAAATACTTTAGGCATGAAACAACTATACTATAATGTTGTGTGGATAATCAAACATCACTGTTGTTTGGTCATTCCACACTTTACTTCACTTTCAAATGTTACTAACTAAAGCCGCCCTCATTTGATAGAAAAACTGAGTAAACAGCAAACTGCATCGGCTTCTTCAAATTAATCCACCCTGTTTGATATTTGTATACTGTTGCAGCATCTTATAGCTTTTCAATTAGCCTGTTTTTTTTTTGGCCAATGATGAGTGTTCATGCTCCCTTTGAAAGAAAATTGAAAAATAAATATACAGTAATACAAACTCATCTATCAATCTACTCATGGATTTTCCCCCCACTTATTTTGTGTGATAAGAACGCCTGTCTTTTCATTCGGGGCGTTCAATAAAGCTTAAATATAAAACTGTCAACACACAGAGGTTCAATGGCTGTGAACAGATTGCTATCCGCTGGCAAAAAACCCCCAAAAAAACTAAGAGATTGCTTCAAAATGTAAATTCAAATAAACAAGTTATAACAAAGGAGGGCCCAGAATTTATCCCTGGGGAACACAAGTTTTAACATTAGATAATGCTGAATAGTTCCATTATGTAAACGCTTAAAAGGACAGATTTAAAATGTATGATTCAAAAAGTCAAAATCGCACTGCACTTAGTATTAAGTTGTGTTGAAATTGCAGAATTTTAAGGGTTAGGTCGTTTGTGAATAAGGCAATTCCAGTTTTGCGTTTCACGCTAAAAGAATGAAACTCATTAAAACTCACTAAAAGCATAGAGATGAGCAATGCAGAAAATGCCAAATTAGGAGTTTTCAAGCCTAAACCTCACGTTGAGTCCCACATTATCAGTCCTGTGTTTGAGTCATATCACAAAAAAACAAGTCATGATTTAGGGCCCTGAACTCAGCTACTTCTTTTGTCTTCATCATATTTTGGCTTTGTTAAAGTACATTTATGTGCACTTAAATATACTAATGTAAGAGCTATTTCACATTGGGCGTTATGGGCAAAAAAATTCTGATAAATCTTGATATGATATTTTCTGCATAAAGAAGAACCGTGTTAGGGTAATTTTTCAAATTGCTTTTTATAGCCACACTAGTGGGCGCTGTATGCTGCTACTGATATAATATATCAGTAGCAGCATACAATACATATCAATACATATATTATATTATAATATATGTATTGATATTCTTCTTCTCTTCCAATAATTATTTTCTCATGTGGGCTGAAGACATGAGGAGAGGACACATTTAAATTGTTTTTATATCTTTTCCCAAAGTTTTTATGTCTGGGTTGTTTTTGTAATGACAACTTTCCTTTTGTTTGTGCCATCAACAAAAGACACTGATCTGAAAGACAGAGTTGTTAGTTTTTATTTGAGCCGTTTTAGAGCTAACATGCTAACGCCGTTTGTTTGCTAGCTTACAGTGTTCGTGGACACTTGGGGGTAGTTGTCACATGGACTGAGGGGTTATTTGTCACATGGGGTATAACTGGTGGGAATTTTTTTTCTGTGTCAAATATGTTTTTATAATCACTTTATTTCAACATAATCTTTTGTAGAGCCACATGTTTGGGTTATTTGGTGAATCTGTAAATTTTACACCTCATAGAGCATTTTGCAAAAAAAGAAAAGAATCTACAGTTAGTTCAAATCAGTGTTATAAACATTGTATTGTGATTGTTTACAAACTTATGTTGTCTTTTTTATCTCAAAAAGCAAAAAAAAGGAAAAATGAAGCAAAGTCTACTTCAAGTCAAGGGTTAAAGCTTTCATTTAATTTTCTGTTGGTGACCAGTGAACTCTAGAAAAATAAAGAGGTGTGACAAACAGCCCCGGTCTCATGTGTGAAAAACCTGAAACAAGATCAGCTTCCTGTAACTATACTTTTGCTATTTCTCTTTACATTGACGTGCATGTGAGTTAATGCCTACTTTCTGAAATAAGAGAACAATTAGTAGTTTATACTGTATATGTATATCAAAAAACTCTCTCGTGGGGTTTGATCTGTACAAGTTGTCATTGCTGTTACACTTTTTATTTGTGTCCTGCGCACTGTGATGGAGTGAGATAATGATTGAGAAACTGAAGCATAAAGACTGGAGGGCAAATAAACATTACTGGTTCCGCGAATTGAAAACAACACTTCTGCTATAAAGTTCACACACTGAATGAGGAAGTGAAAACTGATCTCTCAAAAGGATAAAGATAAACCACTGACAAGACTGAAGTTATACCCAGAAGATGGCAAGAATGGATGAAGATGTGTACGAAATGTCCCTGCTACAAAACAGCAAAACAAAGGTAAGACAGTATTTTACATAGTTATTAAGAACATTTAAGAAACTCTGATGCTAGAGTTTGTCCTTTTCAATTTGTTTCTACCAACATACTGCACCTTCCTATAGAAAATATGGATAACATTTGTCAAAGTGCCGACTCTTCTGTGGGTGAATTCTGTTGACATAAGTTAGATCATAAATTGATGTTATGTGACATGATATTTGTTTCATCAATTCCTCAAAACCTCAGCAGATTTTGAGATCGAAGCTCATTTATTGTCTTAACACAGGGAGAACACACACAGCAACATGGCGGGCTCACAGTGCTCTGCCCTCTTTCACCCTCCGGCACATACTTATACCGTCCTCGTACGTATAAGGAAGACAAGACATGATAGGCTGGCGTCAACATATCTGTTGTGTCTCTGCATGTACGCGCTATCCAAGACCTAGTCTCTATCTGTGACATGACCTGAGGTCATAGCACAGACATTCACTTCAGCTGTTTAAACATGTGCATGGCAAATATATTTGACATTACAATTCCCGTCTTCTGATAATTTATCAAAGCATTTGATACATTAATCACACCAAATCACGTCAATCATGTTTAACGGGAAAAGATCCACCAAATCAAAACTTAAAGAAATCAAACACAGACAGCACACATGCATAGTACCAAGCGTCATTATTAAATCATAATAAATCAAATCAACCATCACAAAGACAAATCCTTCCAGGCCATCTCCTATCAGTCAGTTTTATGTTCCAGGCAGTGCGGACATTGGAACAGAGCTGAAAACCCACAAACTCAGGCCAAACATAACCAAAATAAACATCGCACTCTAATCACAATTCAAAAGAAAAACTGGAGCACAAAATCATCTTAGCCGGATTAACAGCTAACAAACAAAGATAAAAAACAATTGCATGTTCCTATCAGTCTAAGGCCTAATCAGAGGTGAGTTAACTCATACTCTAGGACTCTCGAGCGCATGCGCCATCCCCCCGGCCCTGCCAGCCCGGAGCCAAGCTCTCGTCCGGGCTTTTCAGTGTATTTCAGTCCTCTGCTGCTGTCAGTTAATTTTTGTTTATCGGGGCAGTCCTAGTCCATGACAACACAATGCGCCTGAGCGCCTTTGGGCTCTTCAATGATCTCAGTGTCTTAGGGAAATATTTCTGGGGGGGAGGGGCGTTTGCTGCCATAGGAAGAAAGCAGCAGACGTAACGTGATGGTCTATTGTGGCTTTTGGCAATGTATTCTGCATATTGATACCACATATTCCAAGAATACTCCGTTGAGTTATTGAACATCTTCAAAACTGCCAGCAGCTTCCCCCAGCAGTGGGGAAACATTCAGGCCAGTGACACCATGCTGTGGACATGACGCGATCAACAGCCAGCTGCGCTTAGCTCCGCCCACTCGTGCCATTGAGTTGCCTTGTGTATGAAATGTGCGGTATAAATAAAATTGCCTTGCCTTGCCTTGCCTGCTCCGCATGTCTCTCCTCCACCAAGCGCTCCATCGTAGCCATGGTAGCAAAGGTCATCTCCGCCCACCATCAGCTCAGAGTAAGCAGCTATATATATTGCTTCTTACAAGGCCTCAGTCTCAGCACCCGTCGTGGTTGTGGCGCTGGTGAGTTGGAAACCGTCCTGTTTCAGATCCACTACAGGGTTTGCCTTGGTGCACAACCGTCGCCATCGAAATGACTGGAGGCTCCTCGGAGAGCCAACCCCTTGCACCGTGCTGCCACCGTCCGGGTGTGATGCAGCTCTTTCCCACAGACTCGGTACCACCCGACAGTGCGAAGCCTGTGCCCACGTGGCCCTTTCTGCGACCTTCACCGCTGTCTCCGTTATCAGCAGCACCCGAAATGGTCCCAGCCACCGCTCAGCTCCTTCACCACGATAAAGTCCTCCGAGAGGATGGCATGCAGCGTGGACTCCGCCTCCTTTGGTAAAGTCGTCTTGACCTGTGCAGAAATATCACCCACCAAAACGTGCATTCCTTTATGCTTACCAACGGTCGTCGTCCCACCGTGAGGTCTCTGACCACGTCCGTCATGCATGACCAATCCCGTGTGCTAAACCCGCAATGTGCCTAAAAAATGTTTAGGTAAACATTGTTCCTTATCAGGACCATACAAAACACAGCTTTCCTTCCACAGTTTCACCTCCTCTGTACCTGCAACAGTTTGCATCTTACAAAGTCAAGAAAACACGTCACCATTAGTTTCCTTTTGGACAAACAGATGTTTGTGCAGGCGCAAAAGGCCCCCAGCAGTCTGTGCTGAAAAACGAGAAGACAGTGGGCCAAATACAACAGTGTCAAATTCACAACATACAGAACATACATATTTGGGTTTAATTTGGGTTTATTGTCTTAACACAGGGACACACACACAGCAACATGGCGGGCTCACAGTGCTCTGCCCTCTTTCACCCTCCGGCACATACTTATGTATACGTCCTCGTACGTATAAGGAAGACAAGACATGATAGGCTGGCGTCAACATATCTGTTGTGTCTCTGCATGTACGCGCTATCCCAAGGCCTAGTCTCTATCTGTGACATGACCTGAGGTCATAGCACAGACATTCACTTCAGCTGTTTAAACATGTGCATGGCAAATATATTTTGACATTACAAGGCTCAGGTAATATTTGATGTAAAAATGTTAAACACAAATGTTATATCAGGGCGGCCTAACTCTTGCCTTTACTGCGAACTGTCAGTAAATTCATTATCTAAACAACCTTAAAAACAATATGTGACCGAGTGTTTTCACTTATTTCTCCTCTGGACATATTTACAGTTCGGTAGGATGTAGAGTGTAGTTCTGCTTGATATTTCTGTTTTTATGTAGTTAAAACCTGTAACTACATATTATTCATTCATTCATTATTCATTTTTTTATGTGTTTATTACACTGGTTTACAGCACAGTTTTGTGAGTTGTTTAAGGACAGTTCTGATGTGCTGAATCCAATAATCAAATTTTGCCGAAGGGTATTGTCTTCTGTTCTAGTGCGTGTCTGCCCACAGTTAGGGGGAGACTGGGGTTGGTCATAACCAGAGGCAGGTAGTACTCAGTTACATTTACTCAAGTACATATACTTGAGGTACTTTTTGAAGAAACTGCACTTCTTGGAGTAGTTTTATCATACAATACATTTTACTTCTACTTTTAGAAGTAAAATTGTTAAGTATCTATACTCTTACTTACTTATTTATTGGTTTATTTGGTCGGGACAGTGCATGTTAATGAACATATGGGTCTTATGTAAAGACGCCACACTGGATTGTAGCCATGGCTAATTTCCATCCGTCGTCCCCCATGCGCACACTCAAACACACTCTCATACATCCTGACCTATTGTACATGTTTTTAGAGGTAGGGGAAACCGGAGTACCCGGAGGAAACCTACGCAGACACGGGGAGAACATGCAAACTCCACACAGAAAGGCCCCACTTCCTAGTTGTACCAACATGAAAAACAAATACCTCAAATTTAGAATCAATGTTGATTGTTTTGGGGTTTTTTTTCTTATAGGTTTTAGCATGTTTTTAAAATGCTTTTATAGTTTTCTAATGAAAGTTTAAATTTTACACAATTTTGTAATCTCTGCCATTTTAAAATAAAATGACATGTAACATTTACATAAACTTTAGCTAGAAATAATCAATAATACTGTTTATTTTAATATTCCCTTAAAGGTTAACTCTTTATATCACATATACTTATAAAGATTAAGTGATTTATCTCTTATCTAGTTGATGAAAACGTTGAGTTTAAGTGAACCTTTACTTGAGAAATATGTTGTGTATGTGATTTAACAGGCTAAAGTGTACCTAACAGAAAGTCTTTAAGTTCTATTTCACCATGTAGATTATAGCATATATGTAATACATTCACATGGAAAATCTGCACCCAATTCAATCACTTAAAGTCTGTCTTTGGTCAGTTATTTTTTTGAGTGGAATCGAACCCGGGACCTTCTAGCTGTGAAACACGAGCGCTAACCGCTGTACTACTTGAGTAAAATTAATGTTACTTTCCACTGTGAGTAAATATTTAAGTGGAAAATGCTTCATTTTGATCTATAAAATAGATATAGTTCCTCCCGTGCACCTTGTTCTTTAGAATTATTTTGTTTTTCTATATTTTCATGCCATTTTCTTGGATTTTTTTTGTTGGAAATAATCATGATTGATTTCCACATGATTTTTTGTCTTGATGAGGACATATCCACCTGTAACTCCAAACGCTCGGCCCACCAAGAGCTTAATACAGGGACCTAGACAAGCCAGGAATACACAGAACAGTATCAAAAGTATAATGACTGGCATTACCCACTTCAGGATAACCTGCCACCACGATCCTCCTGTGAGCCAGGCCCACAGCCCTGAGGTGGCGAGGTCATGATCATGTTCCTGTGCAGCTGCCAGCTTGCGAAGTTTCCCGATGGCGGTGGTCACCACCCTGTCCTCTGCTGTGTTGTCAGGGATATAGGTGCAGCACGACTCACCCACCATCGCACAGACTCCTCCTTGGGGTGCGGTGAGTAGGTCCAGGACAAAACGGTCCTGCATCTCCATTTGCCGGAGTGCCGCCACCGGAGTCCTGTCAATGCTGCCATGGTGTGATTAATAAAAGCAGACAGTCAGTGGTGGTCCCATTGCTGTAGTTTCCGGGACATGGCGTTAGAATCCTTTTACATCTAGCCTCTGGAATGCTGCCCATTTCAATGGGATTTAGTCCCAGGCTTCTGTTGTTAGCATAACACACTGGGAACTGACCTTTTGCCTTTTGGAAATGGCAAACCTTGTCCATATAATGGCGTTGAATAATTTAGAGTCAGGAATTTCCTTCCTGTATATGGAGGACTGGAAAAATGTCTTTACATAATGCTTTTGCCACCGTCATCGCATCCGGAGTTTTGGTAGGAAACAATTCTGTCCATCCGGTAAAGCCATCTATTACCACTAGTAGATATTTCATACTTTCACTTTTGTTCAGTTGTATAAAATCCATCTGTAATTCTTGAAAGGGGTATGTGGGTGGAGGGAATTTCCCTCGTGCAGGCCTAATATTCCCCTGTGCTTTAAATTTTGCACATGTCAAACATTGCTTACACATTTTTTTTGAGTATTTAATAAATCCATAAGTAGTGTAAATAGTATGTACCAGTGATATCATCCCTCCTGTTGAGACATGAGAAGATCCATGGCTCAAAAGTGCTACATATCGGTACAGGTTTTTTTTTGGGAGGATGGCTTTCCCATTTGGAGCAACATAGATTTCTATGGTATTATTTTCACATTACAGTAATCTTTATGAAAACTCTATAACTATAGACAGCTCTCAGCCCATGTTGGTGTTTCCTCTATAGGTTTACTTGTTTGACTGCGAAGTTCAGACCAAATGTAGTGGCTGTGTGGCTGTGAGCAGCAGTGTGAGAGCAGTGTGGAAGCTAACATTTTTGCGGAGTCCGGTTGAGGGACAGCAAAATGCCTAAACCGACCAAAACAGTCCAACTGCCAGAAACGCAGGCGGATGAGGATTACGTGAGCCTCAGTCGAGTCACGGAACTCATGGAGCAGCAAAGGGACATGTTTAGGGAATTAATTCAACAACAGCAGGAAAACTTCAAAGGATTCATAAAACTCATCATGGAATCAACAAACACCCGCATGGATTCACAGTTAAAGGACATTCAAGAGCTAAAAACAAGCCTGCAGTTCACGCAAGGTGAGGTGGACACTATAAAAGAAGAGAAAAGGAAACTCACTGAGCGCACGGACACAATACATAACGATTTCTATAAAGTATGTGACAATCTGCACGTCATCACGGATAAACTGGAGTATCTGGAGGGACAGAGCCGCAGAAAAAACCTGGTCTTTGAGGGAGTGTTGGAGACGCCTGGGGAGACCTGGGCTGACGCAGAGGAAAAATCAAACAACTGCTAAGGGAGAAACTACAACTACAGCACCCGGTGGAAATGGAGAGAGCCCATCGCGTAGGGAAACCTGGCGGGAGAGACTGGCCGAGACCTATCGTCGCCAAACTACTGCGTTGGAAGGATCGAGAAGCAATCCTGCAGCGCGCTAAACAACTCAAAGGAACGAAAATCTACATAAACGAGGACTACACGGACTCCATTAAAAGGAAACGAAAAGAGCTGATGCCGGAGCTGAGAGCTGCCAGGGAAAGAGGGGACATAGCCTTCTTGAGATATGACAAACTCATTGTACGTCCGCGCACCAGTACACCAAATCAAGTTTAAACACCGGGGAAAACTTATGGATTTTGGTATGTAAAAACACATAATTTCACATGTCCTGTAATATATATACTCATACAATGACGTCCAATCATACCTCATATGCTACTGATGGCAGTGACCTAGGATTACAGCAAAGGATTTTGGACTGCGAGCTCTTGGAGCTGAAAGCTTCAGAGTACACCGAACATAATGCACTGGACTTGGAAGATCAGATAGACCCAGATAACCTGTTCTTAACATCTAACGCAATTAATTGCAAATACTACACTGAGAATGAATTTAACATCTCTGTTAAAACAGAAGGGAAATTCTCAATTATCCATTTCAATAGTAGAAGCATGTACGCGAATTTCGATGCAATCAAAGAATACTTAAAACAGTTTGAGAATCCATTTAGTATCATCGCATTATCAGAAACATGGTTTAATGAGGATAAAGGCATTATATTTGAGTTAAACAATTATACATTAAACTATGTAAACAGAACCAATAAAGGGGGAGGAGGAGTTGCTATATATGTCCTCAACAAATTTAAATTCAAAATATTAAAAAACATGACAGCATCAATAAACAACTTGCTTGAATGCTTATCAATAGAAATTATCAATGAAAAAAGAAAAACATAATAGTTAGTTGTTTATACAGGTCACCAGGCTCATGCGTGGAAATATTTACAAATTGGGCAGAAAAAACATTCTCAGAACTGAGTAACAAGGTATTATTTATCTGTGGGGATTATAACATCGATTTGATAAATCCAAATAAACATAAGACAACTGATGAGTATATTAATAGGATGTACAGTATGAGTTTATACCCAACTATCACAAGACCTAGCAGAATAACAGCGAGCAGTGCTACCCTCATTGACAACATCTTCACTAATAATATGCAGTTCACAAATGTCAGCGGTCTAATGGTTTGTGATATAACGGATCATCTGCCCGTATTCACGGTGTATGATGATAATGAGTTAGATCAAAAATCACCACAAAAATATTTTTATAAACGCGCAAGAACTGAGGATTCAATTTACTCACTTTATAGTGACTTAATAAAACAAGATTGGAACGAGGTATATAACAAGAATGATGTAGATAATGCTTACGATACGTTCATGGAAAGTTTTAGTATAGCATACAATAAAAACTGTCCAATTCAGCAATTCAGTAAAAACAGAAAAACGACAAAATGTCCGTGGCTAACCAAGGGTTTACAAAATGCTTGTAAGAAGAAAAACACTCTATATAGACAGTTCATTAGACTAAGAACAGAGGATTCTGAAAGTAGATATAAAACATATAAAAATAAACTGACCAATATATTAAGGAAGGCTAAGAAACTATATTATACCAATCTATTATATACAAACAAGAACAACATGAAAGGGGTATGGGGAATACTAAACACTATAATCAAGGGTAATGCAAAAAATAATTCATATCCAAACTATTTCACTGATGGGATCAATGACAACCATAATATGAATGATATTGTGGAAAGTTTTAATAGTTTTTTTGTAAATGTTGGACCGGATCTGGCAGCAGAGATTCCGGAGTGTAGTAGCAACGAAATGGAGTCATTGATAGACATTAATTCAAAAACTATGTTTTTGTCTGGAGTAACTGAAACAGAAATAATAGATGTCATTAACGGGTGTAAGAACAAATCGTCTACAGACTGTTTTGATATAGATATGACACTAGTTAAACAAATTATATATAGTATCGTGAAACCATTAACCTACATATGCAACTTATCGTTTCAAACAGGAACAGTTCCAAATAAAATGAAAATTGCAAAAGTTATACCTATACATAAAAATGGGAACAAACACATCTTCACTAACTACAGACCTGTCTCTCTGCTCCCCCAGTTTTCCAAAATCTTAGAGAAACTTTATAACAGTAGAATGGATAATTTCATAGATAAGCATAAACTAATTAATGAAAGTCAGTATGGGTTTCGAGCAGCAAGGTCAACTTCAATGGCCATCATTGATGCAATAGAAGAGATTACTAATAGCTTAGAGGGCAAGAAACATGCAGCTGGAATATTCATTGACTTGAAAAAAGCATTTGATACACTAAATCATTCTATATTATTAAAAAATTAGACAGATATGGCATAAGGGAGTGGCTTTGAGCTGGATTCAAAGCTATTTAACTGGGAGACAACAGTATGTGAAGATGGGGGAGTTTACATCAGGTTATTTGGACATTGGTTGTGGGGTCCCACAGGGATCGGTCTTAGGCCCAAAGTTGTTTAATTTATATATTAATGACATTTTTAATGTGTCTAAATTATTAAAATTAGTGATTTTCGCAGATGACACAAACGTCTTCTATTCCAATGACAATTATAGTAATTTAGTAACTAACATAAACTGTGAACTAAGGAAATTAAAAACATGGATGGACATTAATAAATTGTCCCTCAACCTAAATAAAACAAAAGTAATGTTTTTCGGTAATTATAATGGAAAACCAGACTCAGTAAACATAGACGGTGTAGTTTTAGATACAGTATCAGAAATTAAATTCTTAGGAGTCATCATTGACAGTAAATTAAGCTGGAAACCACACATAAGACACATACAAGGTAAAGTCTCCAAAAGTATCTCAATCATTAACAAAGCAAAGTTTTTCTTAAATTACAATGCATTATTTTTGTTATATGGTTCATTAGTTTTGCCATATCTAAACTACTGTGTAGAAGTTTGGGGCAATAACTATAAAAGCTCATTACACCCCCTTGTTATACTCCAAAAACGGGCTGTAAGAATTATACATAAAGTAGGATATTATGATCACACTAATATATTATTTCTGCAGTCTAAACTGTTAAAAATGCATGATTTAGTTGATGTCTCTACTGCCCAACTTCTGTTTAAAGCCAACAAAAATGTGCTACCTGCAAGGATACAAATGCTTTTTGCACGCACAGAAGGGGGATATAACCTGAGGGGGTGTGATAACTTTAAGGTTCAAGCAGTGTCTTCCACTAGGAAAAGTATGTGTGTGTCTGTATGTGGAGTTAAACTCTGAAATAAATTGGGGGCAGAATATAAACAATGTCCAATTATTCATCATTTCAAATCAAGATATAAAAAAATGGTATGGTCAAAGTACCAGAAGGAGGAAATGGGTACTTGATTGCTAATGGGTGTCACAAAGTGCTGTATACTTTAAAGGTCAGATCTAACTAATAATGAAGTATATTGTGGTTGTTACTATTATACTATTGCAGTTGTTATTGCCATTGTTATTGCTATTGCTGTTGTGTTGTTATCATCACTATTTTAACTTTAAACTTTAAATGTAACAGTCTAGGATTAATACCTAACAATCTGTGGATTATTCTTAGAATCCAACTCAATCGATTCAGACAGCAGTACTGCTATTGATGCTGATGGTAATATAAAGGAACTAAATTCTTAGAAGTAAAACATGCACATATCTATGTACTCCGCATTCAACATAACCCATAGTACAGGGCAGACATGTGGGGGCCGGCAGCTCGAGGAAACCCTCTTCTGGCAGCAGACTCCTAAAATTTGTCTCTTTTAATGCATAGTATAGGACACTTAACAAATGATGGTCCGGTTGCTCGGGGGCTGCTCCCCTCTGGCAGCAGGTCCAGTCACAGAAAAGAAGAAAAAGAAAGAAAAGCCCCGAATCCCTTTTAACACATATCACTAAGACTATTCTTGTTATCATGAACATCAATCAGTCTGCGATTACTGTACCTTTCATGAATAAATGTGGAGTATTTTATGTATCATTTAAACACTTTGATACAGAGTAATGTTATATGGGTTGTAATGGTGATGGTGAATAACGAGAATGCCAACATGGTAATGAATTCTGTATGGGAGACAGAAATAATGCACTGGTTGTGGCGTGTGAGATGCTGTGAATGTTGACCTGGTATAATGCAGTGTCGCACTTGTGAATATGTAACCAACTCGGTTGATAGTTGTTTTGTAAAATGGTAAGAAATATGCACTGTTGTTAGTTATTGTTATTGAAGTTTATGAACAGGGGTGGGAGTCAATAAGCTTGTCTTCTTCCCACTCCTTTTCGAGCTGTAATGTAAATTATTTTTTCTTTTTCTTTTTTCTTTTATTATGTATATATATATTTCTGTTTTTCTTTTCTTCTTTAGCTCGAAATAAAATATTCAAATCAAATGTGCATATACACAGTATGTGTACACTGCCGGGGTCTGTATCTAGGCTGTAGATAATATTGCAACAGTTAATTTTTGCAATTCCTGCATAATACATTTTCAATTACTAACAGTGACTTTTACATACATTATAATCTAGTAGAACACATCTAATAGGCCTGTGTTTTGCTTAAAACAAGAGGAATCAAATCAGCATTTAAGGCTACGTTCACTGCCTACACTCAACAATCCTATTTATTTACTGAGAAAACTTCTCTTTGGCCTCCAAAGCCCTACAGAAACTACAGATCCTCCAAAACTATACAGCACACATCATCACACAGGCCCCTTAACTCTCACCACATCACTCCCCTCTTACAACAACGTCACTGGCTTCACACACAACAAAGAATCAACTTCACAATACTCCTTCTTTCATTCACAGCACTTCAGACCTGTCCCCTCTGTACGTTTCTGACCTCATGCTCACACACTCTCTGCTCTTCCTCCACTCTCTCCCTCTCTGTCACCATGGGGCACAGAGCATTCAGTCGCTCTGCCCCGCCCTGGGGAGCCACTCTCCAAATCCAGACACTTACACCACCTAGTCACACACGCATCATCTTTTCCAAATCATATCTCTCCACTTACAAAAGAAAAATAAAACCTCTCATTAGTACTTTAAGTACGGACATATGAGTCTATAACCAAAAGCAATGTCTTTTTATTTTATTTAACCTGTTACATTTGATCTATTTCTATTAGTATGCATGTTATTGTTGCTCATGGACGCATCTGTGCCTCTGCCTCCCTTCTCCTTATCAGCCTTTCGCTTCCTGCACCGGTACTGAACCTCTCAAGGGATAAGCCTGCGCCTTTAAAGGGACATTTCGTTTTGCAATTTTGTAATGTGTTGAGTATTCAGTCTCCCTGAAAATCTGTATTTCTTTATCCATAATTTTAAGTATTTGTTAGCCCCGGGGCATTCCTGCTCAACCATTTTGTAGTCTTTAGTTAAAGGTGTTGGTGTTTTATTACAGTTTCCCATTTTTGCCCAGTGTTTTGACCTAGGGTCGTCTAATACTGGGTTTTCTCAACGTATACACGGACAGTAAAAATCAGTGTTCAGTATTTCTTACTTCGACCTCCGAGGGGGTGGAGAAATCTTGTCTATTACATCTGAACACAGTCACTGTATTTCCCCGTTTACTTAATATGTGCAAACTTATTATCGGACGTTTACACCAATCATTCATTCATTCACACTTTCATTCGCAATTTATTTTACGTCGACTCTTGTAATTTTAAACTCTTCCTCGAGTTTGTTGGATTACAATCCACTACAGTAATTTTAAACTCCCCTGGGAATTTGTTGGGTTACAATCCCCTGCCCTGTTAACTAGTATCTATTAGGACCTTCTTTACGGCGTGATCCTCATTCACATCCCGTTTTTAAAATAAGACATACTCACGTCCTATTTTCTTTGTATTGTCTCACTCCTTCGGTATCCCATCAGTCCCCGGACTCCTGGAGATGAGATGAAGGCAGTTCCCGGAAAGGGTTTCAGTCGCGGTGGCCACCGTCTTACTGGATTCAGATCGCCTCCAGGAGACCACGGACGTGTTGGGATCCGACTTGAGGGAAACACACAACAAAACACAATAATTAATCAAGGAAAGCGAGACAAGACAGATTACCTTTTTACTTGCAAGGAGAGACAGACAGAGATAAAGACTCAGTTACAAACGAAGCTGGGGCCAAACCTCCCGTGTCCGCTCTGAGCTCTCTGGTGCCCCTCGTTACAATATGTATTGCTCTGCTCTAAGGGAAGGGGGGTTGCATAGCAGAGCAGTAAATGATAATTTGCAAGCACACAGTATTTTACACATAGTATCCATTATTCTCGTCCTTGAGACAGTCCCGGTTTTGGACACACACACGGCTGCTCAATGTTTCTGTTTATAAACCAAAATCTGTAACTCAAAGCAGAAGCATTAGTAACAACTTTCCAGTCAGCAGATTATGACGTGTAAGAAAAGCAAAATATAGAGAATAGCAATATTTATCCAACACTATGTGTGTGCCATAGGTTTTGGCACCATAATAAATGTATATAATATATATATATATGTATATATAGTCCCCCTGTAGTGTTTCTTCTTCTCTGAAATTCACTTGGGTGGGTAACAAAGTGATTATTAATCATTTCTTGTTTCATGAGGTTTGTAAAGTGACACATGGGCCAAATTCTTTATGAATAATCTAGAAAAGGCTGTATGTCTTTTTCCAGTGCACTGCAGGAGGTCAGGGCCACAGCTTTCATTTCTCATATTTACCATGGAGGGGCATCAATGCATCTAAAGAGCACTGTATATACTATAATTTTAAATGTTATTTTGTAGAATTTTTTAGACGCTAAACTGCAAAAAGAGATGATTGATGAAGAGGATACATTTTGGATTGGACTGACGGATTCTGAGACTGAAGGGCAGTGGGTGTGGACCGATGGCTCTCCACTAAATTCAAGGTGAGACTTTAGACAGAGGTTGTAGGTTGGCTGCTGTGAGATCGGTGCTGCTGCTGCACATACCTCTATATTCACCTGTTCTTTTTTTTTTTAGCTTAGCATTTTGGGCTGATGATGACTACAACAAGGAGCCAGACAACTGGACAGTGGAGGATCCTGAGGGAGAGAACTGTGTGAGAATGGGCCCAAAGGCACCATTCATCGGAAGCTTGAAATGGTGGTATGACGGATCGTGCAAAAAGGAACAAAATAGTATTTGTGAAAAAACAGCAAAAAAAAATGTAGACATGAAACATTGTGTGGATAATCATGTGTTTGGTCATTCCACACTTTACTTCACCTTCCAATGTAACTAAAACCATCATCATTTTATAGTAAAGATATAAGTGAACTCTCTCTGTTTACCCCTTGTCTTTTCCACTGTCTTGGAGATAATGATTGCAGAACTTATAGTGTCATTTTTATATGAGAAGTTGTTGGACTGAATGCAAGCTTTTAATGATAATTGATTGTAATATATTTTTTCTTTGTATTGGACTTTTATTTATTTAAGTAGTTGTTATAGACCCAGACAGAGCAGGTCTCCTAAGAGCACAATGTTAGTTTGTTTTAGACATGTGGTTCAGACCTTTATACCTTCTGCTTTTCACCACAGCATGTCCTTTTGTAGTAACGCAGCGCTTCCACAAGAGGGAGGCAAACGTCTACACTTTGCTTTAGGCTCCTTCCTCTAAAATTATTGTAGAAAAACGGAGTAAACAGGAAACTGCATAGGCTACTTAATATAGGAATCCACCCTGTTTATTAATATTTGTATACTCTAGCAGGTTGTTATACCTACTTTTGTTGTCCAATTATGAGGAGTTTTTGCTCGTGCTCCCTTTAAGTAAATCAATAAATGAAAAAAAAAAATACAAACTCATCTATCATCTATCAATCTACTCTCTGAATGTTTTTTTTTCTCATTTATTTTGAGTGAACGAACAGCCTACGCTTCACCTGCGCGTTTGTGATCCCATCGCCTTGTTTCTTCCATTAGCCGCGCGCTGCTGAGATGGGACACGGGACTGGCGGAGAGGGGTTGCGGGGGTGGGGCGGTTGGTGTCCCGGCCGGCAGACGGCTGTGCTCCTTAAACGCCTTTACTTAGGTCCTACAATATGGTGTGTGCCACTAAACTCTCCTGATGGACTTTAATGTAATTATCGGATTAGCGCTCTCTGCCTCTCTCTCTCAAGCTCAAAATGTTTACTACTCGGTCCACGGACGCCGCTGGGACGCACGGCCGGGTTCGTGCGGTGATCTGCCGGGGTCCTTCCGGAGTTTAAACCCCTCGTTTTTGACAGCTTTGATTAGTCTATCGCAACGGAGACGCGCGCGTAAACGACCGGTGAACTTTTACGCGCGGCTAGCTGCTCATCCGACGAGATGCCAACGGGAAACTGGATAGGATAAGTATTTGAGGTGAGTTTTAAATTGTCAGGAATATGGGAAATTAAAGATCTTTAGAGATCTTTATTTTGAAGAACAGGTGTTGTCAGTGTGTCATCAGTTTAAAGAAGCAAGATTTAACCGCTCACGAGAATGTTGGCGAATTCATTAAGTTACTGTAGGTTCAATAGGCTAATTCTCATTAGGCCAATCTGTCTGTTTATTCTGCCACACTTGTATATGCACTCCGGTCAAGTCAATTATCTTGCCGTTTTCTCGCTGCATGAAATCGTAACATTATAGGCCTCACAAAGTAACAATGTCTATCGTCAACTTCTTCTCAGTGGGTTTTTATTTGTGTATTTATGTGTAGGCCTTCTACTCTAGGTTAGGTTTATTTATATAATTTTAGCAGCACAAACCATAAGGCTACTTTAAACGTGGATAAAATTAGAGACAATCTAGGCTGACTCTAACTGAAGATTAGGACACCTTAAAGTGATAGTCTGTAAATTTGCAACGTTAGGAGAGATTGGAAAGTAAACAATCAAATTCCTCCCCTATTGGACCAGAAAGCCACTCCTAGTTTGCAAAATGAGGAGAGCAGGAACAGAGTTTTCAAAAGTGAACGGTCAAGCTCCTACCTGATTGGTCCTGACAGGCCGCTTCACAAGAAAATCTCATTGGTCAAAGTGGTATCCCAGAGATTCTGATTAGTTGCTGAAATCAGCAAAGGGAGGGACTAGAAACAATATCATTATTTAATATCACTTATGTTGCGTCAAATTTCAGACCCAGGTGGTCAATTATACACAATCTATTACATTTGTAAGACATTTAAACTTACAGATTATCACTTTAATACAAATGGCAGTAGTTTTGGAAATTTTTGATGTTAGACCTGGCCTGCGTAAATACATTGTCGTGGCACCAGGATTGGACAGTTGAACTCTTAAATTTCAGCTTGAACTTGCCGACAGGTTTGTTCTTATGGTAACCTCCTATTTGGTAAAGTTAAAGGCCCTCTACCAGATTTTTTATTTAAAATAAATAAATAAAATAAAATAAAATAAATTAGTGGAACAAACAATAGTTCTGTCTGCCTTCAGTGATTTGGAGAAAAAATACTATGCATTAATTATAAAGCATTTGCATCAGTTTCATGGACTAGTTTTCTGAGACTCTGACCCTGAAAAGTGACCCTGCAAGTTATGAAAGGTGCTTATAAACTCATGCCTGTAAAGAATCTAGAAGTTAGGAATGAAGGAGTTATGAGAGTTAGGAATTAAACTAACAATTAAAATAACAAAAAATTAGGCCATTAATGGTGATCAATTCTTGTAAGTGACCACAAAATACTACCTCAGCTTCTCTAAGTGGGATGGATGACCAATCAGATTGGCACCATCCTTGGCCACCTTATAGCATTGCCTTTATTCACTGCTGTACTTTTACCAGATATATTATATGTTTTAGTTATCCTGATGATCCAACCTGATATTCTGCTTTCTGCTTTTATGAGTTGACCTTTAACTTTCTAGAAACACACTTGATTTAATTACAATTAAATCAATCTCTCCATCCATTTTTTTTTTAAATCAATCTTCAGCAGGTTTTTTAAATGATCTATCTCTTTTTCAGGTTTTTCCAAACAGTCCGCTTGTCCATTGCTGCGGTGTCGTGATGTCTGTGTCATCGCTGCCCGAATGGAAACAGCTGCTGCTGGAGAGGAAGCGCCGGGACGAGGAGGCGCGGGAGCAGAGGGAGAGGCAGGAGGAGCAGAAACTGGCCAACATGCCGGCCTGGAAACGAGGCATCATCCAACGCCGCAAGGCCAAACAGGAGAGTCCCGGAGAGGGGTGTCCCGTCGAGGCTAGGTCCCGTCAGACGGACTCAGCGACACGGACAGTTCGGTTACTGTCAATTTGGGAAGCGACATATCCACGAGCCCCGATCCTGGAATGTGGTTGGACGGAGAGACCAAACAAGGAAGTCAAGTGTCCATAGAAACAATCGTCCCTGTTAATGAGAATCCATTTATACGAATACTGAAAAAGAAGGGGAGAGAAGCGGAGATGTGTAGTCCGAAAAGTTACGATGGGGAGGCGGGTAGAGGCAGAGACTTTGAGATCAAAGTTGATAAGTTTAGAGATTTGAGCGAAGGGAGGGATAAGGAGCAAAGCAACAAGCAACGAGAGGCCAGTCGGGATAGGAGCGTTCCGATTGAGAAAGATAGAAACCAAAGAAGGCAGGACAAGGAATATCTAAAAGTGAAAAAAGAGGATGAAGATAGGGACACCGACTCACCAAGCCCAGTGTATTCTCCGACCGTCCCGTGCCTAAGGACAATAAGAGCGGATAATATTATAATAATTGAGCAAGAAAGGAAAAGCAAAGCAGAGAGGAGAAGTAGATGGGGCGAGGGAGAGAGCAGTGAAGAAGACATCCAGAGTAAAAGGGGACTAAAGATGGATTTGAAGGAGATTTTAGCAGGAGGTGGGAGCGTCACAGAGATACGAGCTTCGGAGGTTTTGATCATCAAGCCACCGGAGGATAGGGTCAAAAATAGAGACGATGGCGAGAAGACTGACGGGAAAAGGGATGGGAGAGAGGGCAGGGAGCTTAGAGCAGACATGTCCTGGCTTAAGGAGAAGGTGAAGGAGAAAGATCGTCCGTGGGGTCAAGCTACGGTGATCAAAGAGGACAGAAGGGATTCAGATGACAGTGTTTTTGTGGAAAAAGTCGGGAGGGTGAGCCAGCTGCTTAGCAAGTTCGGAGAGCACCGTCGCAAGCCACCGTCTCGATCCAAAAGCTCGGAGAATCTAAAACCAGCTCAAATTTTAGGCGAGGGCGTCGAGGAGGATGAGAGAGACGATTGGAGATATGATCAGCTGAAAGGGGTTCCCAAGAGGTCGTTTAGCTTTTCGGACAGGGTTTTTAGCAGCAAGGAGAACGGTTACGAAGAGGAGGTAAGGGTGCGGGACAGGGCGCTTTCGGAGAAGGCGCACTGGACCGAGGTGGCGAGTTTGGGAAGAGATAACGTGGCGAGGATCAAAATGGGGTGCGCACGTTTGTTGGAAAAAGACAGATTCGCGAAGCACAGGCACTGGCAGAACAAGGGAAAGCAAAACAGAGATATCGTCGATGGGGAGGAAGGGTTCACGGTGGCCAGTGTCAAGAATGTGGAAGGGATCGCGTTTGCCAAGAGAGTTCCGATAAGGCAGGAAGGGAGATCGAGAGACAGGGAGGCAAGGAGAGAGCAGACTTTGTGTGTTGAGAAAGGTGCGAAACACGAAGGCCAGCACGTTGACAGCAAAACCCAAGCGTCTAAAACAATGGAGACAAACTATAGGCATGACTCTGCATTTAAGGAAAGTCCGAGTTTGCTATGTACAGTTCAAGACAATGCAAATAGACATGGAACTACTTCGTCACAACAGAAAGAAGAAAAAGTAAGAGAAAGACAACCCAAGACTTCCGTTGAAGCAGCTAAGAACTCAGATAGGGCATTTTTAAACAATGGATCAGGAAGTCTAGATGCAAAAGCTTCCACAAGGATGCCTGCTATGGGGGTCCAATCGGCTCCCCTCGAAATTCAAATACCAAGGACGGTGTTTTACGTGGCCGAAGAACTTGTGGAGAAGCAAAAGCCAGTTGAAGATTGGGAAGGCGGGAGAGAGATGGAGAGCGGGGATAGCTGGAAAGTTAGGAAGCCAGTGAGTCGCGTAGAGTCTTTAAAAGAAAAAATCAGGCAGCAACAACAGGGAAACACGAGAGAAAAAGAGGCAAAAGTCGAGGATCATAAAGTGGAAGCCGCATGCAACGCTGCAGCTATGGCAACGATGGCAGAGACAGAACAGGAAGGCGAGAGTCAAATTGGGCAGAGTGCGGTCGCGGTGGAGAAAGAGGTAGAAGAGGTAGCTTTGCAGTCTGCTGTGCAAGCTGACAGCGTCACGCGGGAAGTCAGCGTTTCGAAAGACAGCCCCCAACTTCCTGATTCTAAGTCTGAAGCCGCAGAAAGAGAGGAAGTTATAGAGAGCGGTGGTGAAGCTGCCACGGAGAGCACCAGACAAGAGTCAGACAGCAGCGAGGAGGATGAAAAAGACGAAAATGATCCGGTGAATCAAGAGGAAACTTTGAAGGAAGAAGATTATACAGAAGACGATTTGAAGGAATTGACCGTGAATTTAGAATCTGAAGAGTCTCTGTCGCCTTCGCCGCCAGATCCAAACTCGCTCGAAGACATGAGTCGGATTTACAACTTGGAGACGGTTGGTTCGAGATCGGACTTTGCTTGCGGGACAGGGCAGCGGACAGGGCACCGGTGCACCTCATTAAAATCAAACATCTTAATTCACAACAGGGAGACAGCATTCAGAGCATACAACGCCAAATCGAGAACTTTAAGCTAAAAGAACAGGAAGCAGTCAAGTCTCAAGTGTCAACGAACTCTAGAGCGCAGCATAGTCCAAAGGGAAAAAGTCCAAAGAGGAAGATGCATCTAAAAAAGAGGATGCAGTTTCTAGTCCGCGAATGTCTCCGAAACGCTTTAACTCTCCAGATCAAACCATCGAAATTAACTCGGCGATGTTGCGCTGCCAGTCGCCGGAAAACGCGCTGAAAATTTTAGACCTGGCACCGACGCCCGTGTCTTCTCCCTGCTCCCCGTCGCCGGCCCAGTCTCCCAGTAATTCCCCGTCACCGAGCCCGACCCCTACAGCTTTATTTACGATCAAAAGTGCCTCGGGAGGGCAAGTGAAAAGGGGCGCGACTATAACCATCACACCGAAGAAGCCGCAAGTTCAAGGGTCGACGGCGACGGCCACGAGAACGACGAGCCCCTCGCAGAACCCTTCGACGACTGCGAAGGCCGAACCAGCGAAAAAGAAGTATCCGAAAGTGGAGGATATCGAGGTGATCGGAGGTTATCTCAATCTGGACAAATCGTGTCTGGTGAAGAACAAGGGGAAGCCGAAAAAGGTATGTTTTGATTTTGATTTAAAGGCCTTATACTTTTACTATTAGTCAAATGAAAGATGTTTTGCCCTTCTTCAGTATATTGAATATACTGTAGTTTGTGAAAAGACCATGAAAAGTGACCCTGAAAGTTGTGAAATGTGCTTTTAAACTCTTCCCTGTGAGGAATTGGGGAAGAGAATGAGTTTGGACCACAAGTAACAGCTTAAATGTTCGCTCTTTTATTGCTGTAAACAAAACAATAATCAGATATCGGGCCTTTAACCATTTTGCCACATAAATTACTATTCAAAATCCAGACTAATCATCTGAAAGACTATTTTCAATGATGTTTTGCAGTAAAAGGTTTGAATTTCAGAATGTTTTAGCTTTATTTTGAACACAATACACAACTAAATACCAATCAATCTGAGTTTAGTCGGTCTTTTTCTAAATAGCAAGCTGCACGTTTGAGTTAGGGATACTTTGAGTAAAAATGAAAGACTCTAAGGGTTCATGATAGAAAAAAAAACGTTGGGAACCACTGCTCTATAGCATTTAAAGTAATGTTATCATGTGAGATACTGCGGTTGGAATAGTTCATGTATTGTATAATTGGGATTCTACTCAAGACTCTTAATCACATGCCTTTTTCCTGTTAGTTACGCCACTTGTAGGATTTTTCACAATTATTATGATATTTTGCTTTGAATAGTTGATTTTCAGTGCATGCAGACAGATACAGAAAAACCTGCAGAGTGTATACATTTTTGTACAAATGTGTTTATTTTATATCTTTAAAGGTATATTACCTAAGGAGACAGAACATATTGTTTTCTAAATAAACAGTAAATTGAGCATCTAAATGATATTCTTCTGCTAATGCTAGTGGGCTAATACTGCTAATACTGCTAATACTGCTAATGCTGTAATGCTACTTCCATCAATAATTCTCCTCTACTGTGCAGTCAAAAAGACAAACTTCTGCATTCTCCTGCATGCTTAATGCTAGTATTAAAGTTCACTAGTAAGAGCGAATGTTTAAAATGAATTTACAAGTAAAAGCTGCCTCTGAAATATTCCTACATAAGTGCATGGAAGCAGGAGGGCAGAGCTAGTGCCAGGCTGAAGAACATCCCAGATCCCAGACTGAACTAAGCCGGTTAAAGCCTTATCAAGCACGACATCTTGATTCTCGCCATAAAATCCAACAGAGATCTACTCCATTTGCTCTGAACAGCCTCATTTAACTAATAGACTGACAAAGACTATTAGTCTTTGTCAGTCTCGCTTCCTGGTTTCGGTTTTTACAGAAAAACAAAACCACAGAACTCATCAAAATGAAGCTGTTCTTCTAGACTTCTATTCAACAAATATTTATCTATTGCTTTTTAAAATGTTATGTTTTTAAATTAAATCAAATCAAATAGCCCTTGTATTTTAATGGTTGCTTAAAGCCTACAACTAAAGCAGTGCCAGACTTAAATGATGACCTTGATAACTTCTGTTTATGCTGTTAAGTTGTCTGCACGAGGTAGTTTTCTTGACAGTGTGCGGTAAACTGCTTGAAACATGTCGAGGTGTTGTTATATAATACGAATGAGATGTTTAAGTGTCTGTGGAAACAGTTCGTACTTTTACCCACTTCCTGCCTCAGACTTCACTTCCTCCAAACAGCCACCGAAATAAACACAATGCGCTGACTGTGGGACAAATTTAAATCTGTAAAGTTACCATGAGCAATTGCTTTACAGGTTCAACAGGATATCACTAATGTGACATACGTTCCATTTACCTAAAATCAGCAAAACAGATTAAATGGTCTATCTTACACTTAAATGAATATGGATTTAATGATGGATATGTTTTGCAGTCATTTTTACTCTTTCTTACAGTATGTGCAGCAACAGTAGTATCACAAGACAGCAGCACTGTATATAGTATAGAATAATTAGTTACCCTTGAATTGTCAGCAAACAATGCTTTTACTCACTCTCCCACTCCTGCTGAGTTAGTACCTGTAAATGTGGATTTGCAATTGTTTAAAACAAACTCTATAATCCTTTCACTGTGCACATTAATACTTGAGAGAAAACTGAAAAGTGAACTCCATCCCATGTATTTTAGCGCACGCATTGTAGATACATTACACTTTTCATAGTAAGTCAAATCACGGTTTCCTTTTTAGTATAGCGGTCCCATAATGGCCCTTATAGGGCTGGGTACCATTACATTTTTTTCTCCATGATACTAGTACTTTTTTGTAACCAGGAAAGTCACACTGAGGTAAGGAATCTCTTTTCCAGGGGAGTCCTGGCCCCAGAGGGAAACTGATAACAGTTTACGATATCGATACCTGAACGATATGTTTTTCGATAGCTATACTATAATATGTGTCCTGAACCAGAAAACAGAACAATAATGCTCATTTATTCCATAAAAGATTATTAAGTAACTTCCTTCAATGCTTTGATTGGACCCAACAAACATAAAAACTCTAAAGATATAATAGTTCTTTTCTGTACCTGCTTTCGACTCTTTTATTTTTTCGATACCAGTCATGCCTAAACCTTTTTTTCCGATACCACACTGGTATCATTCAATGGTACCCAGCCCTATTCCCTCATGTCCAGGTACACATAGCTTTCCTTGCATAAACAGGTCTGTTTAAAAAGATCTGAAGACCCCTCAGCCTAATCCTTATCCATCATTATTAGTGAAGTATTTACTCTCCCTTTCGCTTCATAAACACCTTGAGCCTCAGAGTCTGTGATGGATTTGTGTTCGTTCACCACCTGTCGCTGTCGGGCGCCTCCCCCTCCCCCAACTCTCACCTACTATAACTGCTTTCACTTATTTTATTCTCACTTTCCAAGTCCTTAGACCCACATTCACTAACACTGCATCTTATGTCACTTGAACCCAAACAAATATGTGAATGAAATCTATGAGAATCTTTTGTATCTTCGCATTTCAACCTGAACTGAACAGTACAATTTTGCTTCTTTGTTTTTTGTTGAATTTCTAATGGGGCGTCTTCCTCTAGGTAAATAAAATGCTTCTAATGCGATGGTTTGACATTTACAATATCCTTTATGCCTCTCACTGTAGCTGTAAATAGCTCGTCCTGGGTGTTTGGTTGTTCGTGGTGGAGCCGGTGTTGGTGCCCGCTGGGTTAACCTCTCCTAATCTGGTTCAGGGGCAGGATTAGTGTCCCGGGCTGCAGTTCACTTCTTTAGACCTGGACTTTTCCCTGCTCTCGGCACTGGACTGTTTACTACTCAGGTTCATTCAGTTAATTCTAGAGACCGCTGTAGCTGTTTAAAGGAGACATCCTGAAAGCTTTGAGCTTTTAAGGACGTGCCCTGCAGAGTTCAAGTCTCCTCAAGTCGTCATTGTTGGAGTCAGTGCCGACTCCAGAACATCTGAGTGAGGGTGCTTTTGACATTTAAAGTTGTGCAAATAGACACCCTTGTCATTAAAATACATTGTGATACTACGAAAACTGAGGGTGTAAACATTTTAAATGAGTTTGCACTGAACCCTTTTGCAGCCCTGTAGAACCTGGCCTGGTGGGAGTCACTTAACATTAGTCCGACTTATAAGTCCAGGTCCTCAGTGTGCAAGTGCAAGTCCAGGTCTCCGTTATTAAAACAATGTTCATGTGCAAGTCAAGCCACTTTACCGCCTTAAACCAAGTCTGTGAACAAGTCACAAGTCTAGAAAAGTTTCCTTTCTATTTTCCTAGCTTCTTCACTCAAAGGGCTGTCCTATGAAATCTCACAGCTTTTAACGTTTGAATTTAAGACCATAATATAAGGTTATGGTTAAGGTATACTTATTGTCCCTGTAGGGAAATTTGTCCTCTTCATTCGACCCATTCGACCCCTCCTGATGGGGCAACTTGTAAGGAGCAGTAGGCGTCCACAGTGCAGCGTCCGGGGACCCATCTCCAGATGTAGAGCCAGGCTGATAGTCAGTCTCACTTGGCTGGAGGATTCACCTATTGCACATGTTTTTAGTGGTAGGGGAAATCGGAGTACCCGGAGGAAACCTACGCAGACATAGGGAGAACATGCAAACTCCACACAGAAAGGCCCCGTCCAGTTGGGAATCGAACCTCGACCTTCTTGCTGTGAAGAGGTTGACAATCCAAGAGACTTGCAATCAATGGAAATAACTTGAAAAACAGGTCAGAAGTTTGAGTAGAGTTCTCTCTTTGTGGAGTTTGCATTCATGTTCTTCTAGGGGTTGGACTCACCTGAAAATACAGATTCTGAATCTCAGTAGACTATTGGACGAGCGTTCCTGCACTTCCTGGTTTAATAAAGGCCACATTATTGTTTTGTCCCTGACCTGCTCCTTGTTCTGCAGGTGAAGGTGTGTTTCTCGGAGGAGCGCCTGGAGCAGCTGTGTGAGTATCCCTCAGAGATGTCGATGTGGGCGGGTTCTCCGTACCCTTATGACCTAGACTGGACCGACCCGGACCTGGATCTGGATGAGGAGGTGCAGATGGAGACCGTGAGCGTCCCCAAAGCCACCCGCAATGTGGGCACCGCCACTGGACGAGGGCTGAGGATGGGAGCGTCCCACCCACTGCTCAAAAAACACAGTGTTTGATTATTTATCGAGAGACATGTTGCAAGTGGTCAGAGCTGGACTCAAACTTGTTTCGTTGAGGCAATGTATTTGTGCGCATCAACCCAACCCCTATGCCATTGGGGTTACTGTTGGTAAAAGGTACCACATCAAGAACTGGAATTCTAGGGCAAGTATTTTCAAAATGTAAGGTAAGACTTTAGTTTGAGTATTGAGAGGAGAGAGGGAGGACTGGCAAACCGGTGAAGAATAGACTCAAAGTCAACTGTGATTGATTGATTGATTGATTGATTGATTGATTGATTGATTGATTGATTGATTGATTGTGTATGAGCTGCTGCTCTACGACTGAGCCACAAGGAAACACACAAGTGACTTCACTTTGGTAAACTTTGAACTGAATGGATTAACAATCAGGTCAAGAGTCGTAACATCGCTTAGAAGAATCTTCATTGAACATGAACAGCGTCTTTCTTATGTTTTATTTACACCAAATCCTGTTCTTGCTTCATGACTGGTTTTAATCAAACTTTTGTTCATTTGGTGGCACTTTTCTCTGGGTCTATTTTTACACACTCGTCACAATAAGAAAATTATATTTAACTTTACTTACAGCTTTAATTCAAAACATATAACTGACCCATGTATCTAGTGTTTTCTGTGCATACACAACTTCATAAATTTACAGCGGTATAAGATGCAATATTGTTTCATTTTTATAATACTGTTTTCGAATGTTATAAATTATAAATTCTATTTTTGTGTAAGAAAATGTGTACAGCATATTTTCTTTAGTTCAATAGAAAATATCTACAAAGCTTACAATAAAGAATTTATTGTTTGTTTTGGTACATTTTGAAAAAGGTGTATCCTATGTAAAAAAAAAAAAAAAGAGATCACTTGTCTATGCAATGTTAGATAAATACTATGCATTTTAGTTTCTTGGATGTGATGTGTTGCCTCCACATGACGTCACGTGTACGTCATATATGTCGTAAATGATGGTTGTGTCATCTGCTCTCAGTGCCTGCTGAATCCACCCAATCTGATGATACAAACACCATTATAATAAAGATATTTAGAAATGTTTTAGACTTATTCAGCCTCCTCCCTATGGGACGGGGGAAGTGCAATGAATGTGTTCGGAATGTGACGGGTTTCTATGTTTTTTGTAATTGAATTGTAACTGCACTACGTGGCTATGTAACAATCCAAAGCAAAACTCAGGGACAACTCTGGACTCTGTATCTTAACATTTGTCAATATCTAGCATTTATTTTTGAGTTGGATTTTCCAGAAACTAACAAAGTGCTTGCACATTTTTGAACTTTGTATTTCGAAAACATTGGTTTCAAGGAATAAATATTACAATTCAACATCATAACATGCGCTCTTTCAACTCATTTCTTGTTTTAATTTTTTTTACAATAGAAGTTGTCTTATTTTTGAAGGTTATGTAGATGATGATGTAAAAGATGCCAGTATTATTTCTGTATGATTTGGCACCATCTTGTGGCGAAAAGTATGCAGTGCAGGAAGCAACAGGAAGTGACGACAACAAAACACGCGCTGGCGCTGCTTCGTTGAAATCGTTTCACGATGACTTCTTTAAAATAATACTTCGAAATCGCTCTGATCTTGGGGCAACTCTGGGACTGGACCAGTTGAAGAGGGCTTTATTTACCGAGGTAAGAAACTGTTTACGAGTCATGCTAATTGGTTAGTTTACCGCTTAACCGTCGCTCAATGGAAATCTTTTGTTTTGGGCCTAGCATCTTTAGCTACACTGCACAATCTCAATCATACTGTGCTTTTAGTTTGATGGGCTTTTATTAAATGAGTCTATTAAAGTCCCTACTGGTTAAATTCGTACAACAGGACAATTTGAAGAAACATGTTGTGGCTCATTCACGTTTGTCATCCAAAAGATTACCAACATATTTTTATGAAAGGAGTTTTGTTGTTGTTGCAACAGACACATCTAATGCTATGTATTCTGTAATCAACGCTAACTGCAGTAGACATTGCAGTACATTTTAGGGCGACCCTAAATATAACTTTATATGTATAACTTTGATCAATTATTTTGCCTTTCTTTTCATATTTAAATTGGACAACAAAACTTCAGGTTATTTTGAATGAAGCAGATTCTTGTAGCTGAGGGGGCTCAAGGGATATTTGGATCTGTAGGTGATGTCACTTCTCAAAGGCTGTTATTCTGATATTCTAGCATCCCTACAGGTCTTTCCTCGTCCCCTATTATCTGCATCGTGTTGTTATTAAATATTTACTCCCCTCTCAGCTCAGTGATGGCGGCGTCGTTACCTCCGAAGCCCGGGATGCCCCCTCAGCCTCAGCAGCACTTGCCCCTCGGAGCTGCCGCCGCCCCGGGACAGCAGCAGCAGCCGGGCGCCGTGAGGGAGATCTCCCCTGTCTTCCTCTGTCGCATCGGACAAGAGACGGTCCAGGACATCGTGTCCAGGACCATGGAGATATTTCAGTTCACACGCGCCACACAGGTACGGGCTACACAGGAAAGCATCGGGACCTTTTAAACTGTGCTCGTGTAACTTCCGTCATGGGGTTTTTATAGTATAACCTGCAAAGCGCCAGTTTACAAGGAATACCCAAATCGAGAAAGCTTACCTACCTGTGCATACTACTTCTGCACTGTACATTTTAACAGAAGGAGACACAGTTTTGGATTAGTTGATGTGCGATTTGCTTATTTGTCAAGTTTCTGTGCCTCAATTATTTCTGTTTTTTTGAGTTTGGGACATTTCAAGATACTTCTGGACCAAAACGAATAACTAAGATGTCTATACTGAGTTTTCTTTCTTCTGATAAGTTTTAATCATCAGCATGGCTCTGATTCCCCTGTGATTGATGTCTGCAGCTCTACGCCGTCACTCTTCATTATCATCTGCAATAATGTCATAAATTCGAATTAGCAAACCTGCTGAGCCCGCGGTGTCCGGTCCGTGTGGATGTTGACCGGTGTGTACAGCGTTGCTCTGCCCTCTGTCAGGTCTCATTTGGCCTGACTTCGCTGTTTGTTTCACCTGTCAGCTCTGGTCTGACTCTACCTCCTCCATCCACCTGATCCGAGTCTGTAATTGTCTCGCTCACAGTGTAGCTTCTCGGCTTGTCAAAGATTATTAGGATGAAGCAGTTGTTGTGTGTAAACATCATACATTACATTAAAAGTTCCTTCACTCAAACTTCAACACAGCATTAACCCATTTTCCCTCATATTCCGAACATTTATTGGGTCTTCTTGTATTAACTATTGGCGCATTAGGCTAACATCTCTTACTTATTGTCTTATTAGATTGTTTTTTTAACTCATTGACCATTTTATTTGAATTACCACTTGCCCTATACCACCACTAACTCATTTGCTTGTTTTTCCGTAGCTCCCCAATGGAGTGACGCAGAGCCAGGCCGTGTACCAGGACCGGTTTGGGAAACTGCAGGAGCATCTGAGACAGCTGGCTCTTCTGTTCAGGAAACTGCGCCTGCTCTACGAGCGCTGTGTCGAGATGACCTCGGACCTGCAGGAGGCGCCAGCGGAGGTCGGCGCTCGGAAACATTGAAACAAATCTAAAAAAGAGCTTTGCTAACGGGTCATGTTTGCAGCATGTGCCGTACGTCGGAGAGGAGCTGATGTCGGTCAAAGTTGAGCCCTGCAGTCCGGCCATTATTCAAGAGAGGAAAGAAGTGTTGGAGGTTTGCTTCTTACTTCTTACTTACCCGACTGTTCCAAAGTTTGGAGTCACCCAGGCCAGTTCTTTAGCTTTTCTAATCAGCACAACATAATTGCACGAGGGTTTTCTAATCATCATTAGCCTTTAACACGATTAGCTAAGACAATGTACCATTAGAAGACTGGAGCGATGGTTGCTTGAAATGCGCCTCTGCAGACCTTTGTAGGTATTCCATTAAAGCGTACAAGTCAAACTCAAGGCCCGCGAGCCGAATCCGGCCCACGAGATGATTTTTGTTGGCCCCCAGCATGATTACTATTAAACGTGTTAGAACTGCATTTCACATTAGCTGATGAAATGACCGGTCTGATGCAGGTCACTGTGTCATTAATTAGTAAAACAATTATTCGCAAACAAACATGAGCTTCTACAAAAAGACAGTTTGACTTTGTGGCAAATGATTTCGAAAAAAGTACAACAAATGGGAGCCCTGGAAGCTTAAAAAATGCGGATAGGTTACGTGCAGTCTATTTAAAAGCATATTATGTCAAATAATTAGGGCCGGGACTTTTTTCAATTAATTGCGATTAATTAATTACATGAGGTTTAGTGCGATTAAAAATATGAATCGAAATTAATCACACTTTGCTTTCCACACTTCAGTTTCCTTTTTTCCTGCAGACGCACAATTAATGGCAATATTGCACTGGTCTGTTGGACTTGGTTGAACAAAAATAAACAATATTTTGTTGCTTAAGCTTATGTATTCAGTCATTATTCAATGGTATACTAAAAATACTTATGAAAAACTTACTTCTCAGGTCAAATATTTATATGCGATTAATTTCGATTAATTAATTACAAAGCCTCTAATTAATTACATTAATTTTTTTAATCGAGTCCCGGCCCTACAAATAATAAAAGTAGTCATATTAATATTTCTTCTATGAAAACAGACTTTCTACTTCGGCCCCCGAGAAACACTATGTTTAGATGTTTGGCCCCCTCTCTAAATGAGCTTGACTCCCATGCAGTACAGATTCAAAAGATTTTAATGTCAATTCATATGAATTAACAACGTCTAAACTGTATTTATAATTAATTTAATGTTATCCTCATTGTAAAAACAGTGCTTTTCTTTAAAAAATAAGGGCGAATGTGTGAATAGTGAATATCTTGCTCAATCTAAAGGAGACGTCTGCAGTTCGCACGGTGCCATAGAAAGATACATAACATGATATTTCAATGCTCAGGTGCAAAAAAGCAAGTTGATAACTACCAGTGTAATGTGTCCACAGCATTGTTTTTTACTCGTTATTTAGAAGAAGCTAGGGCCCACCTTTCTGACTTGAATTTCCAAAGCCTAAAGATGCTATTATTATAAATTACTATATAATGGCAGCGTTTTGCTTGTAAAATACACTCACAATAACAACCCAGTTCAGTTGATGAGTCATGAAACTCCTGGATGCTTACACAAATATAGCCTCATTATTCGGTAAAAAAGGACGTTTCTATCAGGTGATTATCTCTCGAAGTGCAGGCCTATGATATGTATTTTACTCTAATTTTCGTTGTACTTTCTAAAAACTAAGCTATATTGAAATTGGCGTTTTGCTTGACGATACCTGTCATTCGCCTGTAGAGGCAATATTGACCCAGTCCCAGATGCAATCAAAGCTGAGAATAATCCGCAGCCTTTCATGTGGTATTTGTTGGGTAAATAGTGCAGTGGGACTCCCGGCGAGCTGGAGATTTCAGGCAGGTCAGAAAATCGCCATGAGGCAGCCGAGAGCAAAGAGCAGAAAATCCTCGCCCTGGGCCAAATGTCTGTTGCAAACTGGTAACTGTTCACAGCAATTTGTAGCTGTAAGTAAAAATACAGTAATCCTGATTTTGTACTTCAGGTATGTCCCATGTTAGATTTGTTAAATGTATGTGTATGAAAGATTTTGCATAACTTAAGAACACAAGCATGAACTATATCCGTATCAGGGTTTCCGCGGGGCATTAAAAGTCTTTAAATTAATTGTGCCAAAATCAAGAGCTTTGACTCAAACAGGCATTCATCTAAATTTCTTGGAAAATTATTAGTATTTTTACTGTTTAGTTCAGTTCATCGAATTAAACTGAAATTATGATCTTCTAAAAGGTATTCAGTTGCAGTTTTGGATTAAATTGACCACATTTTTTTTGCTCAAAAGTTGTGTGTCAAAGTGTTTGCGAATCTTAAGAACTTAATCATGCGCCATATTTTTCTGCATTTGTGCCTTTTTAAAATATAGTATTTCGGCATTAGAATGGCATTAAAAAACATTCAATTTGACTTGCCTGTATAAACCCTGCCTATACTTCCCTGTGCATTTAGGCTAAGCTACATTTATGTTTGAGTGGCAAGTATTCATTAATAAAGAAAAAATAATCATCGCATAGTTTGGCATGTAGATCTATTCACTCTAAATAATATGAAGCGATAACTCTTAGTAAATGATAATGATGAAGTTGTTCAAAGGGAAAGCTAAACAGGCTCACACATTCAAGCAAGGTCAGACATTATTGTATTGCATAATCGTCACAGTGATCACCGCCGGTTTGTAGTAAATCTTATTCTTGATAGTAAAAGTTTGTGGGCATCATACATTTTTCCATTGCGCCAAAGTCAAATGTCACTTTTAAATCAGGGCTCGAAACATCCAAAGTACCTCGACTCCTGTACGACTGAGAGCTTACACAGACATCCACAGTACCATCACTGGATTGAGAACAGCTGCTGTGGCCTGTGTAATGTTGATGTCTTTGCAGAAAGTGCGGCAGAAAAACCATGAGATGAAGGTTTTGATGGATCAGATGAGGAACCTGCTGTGGGACGTCAACGCCATGTTAACGCTACGGAAATAACCAATCTCGTCCAAACAATAAGACTTTTCTACTAATGGTGAAAGAGGGATTCGCCGTCACGTGTTTTGTTTTGGCAGCTCTTTCGGTATGTTCATCGGTCGATCTTCTTGTGCGCGCTCGACTCCAAAAACGTTGCCATTAAAGGGGAGTTTGGGTTTAGGGCTGTACATTGCAGGTATTTTCGGGAAAGTAGGATTTGAAACTCTTTTCTGAAATGCCTAGATTGCTTTACCTCACCTTATATTGCTTTGTGACAAACCACCTCCACTTGATAAAAACAAAAAAAAGTGTCCTCCTTTTCGTTTAAGCTTTGCTCCCAAACTCAGGAGTGCAAATTAAGAATATATCTATATATATTACACAACTCTAAAGAATAAACTGGTGTCTCTGCATCTGCACCAGGGGCGTTGCTAGACCGAGAGTTATAGTACGGCACAGGCCCCCTATTGAAAGTCAAGTGCAAGTATATTTTAACAACACCCCCAGCTATCCCTCTGTATCCCTCTATTAGTTGGTGTTCTTTATTTGTTAAAAATCTTTCTGATCTGTTTCTGTTGCAGCTGAAGTTTACCAACACAAATTGATCACTGATGTATACTGGGACATGCGCTCTAGTAAAAGTGGTCTAGCTACGCCCCCTGAGATTAGAGTTCTTTATCGTCCTTATTCACCTTATTACGGAAGTTTGCGTGGGTGCCGCCATGAATTGTGCCCGTCCCTTCTCTCGTATTGGTTTACACAGGACTGCAGACGTAAATCGAAAATGTCTCTTCGTTTCACACATGGCAGCTTGACTCATACCTGACCTGTTTGCGTGTCTTTGTCTTGTACTGCGAGCTACAGTCAGTTATGCCTCAGGTCAATAACTGTCACGGTGGTTTTTCCCCTTAACCAGCTTTGAATCTAAAAAAAAATAGAAATACCTCGCCCTATTCACTGAGCAACGGATCTGATCGCTCTGTTTACAATGGAGACAATTGCTCTTAACAATGCGCCCCTGTAGACCTGAACAGACGTAAATGGGCGCGTTGGCAGCTACATCTCAGGTGCCTGCTTCATGTTCAGTGACTGCGTGATTATTCTAATGGCTTTCTGATACAACACACCTGCACGCCCTGGGACAACGGAGGAGCCACTGTAAATGTATTTTTGTAAACTTAAAGAAGGGAAACCTGTTGGGACACCTCTTATTTTGTACAGACTTCACGTTTTCTAATAAAAAATATGAATGGTAAATATGAACGGTGTGATTTTGATTTAATCTGAGGATGCAAGATGAAATTTGATGAAATTAGCTTGAAATCCTGTGATCTATGGAAGTCATTAAATCAATTGAGCCAAAATTAAGGCCTTAAATATCATTAAAAAGCATTACATTTGATTCAGACTGGCATTAAATATACATTTCTTGGAAAATAATGACACAATTTGTTTCAGAAATACAAATATTCTGGTGTAAAACACATTGATAGTTTTGTACACAACCTTATACCCAATTGGCCTTTGGGAATTAAAAAGGCATTAAGAAGCATTAAATTTGACTTGTTGCTACCTACATAAACCCTGATCTAGTGGGTCACGGGCCTGTTCTACCCGTAATAGAGATGATGAATTGTGGCGGTTTTGGAGTCAGCCTTATGCCCAGGGGTGCCCTAAGTGTGGCCCTCAGGCTCCTTGATGAATTACCACACATCACCAGAGATGCTCATTTTTACAGCAAGTTTTATATTTACCACAAAATTCAAAGTTCAGAAAGTTACTTTTTTTGTGAGACAGAGCTTTCAAGCCCAAATAAAGGCTTGGGGCATAGTTTAAACCCCTCTTAAATGCACCCAGTTCATTCAACCTGACTGCATGAACCACCGCTGTGTGGCCCTCCATGAAAAAGTTTGGTATTATACACTAAAACAGCTTTGTAGCAGCTGTTCTATTAATCTGATGTATTTGTCTGGCAGAAACCGTCCTCATTGTGCCTTTATCTGCACAAACCCGTGTGTGCTCTGAATCAGCCACAAAGGTCTTTACAGTACGATGGTTACGCTTAATCTTTCATGAAATATCGAAGGTTTTCATTCCTAGTCCAAGGCATTCAACTATTTCACGCTTTTCATCAGCAGAGAGATCCTTTTTCGTTCCCTTATTGCTTGAAAAAGGGTCTGCTTAGTAATGGTTAACGCCCTTTTTCAGTAGTTTCTCCCTTAACTGGACTTACCTGACAATGAATTATCACAGGCGTCTGAGATCGATGTCAGTGATTCAAAGAGCTCTGAGACACAATACCATCCTTGAGTTTCATTGAAAAAATATTTTGTTCTACCTTTTTTTCTGTGTGCATTGTCAGGTTGAAAGTGGGTCCTGAAGCTACACTCACTTTTTCATTTTTATCTTTAAATACGAAAGTGTTACGAAAGTGGCTTAGAGGGCCACTAACAATGACACTAGTGAGTAATTCAACAACTCTCAAATCTTTTTGAGATTATTCTTCTGTGTAAAGCCCTAGCGTATGTTTTAAATCTGTGTAGTAAAAGTTGATAAATGTTTTGACGGTTGCTGAACTAAACTTTATGTGTATGCAATAACCCTCACCATTTAAAACTCTCCAAGAATAAAAAAAAGCGACATTAGTACCAACGACACCAACATCCCCATTGTTAATGTTGTTTCCAACCTTAATGTTATGTGAAATTATTTTACGAGTCGTCTCTGGGATATTTCCTCCTTTAGTAAAGAATTAAAGCAAGAAATTGGTCCTGCTTTTGAGATATTTACATTATTTTGACTGAAAAACAAACATATATTAACCGTCTTCATGTATTTTCAACCACTTCTGTAATGTTTCTTTAAAAGGGAATGAAATATTTACCCAAAGCACTGAAAGACGCAGGTGTTTGCTTTTATAAACTTTATTCATTTTACAGATCGACCATTTTGAGACGTCTGTTCCAGCACAGTCTCTGCCATTCTCCATACCAAAGCATCTCTGGCATTGTAGCCGCAACACTTTTCACTCAGAGAGTTGTCCATATTTTCGTGTTTATTCTATAGAAATGCTTCTTTCGACAGCTGGGCGCACGATTTCAAGGTCGCCGAAACCGTTCCACCATTTTCTCGAGTTGCAGCTCGAGTCCAGAGCAGTCCGCCAGGGTCTGTCTCATGATTGCACGACACGAAAGCAGTTCAATGTCAACTTCAAGGCAACAAAGTGGGCGCTAACGGTCCCTCTAGGTTTTATTTTCTTCATGCTTTCTCCAGATCCTTGTATTTTTTTCGGAGGACGGACACGTGGTCTTTGAAAAGCACCGGGTCCAGGCGAAACTGCGAGTGCACCAGCGGCATGTAGCCAAACCAGTTGGCGAACGTGTTCACGCACTCCTGACGCTGGTTAAAGTGTTCAGGGTTGGCCCACGGGACACTTTTGGTTCCCTGAAGAAGAGAGAAGATGATGATACATTTTTATTTAAGCTTTGATTCTATACTACATTATAAATAAAAGCAAGAGGTGAGGAAAAGCAGTAAATGAAATAAAAGTAAAGCTAAATGTTTTCAATACATCCAACTCTTCCTACCATAAATCTGAAGCCATGTTTACAGTTTTTGGTTTGCAAACTATGAAACAATGAAAGTTGTGGATTAAACTCATTCCTAACTTTCAAAACACATTTCTCACATCCCAATTCTTCAAAGAGAAGAGTTTATGAGCACATTTCATACATTTCAGGGTTAAGAAGATCATTTTAAAATAGTTGATCTGGATGAAATCAATGTTTCATCAGGTGAATTGCCCAATTTGCCTGTGAAGGTCTCGGGACCGAATTGTTGATTTTATCCAAATAAGTATCTGGAAATTAACTTTTTATGTATGAACTCTGCCTAGGTTTTCCTTCTGATTTCTTAAAACTTTAAGGGTTCAAAGTGAAGTTTTACTGTCATTTCAACATCAACACACCACTTCAGTGATTCCCAACCTTCTTTTCTTGAAGTCCCCCCTGCATGTGCTGTAGTCGGGCTGCACTACCTCAGTCCAAAACTGTGGCCCCCACAAATGTAGCAAAACATAAAAAATACTTGCTAATAAGTATCTATTTCAAATATTTGAAATTGGAAGGGTTTAATGCACCTGTCCTGTAGTCATTTATCAGTCATATTTGATGATATTTAACCATATTATTTGCTCAAATAATATCACTTACGACCTGACCCCCTGCAATCCCAGGTGGCCCCCCAGGTTGGGAAGTACAGCACTAGTTTATGATTGCTAAAATTGCTTTACAATTAAATGTGCAATGCTAACGGCATGGTTCCTGAGCGGTTAGCGCTCTTGCCTTACAGCAAGAAGGTCCCGGGTTTGATTCCCAAACCGTGCGGGCCTTTCTGTTCAGAGTTTCCATGTTCTCCCTGTGTCTGGATGGGTTTCCTCCGGGTGCTCCGGTTTCCCTCATCAACCAAAAACATGCACAACAGGTTAATCCTCCAACCCGGTGATTCTGACCGTCAGACTGGTTTGACATCAGAAGACAAATTTCCCTTCGGGGACAATAAAGAGCAACATAACCTTATCCTCAGTGACCCTTGTTCCAAAGGTCTGCTTTTACAGTATACCGTAAAAGCAGTATATTGTCATTCCATGATTAGAAAAGATCTGACACAGAGCCTTGAAGATGTATAATTTGATATTTAATCGGGCTGTGCAATAAATTCAGTGTTTCCCACAGGTTTGAAAAAAATGAAAATAAAAAAAATAATAAAATAAATACGAAACGCAATACTGTATGTGGCGGGCGGTGTTGATTCTCTGGCCACAGAATAGTCTATGTGTGGGAAACACTGAAATTTAATCAAATCGTGATTACAGCTACAGCCTCTTGCAGTTATTTGCATAGTCTTTGGAGGAGAGCTGGAACTTGGGAGGAATAACTACTTTGTGTTAAATGGTCCTGGAGAGGAAAGCGTTCATTTGTTGTTTAGGTCGAACATCTGTCTTATGAATAATACAGTGGCTTTATGAGTAAAAGGCAGGTTCACGTCTGTTATAAAAAGCTAAGTCAATAATTGAGATTTGAGAGAATAAAATGAGGAACAACTGCTCAAACGTCGAGGCAAACCTTTGGCCAGCATTTGCCAAGTGACTGGGAACAAGTTTTGACACCTGTGTTGTGTTGAGTATCACCGCTCACTTTGCAACCTGGAGGGAATGTAGTGAAAGTGGGGAGGTTGGTTACCTGTGGACTGGGCAGCTCCTTGTACTGTTTCCTTTGGGCCACTTTGATGGGCGGCAGGTGAGTCACAGCAGAGACCAGGAAGTTCATGAGGATGTCTTCGCAGTTGGCCGTTCTGTCCACCAGGGCGCGCAAGGACTGGGGCAGGTAGTGTGAGAACAGGAAGTGGTAGTACCTGCGGGAAGACAGGAGAAAAATTACGTACACCGCAAGTAGAATATTAGGTTTAAATATTAGGTTTGAACTCAGCTTCGTAATGTTGTTGTATCCTTGGGCTAGACACTTCACCCACCTTGACTGTGCATGAATCTGTCTGTGAGTGAGTAATTGGGGGTGGCTAAGTGATTGAAGCGAATAAGTAAAGGTATTATTAGGCAGGTCAGCGGAGAGTGGAGGAGCTCGGGGTCTTGTTCACGAGTGAGAGAAGGATGGCGTGTGAGATCGACAGACGGATCGGTCCAGCGTCAGCAGTGATGCGGTCGCTGTATCGGACTGTTGTGGTGAAGAGGGAGATGAGTGGGATGGTAAAGCTCTCGATTTACCGGTCGATCAACATTCCCACCCTCACCTATGGTCATGAGATCTGGGTGATGACCGAACGGACAAGATCGCGGATACAGGCGGCTGAAATTTGTTTCCTTCGCAGGGTGGCTGGGCGCACCCTTCGAGATTGGGTGAGGAGCACAGTCATCCGGGAGGAGCTTGGGCATCTGTTTCGGATGACTCCTGATCGCTTCCCTCGGGAGATGTTCCAGGCATGTCCCATTGGGAGGAGGGCTGTGGAAGACCCAGGACACGCTGGAGGGACTATATCTCCGAGCTGGCCTGGTGTCGCCTCGAGATCCCCCCAGAACAGGTGGGGGAGGTGTGCTTGGATCGGGAAGTTTGGGCATCTCTCTCCTTAGACTGCTGCCTCCGTGACCCGCCCCAGATAAAGTAGAGGAAAATGGATGGATGGATTATTGTGTATCCGAGTCGTGCAATAGAATATAAAGTTGAGAGGAAACAACTGAAGTGACTTGCTTAGAGGCGCAACCACAGTATGCTTTCAGCTGATGTTGCGAACCGTCAACCCTCTGGGCTTAATCTACTGTGCCCCCATTTCCTCATATGATACTTTTAATGATGCTAATAAATGAAGTTGGTCTATTTCAATACAAAAACTGATACTTTCATTCGTTCTTTTTACTCAGCGCACCTTGGAGCAACATTTGTCAGCTCTTTATTCGCTAAATTAGCTCCAACAGATGTCATTACTAAGGTCCATTAATCAGAGCGTTTGTATTGCTAATTGAAACCAGTTTGCTACAACGGAGAATACAAGCCCCCCAGACACTTCGGCGAGTTGTCCTCCTTCAAAATCACCTTTTCAGAAACACAATTACGATATTGAAATTCCCGTCACACATGCCACAATGGCTTATTATTCTTTTCAGCCGTGAATATTTTGCCACATCAGTGGAATACAGCAGATGTTGTAGGTTATTGCTTTCAGATTGCTGTTTTGCATCATGCTTTCCTGACTATGAATCTCTTTCCACATTACACAGAATAATGAGCTGCACAGTCGATTCATGAAGGTTTATTTGTAGGAAAAATGTTGTTCTGACTCATGGGTTTCTTGTGAGTTTTTTTTTTTTAGCATTACTGTAGATGGATCCACACCTGAGAACGTTATATACTAGATCCTATAGTTACAGCAATATTTCAAGAGGAGCAGGGGTAAGAATTTGATTATAGTTTATCTTTTAAGTAAATTCAGGAGCGCCCTCTGCAGGCAGTAGTGGAAATTACAGCTAATTACATTTTAGTAAATCCATGGCGCTGTCATGAACACACTGAGCACAGATCTAGTCAAAATGGGTCCCATGTTGGATTATGGGCTTCACAAATGTGGAGGACAGTTTTCACATGAACGCAATGCCACGTTTGTGTGAAACTGGGAGCTCGTTATCCCGAGATGGAACACCGTTGTTCTCAGGTGGTTTGTGTTCATGTGCTTTTTATGTCAGAAACTGGGAATTTTTATGTTACCAAATAGAAATTGGTCTTTTTTCACTGATCAGCGTTTCATTCATTCATTCATTTCATTCATTTATTAATTTATTTCAGGCAAATGGGCAACAAAAAAGAATATACAGTATATAAACAAGATGATCCATTTCTACCTGAAAGGGAGTGGGAAGAAGATAACTTATTTAACTGAGCTAACAATTCAAAATTGGTGTTAGCATCTCAAAAGCTAAACTGTTTAATGAAATATGACACAAGTTTTCTTTTTGCTTGCATTAATGCTGGTAATTTCTCTTGCAATCATGTTACTGTTATCACAGAAATGACAGAAATACCTTTAGCTATCTGAGCCTGGTCCTTCAAATGCGCACATTTGTTAGCCAACAGCTCCCAGAGCCGGTTTAAATTGGATGTTCCATCCCCCACACAAATGAATAGGGACGACTGGGGAGGTTTTATCTTTTTGTCCTTATCATTAACATATTATAAGATGCTTTAGTGGCCAGTGGATGAGTATCAACTCCACAAAAGCAGAAACTAAATTTGAGTTAGCATTTAGCTTAGAGGACACTTTCAGACGCTAATTGGTATTTAAATCTCAAAAGGTCTGTACATTCATCAATGATTTCTAACTAGGCTTTGACCTCTCCTGCATGTGGTCGATGGTTGACAACATCTGGATTGTTCATAATTTGCTATGTTTGGTGGCTAAAGCTAACGGCTATAGGAAAAATACATTGAGCAGGCACAGGGACTCTGAAAAGACTAGCTGACTTGCTAACTGTCCGCATACACTAGGATCGAAAGCAGTTTCTCCTTTTTATTCCTATGACTCTGATTCCAACGACAGCTCACAGTGAACGCAAGAAAGTAGCAGTGCTTAGCCAAAAAGAATAAAACATTAACATATCAGCTGTATTCCTTTATTTGTTGGCATCTGACAATACCAAATAAATCAAATTTGGTACAAAGTTTGAAGTCTTTTCTGTCATCACAAACGACCTTAAGTGCAATTATTTCCTCAGAAGTGGAGGCCTTGCTCAAACACAGGGGCGTGATGGCAAACAACAGAAAGCAATTTAATCCATGAGATGATTACGCCCGTTTCGCTGCCACAATGAGTCTTTTATCATATTGCATAGAATAATGAGCTATATTGAGAAATCACATGACTTCCATTGGGGCAAAGAGGTTGTTCGCATTCCCATGGAAGAGCAGACAGAGATGTATGTTGATGTTATGTATCTGGGACAAGTACTGGTATTTATAGAGCCGCTTCCCTGTGGTCCAAAAACTACACATTTTCCAGGATCAAGCCCAAAATTATGTGCACAGCGTGGCTTTTTGGGTAATTACCACTGACCTAACGCTCATTGTTTAATTTGGAATATGTGGTAATTAGGGGAAATGAGTGCAATTAAGAGAGCATCGTCTTCTTCCTCTGTGCTGATGTGACAATCATGGAAACCAGCATCATTTAAGTTCAATCATTTTAAGTATGTGTTTAACAGACATTACATCATTGTCTAATCTTTTGATAGTCAGTTTGACGGCGAAATGGGCAGTAGTATATTTGGAGTAACGGTAGTACCAGCATTAGCATAACAACACTTCCGAAACTCGTCTTTTCCTATTATATACAAAGGCAAGTCTGAAAAGAAGAAAAGTTAATCCTCATCTTAATCACTAACACAGCTTCTTGCGTGAGTAAAGACAATGATGACAATTAGTGAGAAACAGCGCCATCTTCTGCCAGATCTAAAGGCGAAGCATTAAACACTGTGAATGGGCTAGATGCACGCGAGCGCCATGTGACTTCCAACTGGATCCTTAGGAGGCGCTGCTCTTCCTGTCCCATTATTTCCCATGAGTTAATAGTGGTGTCTCAAGATTACATGGCAGACAGTGAGTTACCGGTGGACAGACACAGCATCATGTTAAAAACATCGCGTCAGGAGCAAATAATGAACTGGAGGAAACTACCTGCTCATCACTGTGCCTTGAAGCTAACAGCTAACGCTAAACAAACATTAAAACTGCACCAACATTTTGAACATGCCGCTCAAAAATAATGGGCCTGTTTTTAGTATAAATACTTTTTAGTTGTTTATTTTTGTTGTGTTTTTTGATACTAGCCGTTAGCTCTGAGATTAAGAAAATGAACACAGATGTTTCCTGCAGTATTTACATTCAACGTAATGTTTTTAACAGGCCAGTGACGTCCCATCTGTATCTCACTGTCCGTGATGTTTTCTTGAACTATTTCTTGATTTGTTGCAAGACACCGCTAATCCTTATTGGGGAAAATAGCGAGAGAGGAAGGACCAGAGGCGAGAGAAGTTGTTAATGTGGGTCTGAATGATGTGGGGTTATTTGCAGAGGACAAATAACAGTGATTGGATTGTCCTAAAATTGGACAGTGGAAATCATTGGCTTCCAGACGCTCCTGCGAAAGAAAGTAGGAGTGGCTGGCTTCCAAGGCTTTGTTTTTCTTTTAGGAGTAATGAAGTTCACAGATGCTGCAATGTAGATTTTATTTATTGTTCTGCATTTGCTGAGCGTAAATGATTGTGCCATTAAATTCAAGGATGCACGGACTTTGGTGGGACGTACGGAGAATGCGTTGGCAGGCAGACTTGACTTGCAAAACAGGAGCTTGCAGACACTCAACACAATGAAAAATGTCCCTCATAGTCTCCGGTACCTGTGGTAGAAGGCAGCTCCAGTCAGGACAATGGAGTAGTCGTTGGTCCATTTGGAGGTGTAGCCCCAGACGCGCTTCACAGGGTCCCAGAAGTGACTCCGAGGCGGGTATCCACAATCCTCTCTGGGAAGCTCCTCCACACCAGGAAGGCAAAGTTCACCTGAAACGCAGACAGTTTAGCTCAATAACGGATGACTTTAAGGACATGTTTCTTTATTGACTAACAGGTGCTTAAAGCTGAACGGACTAAGGTTAATACTCAGCAAACACTGGATTAAACATGAACAAAGTGGGTCTAAACCAGAACAAAATCACAATAATTCATCTGACGCCATGATGGTTAAGTGCTTTGACTTTTCAAACATAAAACCTTTTATGAAAAGGGAAAGAAAATAATAATAATAATAATTTGGGACTTTTCTGAAAATGCTAAACTTAATTGCATAGTCTTTGCCGTTCTATTAAAGTTAATTATCAGTTATTTCTGACCGCTTTTGAAACGCACCTCACTGGTCAGCAGCACAGTGTCCTCGTCCAAACTCAGCACCGCCTCCGTCTCTATGGAAACGTGAGAGAGGAACCGACTGGTGGTCTGAGGAAAAAGAGGCAAAAGGTGAATTAATGGCAATAATAATAGATATACTGCGTCAGCGTTGATCTTTGGAATATATCGTTATAGAAGTAAGTGTCCCTGAGGTAGGGAGTTGTACAATGGTCTAAGCTTTTGTCTGGAAATCGCCGGTTTACGTCCAGCCTGAGCACACACTGACGTTGTGTCCTTGGGCACTTCACTCCCACTGATCACTCCAGATACAGTATCAGTAATATGTTTTTTTTTTTATATTATGGACCAGGATTCTGTGTCCTTAATAAAGCATGAATGAATGAATGAATTATACAGGGGTAGGCAACGTCAGGCCCGGGGGCCAAAACCGGCCCTCCATAATACCTCTGGGCCCCAAGATGCTTTTGAGAAACATCATTACACAAATCAGAAATCAAATGCTGTTTAAAGTATTCTAGAAATGTGAAAATACTGTAAATTCCTTTAAAATGTCACCCATTTGGGACATATATGATGTACAACACTGGCATTTGTTATAAGTGATGCTTTACTTCGGCCGACAATTGGTCTTTAGACGATGAAGAAAATCGTCCCACCAAATAAACCCCTGCAGTAATATGTCTGACTGTGCCATTAAGGGCATCTGGCATCTAAAAGCCTAAGCACTCCTTTTTTCATTGATAGGTTTTAAAAGCACTGTAACAATTTGGTAATTATGCTAAAAACCTGTGTTCATGGCTCAAACGATTCTAAAACACAGATCATTTAAAAAGTTTCTTATAACATGGGGTTTGAAGAAGCTTCAGTAACGTGTGTGTTCCAAATGCCTACAAAGTTTCAGCTCTACACCCTTAGTTAGTTATATCAGCAGTATTTAAAGAGGATGCTTCCACTTCTGTGTATTTTTCCCCGAGTCGCAGCAGATTGAATATAGATTTTTCCGTCCGTCTTGTCTTGCAGAGATGCCGTTGTAGTGAGTGAGACATGATCAGGTTACGGCAGTAAATCAGCCTGAGTGACTTGGGTAAGTGCATCACTATAGATTTTAGCTTCAAGAGAAAATAAGAGCCGCTGCAGGAAGCCGAGGATACAGTGACAACACAAGTGACATTTATGAGAGAGGTGTCACGCGTTTGAGTGAACATGTCAGATGAACACGGATGGGACAAACAAACGGAGAGCGATAGACCTCAAAGAGAAACAGTAGATTGTAACACAAGAGCTACTTTGATGCAAGTCGTATTAGGTCAATAATAATAAAAGTGTAAGCAAAAAGAGAACAAAAATCCGAGGCACTCCGATTCCTAGTAAAAGTCCTTTATTAGCTGGACATGCCAAAATAAAGGACTTTTACTAGGAATCGAAGTGCCTCGGATTTTTGTTCTCTTTTGCTTATACTCCTGAAGAGCACCTGATCTCCTTCACTGACTATTCTACCCACTGAAGCGATCACTTTGTTCCCCTCAAAAATAATAAAAGTGACTTCCATTTTTGTTGTATTGAGTACATGTTTGAATAAAGCATAGTTTGACGGTGATGTTCAGGTCTAGTTTGGAACAGTGGTTGGAGTAACTATTCAGAGTTTGGAGTCTACTTTTAACATCTCTGTTTGGCTCTACTTCATTATAACTCAGAGTACATGCTTCATCTTCATCTAACCAAAGTCCCACTACTGAGCATTATTAGCCTTATAGTTTTAAAGTTTTATAGCTTACTTTTAGCTAAATTCTGTGTTATATGTTCTATGTTGCTCGATTGAACAAAGAAAAATCCTATTAAAAAAAACAAAAAAACTATTCTGATGCTGATTCTGAGTAGGTTTGCAAAGGGGTGGAAAATTCCAGATACATTTACAGAAATGTTCTGGATGCTTTCAATGGGAACTGTAGCCCGGAAATTTGGGGAATTTTCAAAAATGAAAAACTGACAAAATGCTTAAAAAACATGATACTTTTGCATTTTTTGTTGAATAAACAATTGGTGAACTATTAGCTACTATTAGCTTTGAACCATAAAATATGCATTTGAGTGATGTCACGCCACATCCCAAACAAGAAGATTTTAAATTTTTTCATTTGACCTTTATTTATCCCGGATAAAACTCATTCTCTTTTCAAGAGTGTCCAATGAGGACCATACAGTCCAAAGTTCTATAATGATTTAGTTTTATCAGACTGTGATTGGTTAAATTCACCTGTATCTAACTCAGATCATGACAGACACTGATCATTACTGTACGAGGAGTGGGCGAGGCCTGTGTCTGACGCAGAGTTGCAATAAACAGAACAGACCTAAATTATAGACTTTTAAAATAATATAATATTGTAACGCTTGATGAATATATGCAAGATCAATAAAAACATGGAATGAGTCTATTATTTCATTCCCAAAAACTCTGTCCTCTTCAAATCTTGGTGTCACATCGCACAAATTATTTATTTAAAACTTTTGAGACTGTTAATTCCCAGAATTTTTCACCTCTACTGAGCATCATGAATTATTTTTTAGAGGAGTCACTAGAGGGGACCCTACTGCACATGTATTTAGTGGAGAAGAAACCTGTGCAGACACCAAGTGCAAACTGAAAGGCCTCTCCCGGTCGTGGGGTCTAACCCAGGACCTTCTTGCTGTGAGAGAGCGTTGACATTAAGGTGAACATGTGCTTGCTCGTCTCACCTTCCTCCGTCCGTCTGTGACTGTGAGGGGCACTGGCATCGGGGGCCATTTACTGCGGACCGGGGCGGGCTTCTCACTGTTCCACAAGATGATGATCTGAACGCACAGGTTTAGATTGAAGTTCATTGATTATTTTTAATACATCAATAACCATCACTGAATTGAAACGCTACATAAATGACTAAAGTCTTTGGTCAGTGTTTTACCTGGGAGCAGTACTTGGACTTGGAGACGACCTGCAGCAGCTTCATGATGGGCTGAGACTGAGAGACCAGAGGAGAGACGGCGTGGATCACTGCAGTGAACTCCTGCCCCGGACTCACTCCTGAACAACAGAAAATAACAACAGGTCAGAGAAATGTGCTCAAGCATCTGACCTTCCATGCCTTCAACAAGTTTTCTACAGCGGGGAAAAAAGTATAAGGCCAAAATCCAATAGAAAGTCTATGGGGAACTGACCAAATACTATTTTTCCTCACTGTATTTCACAAATGTATATTATATGCAAATGCTTTTTGACACTGAAATATATATATATATATTTTTCATTTCGCGTATCAGTGTTGGGCAAGTTACTTAAAATTGTAATATATTATATATGAGTAGTTACAGCTTTATAAATGTTTGTATTACATATTACTGTTTCATAAATGTAGCTGAGTTACACTATGTTGAGTTACTTTTGACAAAATATAAACTGAAAATACTCATAATGCCACCGAGCAAAAGTGCAGTCAACAATTTCCTTTTCCTTCATTATCCCCATTCTCTCGTGCTTTGTTTTGACGACATTAACTACTGTACACGCAACTGAAGATCTTACACACTAGTGTCCAACTTGATTTGGTGCTGTATTTTATTTGGGGGCATTTTTTTCATTCATTTAAACTTGTAACTTGAGTTACTTGAATTGTAATGACTAACATATTCCCATATTTTGTTTCAGTAATATGTTATATTCCTTAGTTACTGAAAAAAGTAATATATTTTTGTAGCTCGTTACTTTAGTAATACGTTACCCCAAACACTGTCAGTTATAGGGTGCGCCTTCCCAATTCCCATCTTCCCACACCTTCCCTGTCAGCTTCTTCAAACTGGGAATGCACTCATAAAAATAAAATCAAGTTGTTTATAGAATAGCCCAACCACCAAACATTAAAAGAGTGAAACAAATAACGAATGTAATGTCCAAACAAATGTGATTTACATTTAAAAGCAATAAAGCGCATTTAAAATAGATTTCTCTACAGATAAAATATCTCCAAACCCTCAGACTTCAGCTCCCACTCGTGTAAACACTTGATTTTGTCTCAAGCACCTTTCATTACTGCGCCTCCTCTGCAGCTGCTCTCATAACACCACCTTTCACCACTTTGAAATGTGCAACCGCCATTTGCATGCATTAGACTGAGCTCGTACCCAGGCCCAGGTAGTAGAAGGGGAAGTGAGCCAGGTGGGTGGAGTATTCGGGCAGGACGAGCAGACCTCCCGGCAGCGAGTTCCACATGTACTTGTTCCTCGAGACGTGAGAAAAGACGCGGTCCTTGATGATCTGTAGGAGACGTAGAGAATGGATTAATGCGAGTCAAGAGCAGGAAAGATTCATTATTCATTTCACCCCAGAAAAAGCTCACAAGTTAGGGCAGTTCTACTACGCAAAAAAAGTGTCAAAGATCGCAAATAAGGGCGCCATGCAGACAAATACAAAAAGAACATTTTACAGGGAAAAGCTGATAAAAAGGAAATAGATTCTTTCCTGTAATTCTCTGTGGAGTTCACAACAGGATGACAGTATGCCTTCTACACTGACATAATAAATAGTAAATAGAAAAATAGCATAGCCAAGCATCTGGACTAGCACAATGTCATTTTGGTGCAATAATAACAATCTACTCTCTTGTTGATTGTGAAATAAAGGAGCCTTTAAGAGGTTTTTTCCTTTTGCATCTTTGCCAGGAACATGAAGCTAAATGAGACTAAAACTAAATTAAAAGTTGGCTTTGAGACAAAAACTGTGACTAACATATCCAGATATTTTCATCGACTAAAATATGACTAAAAAAATGAAAAGAGGAGACATCCAAGATAGGGCCTCGTTTAAATTCATTTCTGATGGAACAGCTCTTTGTTCATGGGGGAGAAGCTACATGAGGCAGTGGACCTTGATTAAAGGCGCACTATGCAACTTTTTCTGTAAAAAAAGAAAATTTTTGAAAAAATATTTGACTTTGGCTTTATGGGTGGTCAGTTTGGCACCTTCGCTTTCCATCCCAGTGCCTCCTATGATGCGCCAGGATCAATTTTTCGGAATAGAATGTATACATAACCATGGATACGGTTCAATCAGCAGTGAAAACCTAAAAAAAAAACAATTGATCCTGGAGCTTCCTACAGGCCACCGGGATGGTAAGTAAAGGCGCTAAGCTATAACCATCCAAACATCCTCTGGGTACATATTAAAGGGATATTTCAGGATTTTGACATTGGGCCTCATTTCCTAGTTATCCAGAGTGTTGTTGATGTCTGGAGATATTTTTTTCTTAAATTCATGCAGTTCTTATATTTGACGAGCTTAGTGGCGCTAGGCTAATGCTAAGCTAATGCATTTCTATGGTATCAGTTAGCCTGCATTAAAAACAGTCTGGCCCACTCCACAGTGCATCTGAGGTAAATCACTTATAACGCCAGACTATCGATATAAATGTGTGTCGATAGAATAATATAACCATTTTGCATTTAAAATAACTTATATTTGAGCAGCATCAGCTTCGTGGCTGTAAGCTAACGCAGCGGCGGAGTGATCTGCGAGAAAATAGTCCCTCAAAATGCGGTAATTCATGTGATACAAGGTCAGTTATATTTCAATAATTATTCTATTAACACAGACATTTATATGGTTAGTCTGGTGTTATAAGTGATTTACCTCAGGTGCACTGTGGAGTGGGTCAGGCTAACTGATACCATAGATATGCGTTAGCCTAGCGCCACTAAGCTCGTCAAATATAAGAACTGCAGGAATTTAAGAAAAAATATCTCCAGACATCAACAACACTCTGGATAACTAGGAAATGAGGCCCTATGTCAAAAATCCTGAAATATCCCTTTAATATCAACTCTTTTTTTTTTTTACATAAAAAGTTGGATTAATGCACCTTTGAAGATGATCATATGAATATTATAAATGTAAAGTTGACTGAATTAATCTTAGATTTAGTCGACTAAATGTACATGCAATTTCAGTCGACTAAAACTAGACTACAATTTAGGATTCTTGACTAAATCTTGACTAAAACTAAATAACATTTTTGTCAAAAGACTAAAACTAAATCAAACTATGTTAATATTAACACTGGAGACAAGAAACCAGACCATTTGGAACAAAGAGTTCAGATATCAACTTAAAGGCCCTATACCCGATTTTTTGATAACAGACAATGAAAGGGGAAAACACTAAATCAAAATGTTTTGGTTCAAACTCATTCCCAACATATTTGTAGCATCCCAATTCTTCACAGGGACTAGTTTATAGGCACATTTTACCCCTTGCAGGGTCACTTTTCTGGGTGATTTCGATATAAATGCAAGAACACTCTCCTGCAAGTTCATTAAACTGATACAAACTAGCTATATTTTGATGCACAGTGTTTCTCCCACAAATGTATGAGTTTACAATATATATTAAAGGGGTATAGCGCCTTTAATCTTCAAAATGTGAAACTGTCCCCATCTGTAGTTCCTCATCCCCACCAGCAGGGGGCAGCCCTCATCCTCCCCTCTCCTCTGACCTGACACAGAGCGCACAGCTGTCTCCTCTGGGCTCCCAGTCCTTCCCTCTTTTTGCTGTATGTATATAAGCGGCTTATCTCTAACCTCCACAACCTCTGCTTTATTATCTGCACTCACAATCCCACAGACGCCGACTCACCAGGGACTACCACCAATCACCCGTAAATGTAAGAAAAAAGATCAGGCCTGTAACCTGCAGCACAGACTTCTTCTAATTTCAGTGTAATTTTGCAGTCCTGTCTTCATATTACGATCTTAATACGGTATAAACAGTCTGGCGGAGGGTCAGTCCATGGCGTTTCATCCTGTGCGGTCTCAAATTTAAATTATTTATGAACGGCTTCCTTTGTTATGCTAACCACTCGCGAAAGGATAAAGACAGCAAAGTCGCATCAAATGTATTCATGGGATGCAAATAGCAGTCTGGACAAATACTATGAGACAATACGAGGAAAAAGATCAAAATTCATTACGGGAATCAAATAGTTCTACATTGTTCTGCCTTGAAATTCTCTCATTCTGCATTTCCTTGAACCTCAAGCCGACGACAGACACGCTATACTTCAACGCACAACCTGGGGATTTTCTGTACGTTTTAATGCCAGACATTGGCCCGGGATAATAGTTTTTGCTTGCTCATAATTTGGAAAGCTCAAGAAAAACGAAGAAAGGAATCCGAAACACAGTCACAACGTTGCACCTTGTCTAACTTTAGCCCGCTATCATTAACAGTTTTAAGTGAAATCGCCAGCAAGTGTGTTGTCATGTAAATCTGCCCTTTGTTGCCTGTGCCCTTTGTTGCCTGTGTATTCTAAAAACTTTCAATACTAGCATTAACGCCTCCAGCATCCTGAGCTATGCTGCAAGTCTCTCCCTTCGTTAACTGCAACTCGATACGGTCCGCTGCAGCCCGGGAACACTCCACAAGAGCTGCACTAGCGATCGTCAAAGACAGTACTTGACTTCATTAAAAGACAATTCAACTGGGCAAATATTACGCCAATATCAGTAAAAGGAGCTCAGTCAAATTACGACTCAAGCAAAAGCGCTGTGACACAGTATTTGCGGCTTCAGAAACATGAAAATCGCGTCTGAACTCCCCATCTGTGCGGCAACACGACGGGGACAAACCTTCTTCCTTGTCGAGAGTCGGTGGCATTTGACGTTGCATCACAGTCCCACCTACTGTTCATAGAGTGTGTATTCATAAGGTTTTAAAATCAACAATCAAAGCATGGACAAATTTACTTTTACTTTCGAAGTGTCTACGATGTGTTTGATGTGTTATAAAAGTCTATCTCTATAACTTATATTTCCACAAATCTCTTTAACAAGTGCCCATCCAACAGCCATCGCAAATTCCTGACCTCACCTCAGCAGTGGTGGAAGAAGTACTCAATATTCTTACTTGAGTAAAAGTGCAGATACAGGACCAAAAATGTACTTGAGTAAAAGTAAAAGTATCGGATAACATTTTTACTTAAGTAAAAGTACAAAAGTATGCATTGTAAAATGTACTTCATAAGTAAAAAGTAAAGGTATTTAAGAGTTTGATGTGCAGGATTTTTCAAAATCATTTCAATCAAACCAGTGCTCCATCCGAAACCAGTAAATTGGTAAGAGATCTTATGCCAAACCGGATGTGCGTCAGCGTCCGCCATGATCCGGTGTGGCAACAATGTGTCGTACCACAACTACGCAGATGACACTCAGATCTACGTGTCACTGACGGCAGGTGAACATGGGCCTGTAGATACTCACTGCATCGAACAGATCAGTTTGTGGATGCAAAACAACTTTCTCCAACTAAATTCAGACAAAACTGAAATCATTGTCTTTGGCCCACAGACACAAAGACAAAGTGTTATCAGTCACCTTGAGTCTCTTGCTCTAAAACCAAAAAATCAGGTTAGAAATCTAGGAGTAATCATGGACTCAGACCTGAACTTAAACAGCCACATCAAAGCAATAACATCATCAGCTTTTTACCATCTGAAGAACATTGCTAAGATCAGAGGAATAGTGTCAAAACCAGACTTAGAGAGACTCATCCATGCATTTGTCTCTAGCAGGTTAGACTACTGTAACGGCTGCTCACTGGCCTGTCTAAACGAGCTGTTAGACAGCTGCAGTACATCCAGAACGCTGCTGCTCGAGTCCTGACAAAAACCAGGAAATACGACCACATTAGTCCAGTGCTCCGGTCTCTGCACTGGCTTCCTGTCACTCAGAGAATAGAATTTAAAACAGCTCTGCTTGTGTACAAGTCTTTTCATGGTTTAGCACCAAAGTACATCTCTGACATGTTAGAGCCGTATGAACCATCTCGGGCCCTGAGAACTTCAGGGAGGGGTCTCCTGGTGGTTCCCAGAGTCAATAATAAACACGGTGAGGCTGCGTTTCAGTTTCATGCAGCTAAAATCTGGAACAGTCTTCATGAGGATGTGAGACAGGCCTCAACTCTGACAATGTTCAAATCCAGGCTGAAAACAGCTCTTTTTACCCGTGCATATGAAAACTGAAAGTATTTTATCTGCACTCTTGCCTTTTACTGTAATTGATTAACTTTGTGTTGTTGTTTTATTGATTGATTTTAACTGTTTTCTTGTAATTTTTTCTGCAACTGTGAAGCACTTTGAATTGCCTCGTGTATGAATTGTGCTCTACAAATAAACTTGCCTTGCCTTGCCTTGCCTTGCTTGTTTACATGCATGAGACCCATGTATGTTCATTAACATGCACTGTCCCGACCAAATAAACCAATAAATAAATAAATGATAAGAAGCGTCCGAATTGGCTTGTCGGTTAGGAAGGAGTTAGGGAAAGTGGCCTGTCTGCTAACTATCTCTGATGCTAACTCACTAGCGATTAGGAGCTATGAGCCATCCCATAAGCAACTGCGCTAATCTCCCCAGTGATTCATGCGCAACCACTGTTGATTGACAGGTGCAGATTTAATAATAAAAAATAAAAAAGATTCTGCACAAGCCAAACTTTATAAAAGTGACAAAATCCATGTTGTCGTCACCACAGCTCAGTCACATGGTTTTAAAGAGCCTCCTCAGTAAATGGCCTAAATGAAGGCAGTTTGTGCTTTTGTTTTCATTTAGTAGAAACTTAAGCCACATGGCTAATTTGCATACTGTAGCTTCATGAAACTGCTGTTGAGATAAAATAAAGGGAAATGTGAAGGATCATTTGGATGTTTATTTTTTTTCCGCCTTAAATGTCTTTATTTGGACACTGTGTTGTTGTCGGACAATATACAGTAGGTGGCGGTATGCGCTTTTTTTTGGCCTGCACTGAACTTTAAAGAAGAAGAACAGCTGTTGGTGATGTCACTTCCCCTTCCCCTGGGTAAGGACAGTTGAATTGGGCAAATGCTGCTGAAGCTCTAGTTCACTAACTGCATAGAGATCTAACAGTTGACCCCATGAAAGGTTAAGGATTAGTTGCTAGTGTTAGGACTTAGAGGCTACAATTTGATGGTTTCGGATGCAGCCCAGGTCTAAACGAGTAAACCACTAAACCAGGTCAAAAACAGGAAGTAAACCAGATCTAAACCCAGACTAAACTAGGTCAGGTCTAAACCAGATCTAAGAAAGGTCTAAAGGAGTAAACCTCTAAACCAAGTCTAAACTGGGACTAAACCACTTCATCGTAAAGAGGTCACTTTGAAAATAAAATACTTTTACTTTTAATCCGATTTTAAAATGTAGTGGAGTAGAAAGTACAGATACATACTCTAAAATGTAGTGAAGTAAAAGTAAAAAGTATTCATCATAAAATGTACTTAAGTAAAGTAAAAGTACCTATAATTTATACTTTTTACTTGTACTTTTTACTTTCCACCACTGCATCTCAGGCACCAAAACGTACTTGTCCAAGGTTTTTTTTAAGGAACTTACTGCGGCGTAATTGAAATTTAATCAAACACTTTGCATTTCTCCAAACCGGGCAATGTGCAGTTTCTCCTCAAAGCAAAAGTAAAAACAGCTCCCAAAACAAAAGCGGTCGGTAAACACCGTCTCAGTCAGGACCTTGTTGTGGTTTGGAGCCGCCGTCCTGTCATCAGCCCCCCGTCCCGAAAGAAGATGAGCCAAGGGCACCCTTCTATCTCTCTGATTACGGGGTTGGATTTTTACTATCTCTGCGCAGAGCCGTAGTGAAACATCTAGGGAAATGTGTTCAAAGCGCTTCACATCCGATCCGCCGCGCATGAGAAATCCCCAAATGCGCAGTAATGTATAGGAACGATATGTTATTAAATGAGTTATGACTTGCAAGGGCTTGGATTGAGAGCAAAAACAACACGGTATAGAAACAAAATTACTTACTGTTTGCACTTAATAAGTTCTGTTGAAGTACGTAGACACAATATATCTCCAAGTTATTGCCAAAATATAGACAAAACACATAATCACTTAAAAATGGGCAAAAGCTCAGTAGAACGCTTAATCTTCTGACTTTATTTCAATTGTTTGTAGCTTGATGACTGAGAGCTTACAGCCTATAGGCCAGCGTGACTCTTTTTGTCGTGTTTTCGTAGGCTTTTTGGTGTTTTTTTCATTGTTTTTTCGTCACTTTTTTGTTGTGTTTTTGTCACTTTTTGATTGTGTTATCGTTGCTTTTTTGTGGCTCTTTTGTGGCCTTTTTTGTTGCTTTATCATCAATGTTTTTGTCACTTTTTGGTTGCGTCTTCATCCTCGTTTTCGTCACTATTTTGAGCTTTTAGATTTGGGTAATGCCAAACTGGAGAAAATGTCCTCGGTTCAGGTGGGGGATTAATGGTTTGGTAAAATATCACAATATACAAGATAGTTATTGCATATCACAATTTCTTCTCATATATTGTCCATGAATTTGGAATAGTACAGACGAATGACATGGTTTGCTAACCTATTATCATCAAGCTTATCAAACCAAACGTGATGATTAATGTATTAGATGTTGGAATTCATGAAAAACATTGAAAACTGTCGGAAAATCTATCTTCTGCATTTGATCCATCCATCTTCAATGGGACAATCTGTCTGTGATCTGAGTCGGAATATTCTAATGCATCTAAGTCAAATGTTTTGACTTGGCTGTCCCCCAGTTTTTTATTCTCTCAGTCCAATTTAAGTCTATTTTATACCGTTGTAAAGCCGTGGTAATCACATTTTTTCTTGAGGTAGAGTAAACTCAATTTGGTGCCATAGATCCACATGGTAAACGTGACATTTTGTTAAAGAAAAACAGACCAGGTTTGCTGTTGTGTGTCAAAATAAAGTGCATTTTCCTCCAGCGCGAACCAGGAAGTTGGAGGCTAAAATTAGCACAGTGTTAGCTTTGGTATCTAAACTCGCTCTGGACTCCGGCTGAGACGAGCTTCTAATTAACTCGAGTGAACAATCGGGATGTGCGTGAGGGACCGTCTGTCAGAGCTAGAAATTCATTTAGGCAACAGCTGAGAAGTGATGTTGCTGGATAATGGAGTAATTCAGGTCATGCAGCTTTTGGTATTTGGTGCGAGAAGTTTGTGAAGTACTCGTCTTGTAGTGCACTGCTTTAGGAAAACAGTGAACCAGGAGGAAACCCACCCAAACACAACAGAGAGGCCTCTCAATATGGCACAGTACACCACCATATTTTTTATATTGCCTTACGACTGTATAGCCAGAATCACAGCTTTAATTTTGTTAATCTAACCTCGAGTGTGGTGAGGACAATCTTATCGACCGAAGAGAAATAGGCCTCCCACAACATCTGGGTCCTCTGTCTCAAAGCCAGGATCCGCGCGTTCCCCACGGCTCGCACTGTGGACGGCACCTGAGGACAGAAAAATAAAGCATTACAGTGTTGCACGGATAATGAAAATATACAATAGTATATAATAGTACTTGTGATTCGATGTGCGATGTATATTTCAATATCGAGATAAGATATGAATAATCCAATTGCGATTTTGATCTGACTTCGATTTAACTTTGCAGCTCTATTGAACACGTTTACTTGAGCGGTAAAGGTAAAGAGAAGAAAGTCTCCTCTTAAGTTCTTTACCTCGAGTTGTTTTCTGATAATGGATCTTAATTAGTGAAGCAGGATTTCAAGTGACTCTTCGACGCGGCTGAATCACTGAAGGAGCAGACTCCATTAAAGCCTTTAATAGCAACAGCTTCTTAATGGAATGTAGTTAAAGACACTTGAGATTGCACTTTTTAATGTAAATGTGTCCGTCACCATGAACTACTGTAATGATAGTATTTGGAGACATTTCTTTAACCATTTCTATTTTTATATGTTGCATTTATAATTCAAAATATATGAAACAAGTTTACAAGTTTGGCATGTTTCTGAAATGCCCTGGGGCTGAATGGTTGAGACGTGGCAGCCACTCTGGGGGCATATGCTGGAAGCTGAACTGGTTCTGTTGGAGGGTGACACTTCAATCACTTGAGTCACTCTGTGCAACATCAGTGACTGGAAGCATGAGCATGTGTTTGGGCTGTAGTGATCGCTGTTAGTATCAGGGACAGGGAACGCCAGGCCCGGGGGCCAAAACCGGCCCTCCGTCATAGACCCTCTGGCCCTGAAGATGATTTTGATGAATACAGGTGACACTCAGAAAATTAGAATAATCGTTAAAAAAGTGCATTAATTTCTGTTATTCAACTTAAACTGTGAAACTAATATATGATAGACTCATTAGATGCAAAGTGAGATATGTAGAGCCTTTATTTGTTATAATTTTGATGATTATGGCTCAGCTTGTAAAAACCCCAAATTAAAAATCTCATAAAATTACAGTAGAATATTTTGAAAATGGACTGTAAGCCATAATCATCAAAATTATAACAAATAAAGGCTTGACATATGTAACTTTGCATGTCATGAGTCTATATCATATATTAGTTTCACATTTTAAGTTGAATTACAGAAATAAATTAACTTTTGAACGATATTCTAATTTTCCAAGTTTCACCTGTACTAATACACAAATCAAAGATTTAAAAAAGCCTGTTAAAGTACTCTAGAACAGGGGTTCCCAAAGTGGGGTCGGGACCCATCAGGAGGTTGCGAGATGTTTTCAAGACAATATTTTTTTTAATTCATAACAATGAATTTGATATATTTTTGATTGAAAGCAGGATATTTTAGTGAATTCAAACCAAATATCAAAACATACAACCAAACCAAACATTAATAAAGCTGATTTTAAATGTTGTGCACCTGAATTTATTATAGATACTAACTATATTTTAAACTGGGGCGGTCCCGAGTTGTTGGTCTGGTGATTTTGGGGGTCAAAGCCCAAAAGGCTTGGGAACCCCTGCTCTAGAAATGTGAAAAATACTGCAAATTCCTTTAACATTTCTCAGCAGAATACCCATTTAGGCCATATATGATGTACAACACTGGCATTTGTAGAAAGTGATGCTTTGCTTCAGCAGAAAATTGGAGGATCTGGCCCTTGGTGTTTTGACGATGAAGAAAACTAGCCTTCCAATAAGCAAACTTGCCAACCCCTGTAGTAGATGGTAGTTTTTAAGATTTTAGGCTCAAGACAATAGTAAAACGGTTTTAACAAAGGCTGTGCAATTCCATACATTCTAATTAAATCTCAATTATCATCTTGTTGCGTTTTAATCGACACGTCTGCAGCCTCCCGGGGCAGTGAACTTTGAGGAATAGAATGGAAACTAATTTGTGTAATAATGCAAAGTGGAAAGCGTTAATTTGTTGTTTAAGCTGAGAGTTACTATTTTGCATCATCTATCTCATGAACCATATCTGCTTAATTTATCTACCCCAGGGCATTAGTATCTTATCACCGTTCAGTGTGGAGTGAATGAATGATGCACGGCAGAAAAACGACTGCATTATTATCATTATAATCATTGATAAAATTGAAAATTAAACTGAATATATAATTATAAGGGAAAAGTGCTTCGCCCAGCTGTACTTTGACCCTAAACATCTTATACATCTTTCCTCTCTCTCACTCATGCCCTGTTTGTCAGAGTGTGTCTGATCATCTGCTTTACTTAAGCCCTGCTGTTGTGTAGCGTCCCAGGCCCGTTCCCCTTCGTTACCCAGCCTCTGATCCCTCGTCCCGCTGCGTTTCGGATCGAATCGGATCAATGGTCGTCCGACATGATGTAATTCATGTGGCGGGCTGAAGATAAAGGCTGCAGCATTCGCCGGTGTCCGCGGCTCCGCTTTCATTGTGTGGGGCATTTGTAACAGAGACAGAGGAGATCAGCGGGCCCAGCGCTTTAAACCCGGCTGGATTAGAGCCGTGTGTTGTTTAATCTGGGGGTGCAGCGGCTTGTAAAGGTGCGCTTTGATACAGGTAATGCCATAATGCTTTGTCCTGGTGCTGTATGCAGTGTCACCGAGTGGAAATGTGGACAGGATGAACTGAGAAGAGATGAGGCATGACATTTTGGACATCTTGTTGGAACCAATAACGTCATGATTGTAAATGTACCAAACCAATAAAGTAATAACAGGCCAATAATGTAATAAAATCGTTGAGCCAAATACCTGACCACGTTTTACTATTAATGTAATATTTTATATGTTCTAATAAAGTGACAGAAATATAATTTGTTTTTGACCGTTTTTTGAGAAATTGCTTTTACAGTTGGCATGGTAACCCTTTATTTTACACTACTCTGGATCCATTGTACCTGCCAAATTAAGTGCAATGTAATGTGCTATGTAACAATCTGTAATAACTTGTACCTATGCAGTACATACACAATGCAATAATGCGTATTAGTACTTTGGACGTACATAATGTAATAAGACATAAAACCCTTACCCCTAATCCTAAAGATCTTATGTCTTATTACATTATGTACCAGCAAAGTACTAATACACATATGTACTGCACAGGTACAAGTTATTACAGATTGTTACAAAGCAGATTACATTGTACTAAAGTTAGTTGGGTACAATGTATCAAGGTAGTGTAAAATAAAGTGTAACCGATGGGATTAACGTTTATGTAATTTCACCCATCCTGAACACACTACACGTATTAGCCCGGCTAACACTGTCATTGTGCCCTCTACAGATTGCAATGAGTTTGTTTTTACATAAACATTGTACACTCATATATAAACTGGACCAATTTCTGTTTTTATTCCATTTTAACCTGGTGATACTCGAATGACTCTACATTATTATCATTCATCATTATTCTAATTATGTCCTTTTTATTGTAACATTATTGGCAAAATGTGTTCATATGTTCTGTTCTGTATATGTTTTGTTCTGTATTGGTCGGTTATTATGTCATTATTGCAAATAAAATTATATTATTGGCCTTTGTTACATTATTGCTGCCTACACACCTTGCAATTATTGGTGGTCAAAATGGTCGACAAACTGTCTATTCTAACAGTTTACAATTATAGGCTACATTTATGCTACTTTACAGATTAGCTCGCACCATTGAGATTACCTCTTTTTCAAGGAGGTCCTAGAGCCAGCATTCACTTTTGTCTGTCATTTGAGCAACATTTCCCCCTATACTTTATCAGTACTTTTTGGCGCACACAGAGTGAGTTACCTGCAGCAGGAGCCTCTCGTCGCCCTCGATCACGGCGTGGTTCCACTGGATCACGTCAGAGAAGGGCAGCTCCCAGCCATTGCTCAGCAGCACGGGGACACACGCCGCCTTCAGGAGGTGAAGAGAGGACAGAGGTCCGGAGATCAGCAATAGCTCAATGGAGAAACAGCTAAATAATGTATAAACTGAATGGGGGTATAAAGTGAAACAGGGGAAACTGGCTTGTTACATTCTCTGGTGTTGTATAGATAGAGACAGGTAACTTTTATGGGATGGTGTGGATGTTTGAGAGATGCTTCAACGTTAGCTCATGCAGTTCCTGTAGTTTTTGCGGCTAAATCAGGAAAAATTTGACGTTGTGGTTTGTGACCCTTGTGGCCTAAATTACACCTTAGTTTTTTGTCAGATTTCGTCAAGCCGGTTGTTTCTAATTTGGGTTTTAGAATGGATCTTGAACTGAAACTTGAGAAGCAAATTAGTGCTGCTGTGAAGTCCAATTTTTCCCACTTAAGAAAACTGGCAAATTTGAAGCCTATTTTGTGAAGGCTGTAATAAATGCCTTTGTGACGACCAGGCTGGATTACTGTAATGGCCTTTATGCCGGTGTGAGCCAGGGTGCACTTTCCCCGACTGCAGCTCGGCTTTTAACAGCGACACGGAAACATGAATATCTCACCGGTTTTAGCTTCGCTCCATTGGCTAGACAGTTCATAAATGGTAAATGGTCTCAACTTATAAAGCGCTTTTCTACCTTCATAAGGCCCAAACATATAGACTGTGAAATTAAGAATGGAGTTATTGTGGCCGACTGCTTCCTGTGACCAAAAGGAAATGGCAGCTGGCTCCGGAAGTTCCTGGCTCCTATAGACTTTACATTGAAATGTTTTGGCCTCTCTTTAAGTCATTACTGAACACAGGCTTGTCATTTTCACCTCCACGTGTTTGTCCGAACATGTGAAACAGCGTCCTATATTTTCATTTTAACTTTTTTTCCCGCCCTTTTCTACATAGTGAAGCTAACTTCATTAAACCCCTTCAAATTGCTAACATGGCGGAGCTTCGTTAGCCCACAGTGAATGCTATGGGGCACCCTCTGTCCATCACTGTTTACTACTGTATATGGGCCCAAAGTGCTTTACAGAAGGAACCAGTCACCCATTCCCATTCTCATTCATACACCAGTGTACGCAGACAATGGAGGCAAAGTGGGTGTATTTTGATTCACTTTTTGCTTTTAGTTTTTATTTTGAAAGCAAATATGCAAAGACTTGGATGCATATGAACCATAAATTCCAGCTAACAAACTTTTATTCTTGCACATGTTGGACACGTCCTCCCTCGTGGCTCTCACAAGTGTCATTTCACAGCTGTGTTTGGGCACAATTCTGCCCAGCTGCTCCTCTTTGCGATACTCCCTAAAACTAAGCTAATGTCGATCTATAGGAGTACCAAGGCTCCATATGGCAGGAATCACTAATAACTTCTACATATTATTTCCCATGATTCCCAGGGGTGTTTCTTTTAAGAGACTGTCAGTCAAACTCTTTTAAATGTGACAGGGCCGACGGAGAAGACTAATTAGGTACAAGCGCAGCAAGCGTCTGAAGAGGAGGTAAACATTATTGAAACACATTTTTGATGTTGAAATATTCCCACGTTCGCTGACAGCTGTTTGAAGTTGTGCTAGTTTTTTCATACAGTGATTTTCAACGGAGCCTTGTTTGGCTTATGTCAGACTCTATACAGCGTCACTAATACAGCGATTCATCCGCCACAGGTCTCAGGAGTGCAAGCAAAAAGATATTTCTAAAAGCATTTTATAAGCACTTGGGTATATTGACGTACACAATAAAGAGATTAAAATATAAACATGTGCGACAAGCTACTACCCAGCTGTGCACATGACAACTGAAAGTATTGTATCTGCCATCTTTGCTTTCAGTTTAATTTCATAACTCCTACTTTGGTGGAAAAACACATGACAATATTGAAACTATACTGTATAAGGCGCAGGGACAAATACTGGTGGTTCAATCGGATGCATTTGGCAGTGCCCATATTCTATTCAGGATTGGAACCTTTCTGTCAGGTGTTTTTGAGGTTATAATTGTCTGCAGTGCATTCACTTGAGGTTAAAAGTCTAAGAGTAATTTGGCGTTTCCTTACTTGGTTCATCTATACCCAGACTCAGCCCTACCTCCATTATTTTATTGTGTGTGTGCGTGTTTGTATGTGGCCATGGGGAGGAGTGTTATTGTCTGCCTCTGTTTGCATGGGTGGGTGGTTGGGTAGGTGGGAATTGTTTTTAACCTGTAAAGCCCTTTGCACTAGAGTCTTGTATGAAAGCACTCTATAAATAAAGTTTTGATTGATTGATTGATTGAATATCACATTTCATATCTGTGTAACAAAATGTTGATTTTAAAAGTCACCATTTTAAGTATCTTCTTATTCGGTACTTTAACAGTACTTTGTTTTCAATACCAATACCTTAAAGAAGAACTAAGTAGCTTGTTTACCTTAATAAATCCTTTCTGTAGTCCCTCTGGGGGTAATACAAGTGTTAATGGGATGATTGGAGGGTCTTTCATCTCCCTCTGGTGTCTCTGGCCAGAAAACCACAATTGCAACTTTCCCTGCCACTGGGTCGGAGTCACCAATACACACTAATGGAATCGCAATGAAGAAGCTAACAGGCTAACGGGCAAAGCTAACTACGGGCTAGCGCCACTTAAACAGTATTTAAAGCCAAGTTTGAGTGAAAAAAATGATCTCCATTGTGTAATTGGATGTACAATATCCCTCTCTCCCTTTGTCTTTTCTGTCAGCGTAGTATTTACTCTCACGGACAATTAATAGTAAAAGTAAAAAAACGCAACACCTGCACCTGCAACACCTGCACCTGCAACACCTGCACCTGCAGTGGCGCTTATGGCCTCTAGGGGCATGAGTTACTTAGATTAGCTTTAACTATACTTTTTTCGATACCTACGCTATAAGTGAGTGAGTGAGTGGTTGGTGGTGGTCAGAGGGGCCGATGGCGCAGACTGGTTGCCTCGCTTCCGTCAGTCTACCCCAGGGCAGCTGTGGCAACAGTAGTAGCTTACCACCACCAAGTATGGAGTGAATGAATAGTGCAATGTAAAGCGTCTTTGAGTGTCCAAAAAAGCGCTATATAAAACCGATGCATTATTATTATTATTATTATTATTATTATTATTATTATATTTGTCCTATAGAACCATAAAACAGAACAATAATGTTAATTTATTCCATAAAAAACTTTCTTTTAAATTTGTATCATTTATTTGGGCTGAAACAACCAAGTCACTTCCTTCAATGTTGTCCCGGGACCAACAGCATAAAAACTTTGTCTCTAAAGTTATAGCATTTTCTTCGGTACCTGAACTTTTCGATACTTTTATTTTTTCGATACATGTAATACCTAAACTTTATTTTCAATACCATACTGGTATGTTTAACAGTGCCCATCACTAGTCATAGTCGAAGGTGCACAATCAAATTACTAGTACATCTTTGTCAATGTCTAAGATTTGATAAATGTGCTAAAAGTGTAGCTTTCACAATATTAATTAGATCATAACATTTCTAAAATAACATGTTTTAGGTCTAGACAAAATAAATTACCAATGAATTCCTTGAAAATAAAATGTTGTTTATCAAAGTCTCTCTCGCGCAAGTGCAGCTCTCAGTTTTTGATTTAATTATACCATAAAGTCAGTCGTCCTTGTTGGCGTCTACGGTCAACACATTTTTAGTGCATAATTATTACAACATTTATCTTTCAGAAAATGTTGTTTATGAAAGTCTGCATGTAAGAGTGTTGTTTTCACGTTTCTAATTAGGTCACAGAGGATCAGCAGCAGTGGTCAATGAACTTGGACCAAAGTGGAGCTCGGATTTGTGCCAGACTAAAGTTACATCTGAGAATGTAGCTGATGAAGGACAACGGGCTTAAACGCACTATTCACGGATCTCTGTATGTGTCACAATGCGCTGTTGGGTTACATAAAGGTCGCACAGGCCAAGACCAAGTGATAATCCAGGACCCAGGGGTAGCCCGAGTTCTCTCTGCCCCGCAGGGAGGGGGCATTCCTGGGGGAGGCTCAGAGGGGGTCGAGTCTGGAGCTCCCCTTACCTTAAAATAGAAGGAGGGCTATGACATTGTATTAACTAATTTAGATAGGACAGACGCAGTCAGCTGGAGTGCAAGAACAATCAGTGGAGATCCACTACTTGATGAGTTAAGTAAAAGAATTCTCAAATATTAAACCATACAAGTCAAAGTACAGGACAATTTTTACTTAAAAGCCATCCACCTGATTTTTTCATAAACAATGAAAGAGAAGCCACTAAATTAAAATGTTAGTTTTGGTCCAAATTCATTCTTAGATTTCTTCACAGGGAGAAGTTTATACAGTAGGCACATTTCACAACTTTCAGGATCACATTTCTTCTTCTTCTTCTTCTTCTTCTTCTTCTTCTTCTTCTTCTTTCTTCTTCTTCTTCTTCTTCTTCTTCTTCTTCTTCTTCTTCTTCTTCTTCTTCTTCTTCTTCTTCTTCTTCTTCTTCTTCTTCTTCTTCTTCTTCTTCTTCTTCTTTTTTTTTTTCTTCTTCTTCTTCTTCTTCTTCTTCTTCACCCCATTCCAAGAGTAAGTTCTGTATAACTTTACATGCACTACACCTACCCACGCAGCGCTTCTGCCAAATTGTTTTACGTGGAGCATTTTAAGACTTTTAAATGGGACAAAATACAGTATATGCTGCCAATTTTAAACTTTTTTTGTAGAAATATAGTAGTGGAGTACAAAGTCAAGTACAAACCGCCATCTGTACTTCAATACGACTGTACGTCAATGTGAAGCTGTGATAAATTCAGGTGTTTAAGTTGAGTATTTATTAATACATTACGTATTTGCATAGTTGTTCCCATCACCAATTATAAACATTTGAGATTATTCCATTACACACTTTGTGGTTAAAATTACTATAAGTTTACTGTAAGTGAACCCCGACTCAGGGACCCTCAGGGGATCCTAGACCCTGGTTTGAAAATGATGTTTAAGTGAGCAAAAACGCAAACAGATATTGCCAAAGCAACTATGTTTTATTGGTGTGGGCCTAGTTTAGTCTTTGAGGTCTTTCAGGTTCCTGTCCGTCATTCACCATGTTACAGCGACAGGCTCCGAGAGTCTGATCACGCTGTCTCTCTCTCTCTCTCTCTCCGCCAAAACCCCAACCTTGAAAAGACGATTTGTGTTGTGTCATTCAGGGCATCTGTCTTAAAACACCCGCAAATCAGCGCACATAAAAGCGAGAGATGAATTGCTACTGCGACGCCGTGTCAAAAGCCAAAAAGAAAGGCGATACTGTAAACTTCCTGCTGTACCCGGTTCCTGTAGCATGCCTCGTGTTTTGTACACACTAAGCTGCTGCTCTAACTGTGGCCTGCTGTTTATACAATCAAAGAAGAATGACCCGTGTTGTGAAACTGTAGCTCAACGTGGTCTCACATAATGTCAGTTTACTGTCAGAGGGAGAAAAAGCCTTGATGCTTTCCATGCAAGTTTATTCATAGCGGCACTGAGCGCAAAATCCTGCGGCAATGGGTCAAAAGCGAGTGTACTTTTCAGCGCATAAACAGAGAGGATTTCATCAGGACTTCTCAATTGTCATGCATGAAATTAACACCATCATGGTCTATAAACGGTCTTTTGTGCATTAATAGTTCACATCATTTAATTGATATTTATGAAAAAGACACTTGAAGAGTAAGGACTGCTGTACCAGCCTATGTCTTACTTACCTATATGTTGGCATTTGGGGGAATCAACCACAGTAAAAACAAAACACAAGCCACCACTTTTAATCAACGTCATGCGAACAAATCGATGGTGCCGTAATACACACGTAAACTGAGTGCAGAATCGCTCAGAGCGGGTCGAGTGATGCTCTATAAACTTCAAATTGTGAAAGACACCGCAGGGTTCAACGTATTACACATGTCTAGCTATAAGAACATACTGTTATCATTACTAGAAGACCTAATGAATCTAATTGGACAAATTATTACGTAATAAGTGTGCTTTGCGTGTGAGTGCTTTTAGCTGTAGAAGAAGAAACCGCCAAAATAAACTGCAGGTGTGTTTTTGGCGGGGAACGTTACAAACGTGTTAGTCAAAATTGGGGAAGTGAAAAAAAAAAAGTCAATGATGTGTCCCCTTTAACCTCTTATCCCCTGCCTTAACCCAGTGCATTTTCTCCAGTTCGGCTTTACCCAAATCTAAAAGCTTCTCGAAAGCATCCTTTTTGGTTGTGCCAAAACACTACAAAAAAAACATGAAAACGTGACGAAAGCAATGAACACATGACAAAAACGGGACAAAAAAATGGGACACAAAAGCAACTAAAACGTGATAACACTAACAAGCAAGAATCTTAGATGAGTTTTGTAGTTCTTAGCTTTTAAATGAGGCCTTACACTGGCCTGTAGGCTGTAAGCTCCAGTCCAGAAACTTTTAGATTTGAGTAAAACTGGAGAAAATGTGCTCAGTTAAGGTGGGGGTTAAGGGGGTAAATTGAGTACAGAGTAGTATGAATGAACAGCATGATGACTAGCCACTACTTTATAAAAGCTACAAGAGACTCAACGAATAAAGAATAAAAATATGACATTGAAAATGATAAGTGAAAATAAATATGAATTAAAACACACAATTCTCTTTCACACATTTTTCTCATCGAGCGTCACTTGAAAAACTCTAAAAATGTTACAGCCCACATCTTTGGCCTCAAAGGGTCTGTTTGTGTTGGAGCGGGGGAAAGTTTTTGCGTAAGCGTTCACGGAAAACTGGCAGTGGGTGTCTGCACCGAGCTGCAAACGGCCAGTTCTTATGTGGATTTGGCTGGCACTAGGAAAATACTCGCCACAGTGGGAAGAAAAAAAACAAACTTATAGTAGTTTGAATGGGGGTGGAATGGAGGACACAGAAGGGGAATAGGACCATTGGCGGTGGAAGTAGCCGGTGCTGTTCAATTAGTTTGGCGTTTAGACTTGGATACGCGTCTGAATTAGGAAGTGATGCAATCATTGCCAATAAACAGAAAAGTGGTTAAATCCTGGTGCAGTTGTGAGATTTATAATTAGTCATCAAGATTAGTTCACCAGGGTTAATCAATACAGGGCTCCAGACTAACATTTTTCGATTGGTTGCATCGGTAAAGTATTTTCATTCAGGCAAGCCAAGACTTAATTTAGTGCACACTTTTAGAATCATCTGAAGGATTCCTACAAACAGGATTCACTGCCAATACTTATTCTGTGTTTATACAGGCAGAAGCAAGTTAAATGTAATGCTTTTTAACCTCTTAACCCCCGCCTTAACCGAGTGCATTACTACTGAAGTTCACGATGAAGTACCACTGTGGTTACTTAAACATACCACAGTAACTACCTAACTATCTTTTGTACACCTCTGTACACAGCGCACCTTTGGTCGAAGTATAAAAAAGGAACTTTGCAAAGGTTGCAGGTGGCCTATAATGACGCTCTGCATGTGCTTCTCAGGAGGCCGAGATGGACCAGTGCAAGTGAGATGTTTGTCACTGCTGGAATAAGCCACACTGCGGACACTTGTGTACCGTTTTACACGCCGTATGATTAAGCCGGTGAATACAGTAATTGGTTCAATGGTTGATGTCACCTGTGTAGGGCCATTCGCTGTCAGTCGAGAATGTGGAAGCACTGGTATGTCCTTTTAGAGTGACTGTGTAATTTTTTGTCTTTTTGGTGTTGTTTGTTTATGATGTCACTCTGTCTCTTTGGACCTCGAGTCCGTAATAACATTGAATTGAAATTGAATACCTTGCCGGGCCGTATTGCCCAAATCCATAAGGTCACAGTCTATAGGCCAGTGTAACTGACACAGACATTTTTTTGGGAGGATTTGTCATAATTTTTTAATATATTTTGATAATGCCAGTTTCGATCAAGTCATCGTCCATAGTCATACATTTAACAGAATAATAATCAATAATAAGGAACAGAAGCAGAATGTTACAAGCTGTTCGTGTATTATCCATAAGATAATACATAGTTTCAATGCCTCTAGTTTACTTTATGGGACCAGTTAAGTTTAGGATTAATACTGCTTGTGTCTACGCCCATTTTGCTTTACTTTACAGTTCTGTATTAAACCGCACATTACGTTATCTATTATACACCTGTGACCTATTTCATTGCTATTCAATCACCAGCTTTTATTGTTTCTCGCATCTCAGTGCTCCGAGTGTACGTGTGGTCTAGGTTTTCTGTTTTACGCGACCTTATTTGGCTCTCGGAGCTCATTGCACCAGTCGTTCGAATGCGTTTTAACACCGCAAAGCACAATCAATCTCAGCTGAACCGTTATACTCGGGCGGGATTGGAATTTACAACTCAATAAAGACTTGATCAGAGAAAGAAATTGCAGTTCAGTGTGTTTATTTGGGGATTGCAAACTCTTTGTAGCTCCTATTTCAAACGTTAATGCTCCTGGACAAAAATGTGGACTGAACCCTTGATTTGCAAAACATAAAAAAACAAAACTAATCTAATCACTTCACTTCAAGAACTTCTGTGTAACTGTGCACCCCTCCCTGATGCTTCACTTTCCATGACTTTGACTAAAAATCACAGCAGCCCTGAAGAGCAGTCACTGTATCCAGCCACCGGCCCAAACTAAAAACATTCATCGGCTGTTCCCGCTCGGAGTCGACCTGGGTGGCATAAAAACAGCACTTTTCACTCGTCTCCGCTGCACCGCCTGCGGTCGTTCTAGCCCTCTGCTCTTTTCGACGCTCGGAGACAGTCGCCAACGCTGCTTTCGCTCAATGCGTGTGGCTTAATAGCGCCATTTTATTAGGCCTTTTACGGCTAAACTAACACAAAGATGCGAGGAAAGCGCTCACAGATGGGAAACATTAAGGCGCAGATCAGCCGGAAAAAAAAAAAGGCCATAAAGCCGCAGTGGTCTTGGTGTATATACTGTAAGCGACGACCCATTGAGAAAAGTCTGGTTTCCGGTGTAAAAAACGAGAGAGGAAAACAGGATGACTCGGTGAGGATGAAGGCATTGTGTAAGAAAGGAAAGTTGCGAGTTAAAGAGGGGGTATTATGCTTTTTTCAATCACATAGCACCAGTCTATAGCATACTACAATGATGACGTAACCTTCTGTTGGTCTGTATATGCAGTAAATTAAAATAACTGCCTTGAATAAAATTGCTCTCTCAAAATGGCTGTACTGAACGTCTTGAAATAGGCCTCTGTCTCTTTAAGAAGCTTTCCGACACGCCCCCTTCAGCACACTGCTGTGGCATCTAAACAACACTACTGTGCGGGGAGGGGGCTCTGCTGAGCTGAGGAGCAGTGGTTGGTGGCTTGGCTGGTGACGAAAGGTCCAGAGGCGTCTCCAGGAGGTGGGGGCGTTCCTAGGAGGACTGAGGCATAGCTACACCTAAAATGGCTGCCGTCTTAAGTTTTTACTGATTACTCAAAAATATGTGAATGAGCCAAGGCAACACTCCAGGCATGTGTTTAATGAGGGAATGACATAATAACATGATATAAAGCTTGAAAAAGTCGATTTTACATAATACCCTCCCCCTTGAATGTTTTGGTGATTGCAGCGTTGACATGTGGCGAGCGTGTTTAAATGAGCGCGGGGAAAGATGGGAAACGGCGACTTCTGGAGCGGCTGCTGGTGTGGGCTGTAATGTAAACCAAGCGTAATGCGTCCACCAGGCTTTTGAGGATGATATGTGCGGAGGTGGAAAGGAGCAAAAGACTTCTGTTCAAGAAGCGTAACGGGTTTTTATTGAAGGGATTAAACTTTCTTTTTGGCTGAAAAACGAGTAACCTCTACTGCGACCTCTTCGACAAGGGTTTCAGCCGGATTACGTTATTGGGTTATTCCCCTCCTTCAAACTACAGCCTGCACAAGTCGACCGAGAGGCAAAGCTTTGGTTCTAATTGGGATTCTTTTGGGAAAGAATCATGAAGAAAATGTAGTGGTTCATGTTGTAACGCTCCTGCAAATTCAAAAAACTTTACACAATATAAATCCAAATAGATGATTATTATGTGATCGATAGTAACTTTTATTGGTGTCACTTGAGCCAAATGTTAATAACCCGTTGTGACGTTGTGACATCTAGATAATTTTTAAAACCCATGTATTATCTAAAACTGTGTCTGCACTGTTTGAAAGGGCCAAACGTTGGTAGTTCAGTGTAATATGTGAGCAGTGGTGATATCAAAACATAAACAATATTACAGTTGATAGTATTTTCCCCATGGCGAACCATTGAAACTTGAATAACCGGAATGTTTATGGGCCATAGCTCTGGCATGACACACATACTGAAGGTTATATAGATATATTTGGCACTGGGGCAATTAACAAACAAAATAATTTTAATTTTTTTACTTTCTCACTGTTTATATTTCTGCCCCTTAAGATTTTTGCTTGTACTCATTGTACATAAGATCCCTCTTTTTTTTTTTTTACTATTTAACTGTTTGCACATTTCCTGTCTATTTTGCACACCCTGAGTGATCTTATTGAGTGCCGAATGTAACAAGTGAATTTCTCCATTGTGAGATCAATAAAGGATTATCTTATCGTATCAAAAACCATGAACACATTTATTTTGTCTTGAAGACGTGTAGTGTCTGTAATGTATTCAGCACATAATGTGGACATCATGCTTATGTACAATGAGTACAAGCAAAAATCTTAAGGGGCAGAAATATAAACAGTGAGAAAGTAAAAAAATAAAATTCAAATTAGAACAGACTATAAAAAGTAGAATATCAAGGTCAGCATCTGCAGTGCAAAGTTTACAGTCCTAGTGCAGGTTGTCAATAAGTGGTGCTGACATAGAGAATATTGCACGTAGTTTTGCAAAAGGGTTATTGCACATGTCACTAATGGTCCACACAATCCTTATTTTGTTTGTCAATTGCCCCAGTGTGAAATATATCTATATAACCTTCAGTATGTGTGTTATACCAGAGCTATGGCCCATAAACATTCTGGTTATTCAAGTTTCAATGGTTCGCCATGGGGAAAATACTATCAACTGTAATATTGTTTATGTTTTGATATCACCACTGCTCACATATTACACTGAACTACCAAGGTTTGGCCCTTTCAAACAGTGCAGACACAGTTTTAGATAATACATGGGTTTTTGTGAAATGCAAATTTGTTACATCAAAATTATCTAGATGTCACAACAGGTTATTAACATTTGGCTCAAGTGACACCAATAAAAGTGACTATCTATCACATAATAATCATCTATTTGGATTTATATTGTGTAAAGTTTTTTGAATTTGCAGGAGCGTGACAACATGAGCGTGACAACTTTGATGTTTAGCGCTTTCTAAACATCAAAGAAACAAGAATAAAATCAAAATTGAAAAAAGGGTTGCTTATTCATCGACACTTTGAGCTGATCTGATTGTAAAAATAATTACAACTACAGAGCAAATAATGACCGTTTTCACCTTTACTTCTTCATACTACAGCTTCTGATGTTATCCGAGATTATATTTTGCCTTTTGTCCGTCTGTGTCTACGCTGTAAACTATATTAGGCAATAACTCATCATTTTAAGAGGGCTGTAATGATGGTTTTATGTGTATTACGTTACCTGCAGCGACTCTAAGAAGCGGAAGGAGCCCAGACGTCGACCGCGAGGCACCAGGCAGAACGTGGAGTTATGGAGCAGCTCCTGGTAATCGAACCTGGAAGATACAAAAACAGAGAAATGCATGAAGATAACTGTGCATTAGTATTATTACAGCAATAAATATACAAACGGAAGAAACAAAACAATTGAGTCAAGAAACCATTCACCCAATAAAGTCAAAACATAGACTGCAGTACGCACCATGGCAGTAAACACATCACAAGAAGCCACTGAGGTCTTAAATCTGGCTGAGATTTAAACTGTTTTTGTGGATACAGCTTTAACAAAATGCAACAAACACAAATGGGACCATAAAATGTACAAAACTTCCCTTTTAATTAAGATTTTCCTAATTTAGTTCAGTTTCAAAGCTTGTTTTGTCACATTATTATGAAAAAAGTAATGATTTCTCTTTAAAGGGGGGGTATTATGCTTTTTTCAATCACATAGCACCAGTCTATAGCATACTACAATGATGACGTAACCTTCTGTTGGTCTGTATATGCAGTAAATTAAAATAACTGCCTTGAATAAAATTGCTCTCTCAAAATGGCTGTACTGAACGTCTTGAAATAGGCCTCTGTCTCTTTAAGAAGCTTTCCGACACGCCCCCTTCAGCACACTGCTGTGGCATCTAAACAACACTACTGTGCGGGGAGGGGGCTCTGCTGAGCTGAGGAGCAGTGGTTGGTGGCTTGGCTGGTGACGAAAGGTCCAGAGGCGTCTCCAGGAGGTGGGGGCGTTCCTAGGAGGACTGAGGCATAGCTACACCTAAAATGGCTGCCGTCTAAGTTTTTACTGATTACTCAAAAATATGTGAATGAGCCAAGGCAACACTCTAGGCATGTGTTTAATGAGGGAATGACATAATAACATGATATAAAGCTTGAAAAAGTCGATTTTACATAATACCCCCCCTTTAACACTCACACACCACTTTCATACAAAGGCAAGATGGATGAAGTGTCTTGCTCAAGGACACAAGATGAATCGCCAAGCGGCCTTTACAAAAGTCAACCCAGGTTGTTTTGGTAAAAAGGCCCGTTTGTGCGGCACGTGTCCCAGCGCCCTCATGACTCTTGAGCCACTCAGAGACACTTGTCGTAACTGCTCCACTGTGGGCTCTGTCAAAACCACTCAAGTCTGCGCCCACATTCGGCCGCTTCAAAGGAAACTCAAGAAACACAAAACCCCGCTGCGGTCACAGGTCACTGGACATGGAGACAACATCTGTGGAGGTGTGCTCTCTGCTGTAACTACAACATCCATCCAGCCATTTTCTTCCACTTTTCCATTGCCGGGTTGGCTAAGGTAAACTAATACTTTCTTAAAGGAACAGGCCACCGTTTTTACATACTGAGATATGTTCTTACCTGAGCTTAGACGAGTTGATGCGCCCCTGTCTGGTCTTTGTGTGTGCCCTCAGTCACGCAAAACGTCCAAAGATGTTGTTATCATTTGGCCTCTCCTCTTCCACGGACACAAAGACCAGACGGGTGCGTATCAACTCATATAAGCTCAGGTAAGAACATATCTCAGTATGGAAAAACGCTGGCCTCTTCCTTTAAACAAGGCGTGTGTTCAGTGAAACAAATTGTAACATTTTTAGGCCTAAATATCAGTGCACGGTTTCAAAAATGACTCTTTTCGAAGGGCTGCACAATATATCGCATCGTTATCACAATATCAATATCAATTCAAAGAAGCCACAAAATATCACAAAATCCCTGCAGTCTTACATCTGACTGAGAGTTATATAAAAAAAGTGCAAACACAGCCAAAACAAAAACAAATGGTAACTTAAACATTTGCAAGGTTTAGTTTTAGTCATAATTTTCCTAATTTTGTTGCATTTTAGCCTTGTTTAAAGTCCTGATATAACACTTTTTAAGACTTTTGATGAAAAAAACAAACAGGATTTCTCTTTAAGTTTAATGGAACACAAAAAGTTCTGATCTGGGGCTCGCTGCAGTTGGTCAGGTCTAGGTTCAGCAACACCATGTGCCCAAAATCTGACCTGAACATCTTGAATGACCAGATTATTCCATCAATGGCAGTGTTTCCCACACATAGACTAACAACACGGCCCGCCACATATTGCGTTGGGTATTTTTTATTTATTTTTTTCGTTTTGTCATTTTTGTCAAAATGCGGCGGCCCCAGTGTTAAGCTCAGTGGCGCAAAAAAGGCATACGCAATACATGCCTTGCATAGGGCCGCCGAAAAGACGGGGCACCAATTAGTGATGTGTCGGTCATGAACGATCCGGCTCTTTTGAACTTTCTTAAAAAAAAAAAAAGCATCAAAGAGCCATAAGTCCCATCACTAGCGCCAATACAATAGAGAGAATTAAAAATATATATATAGTCAGCGCGCACTTCCGACCACCACACATTGCTTTCAAACCTGTGGTAAACACTGAATGGATTTCTTCTTCCCTGACGGCACAGGCATATTCCAAGATGACGATGCCAGGATTCATAGGGCTCGCATTGTGGATGAGTGATTCATGGATTGGCCTCCCATCACCACGACCACGCCCCGAGGAGGGGTAGAATACGATACTTTCCCGGCCAAAACGGAACACTCAACAACAGCTACTGGCAGAATTCAGTTTGGAGAGGCAGAAGAATCTTTTGTCATTATTATTTTGTCATAATACGGGAGATTTACAGGATAATACTAATACGATGGCAGGAATAAGGGGTCAAATATGGTAGTTTCGTGGCCAAAACGGGACACTTGATATCTATGGTCCAGATTTTAACCCCATTGAGAATCTTTGGGATTGCCTTTGCGCAGTGGTCACATTCTCCCATCATCAATACAGTACAAGATCTTGGTGAAAAATGAATGCAACACTGACATTGCAGAAGAAAATAAAAGGCAGTGGATCTCACGTAGTCCGACAGTGTACGCAAGTAGACATTTGGAGAAATAAATCAACTCCACCCAGTCTTCAATGATGACCTCTAGCTTAGGAGCTCTAAACCAGTATCCAACGCACGTCGCGGCACCAGGGTAAATATAAATCTTTAGGCAATAATATGCACAATCTTATCTGCAAAGCCGCAATCTGCTTTGAGTGAAATAGTCTCGGTCCATAAACAACTGCAATAAAACTCCCACCGCTCTCCTTCCATGATATACGATATTTAGCATCTGCCGCACATAAAATAGACCACAGTTATTGTTGCTTTCATTCAGGCCATTACATCATAACGGCTCCGATTATGTCCCCAGTCGTAAATCTGCAAACCCATTCACAAAGGGCTCGAGATATTTCCGAGAGAATGTCGAAAATTACATATCCATCAAGCGTGGTAATGCGCGCACGCAGTAAATACGCTGTATACTGGCTTCCTATTGATTCATGCTCGAGTCGGGACAGCCCACTCCCCACGGCCATGCATCACCCGGGAGACGGCAACATCGTTTTTCACACTTGGATGGTAAAAAATATAAAAGGAAGGGAAAAAAACATGAAAAAGCGCTACATCAATGCTCCCTTCATGTGCTAAATGGGTTTGTTGTAAACAGACGGGTACAGCCTCCTCATAAAAGAGTGCTGCGTTTCATAGTCTAATCTCATAGTCTTATAACCAGTTTCTCCATGCTTTTCTTTCACTTTCATTTTGCCCAATGTTAATGTTGCCCAATATACAGTAGTATTCGGGTGCAGGAGTGTTGGGGGTTATGGTTTGCTAGACATTATTTATAGAGCTAGGTACCATTAATTGAGACAAAAAAAGGTTTAGGTACTACTGGTATCGAAAAAAATAAAAGTATCGAAAGCATATACCGAAAAGAAATATAACATCTATATATTCAAGTTTTGATTCTGTCAGTCATTAAAATGTAAAAGAAAAAAAAGTAAATAAAAGTAACAACAACAAAAAAAGTAAAAAAAAAAAGTAAATTTAGAAAAAAAGGGGGGAAAAATGACCAAAAATTGGGGGGGAAAATTGAACATTTTGGGGAAATTGCGGTGAAAAAACACAGAAAAATTAGGGGGAAAATTTAGGGAAACATTTGGTTCAAAACTGCGGGGAAAAATAAGAAAAACTTATTTTTATCCGCCCTTTTGTAGTTAAAGCAGTACTAAGTAACTCTTGCCCTTAGAGGCCATAAGCGCCACTGCAGGTGTCTTAGCAAGTTACGATTTTTTAACTTATTAAATGTCTTGGAGAGTAAATACTACGCTGACAGAAAAGGCGAAGGGAGAGAGGGGTGTTGTACATCCAGTTATACAAAGGGAATATTTTTTTTCACTCAAACATGGCTGCAAATACTGTTTAAAGTGGCGCTAGCCCGCAGTTAGCTTTGCCCGTTAGCCTGTTAGCTTCTTCTCCGTGATTCTATTAGTGTGTATTGGTTGCTCCGCCCCAGTGGCAGTCAAGTTGCAAGCATGGTTTTCTGGCCAGAGACACCAGGGGAGATGAAAGACCCCCCAATCATCCCATTAACACTTGTATTACCCCCAGAGGGACTACGGAAAGGATTTATTAAGGTAAACACGTTACTTAGTACTGCTTTAAAGTTTCTTGGTTGTTTTATCTCAAATAAATGATACAAACGCAAAAAGAAATTAAATAGAAGGAAAAGGAATAAACTAACATTATTAATCTGTTTTCTGGTTGTATATGACAAATATTTTTGTATAGGTATCGGAAAAAGCATCATTCAGGTATCGGTATCGAAAACCAAGTATCGTTAAAGTACTGGTATCGAAAAAATGTTAACGGCGCCCAGCCCTAATTATTATTGGAAAAATGGCTCCAGCCTTTATAAAGAACAAGCGAGAAGAATGAGCATCTAGGACTGTTACGATAATTACTCTGTCGTTCCATAAATGACACAGAAACGATACATTTTTGGGCTCAATATTAATCTACTGTACATTTATTTGCACTTTTTCTCAATTTTTCTAATGTTATATTTCTTTTATTTTTACCCGAAATACGTATTGTTAGGCCCTTCACCTGATTTTCTTAAAGTGGTCCAAACTCATTCCTTCATTTTATTCACAAACGCCTGCTTTTAAAATACACTCAAGGACAAACTCATATTCATTCCAAAAAGAAAAAATCCGGTTTGTACAGGTGGTCTTGCAAGGTTTTTTTCATGATGTGCCGCTCTTAAAAGTGAACGATTAGAACCGGATTCCAATCGTGAAAAGAGTACGGCTCTTCTTTGTCCTGTTTTTCACATCATTTTACACACATTCAACAGGAACAAACTCAAGAGCGAGGTTAGGCAGCCGAGCAGTCAACACCAGGGAAAGCCTTTTACACCACATCATTTGAGAGAGGAACTGTCTCTTAATTGTTGCACAAAGTGTTATTTTTAGGCACTTTTTCAAAGGCTAAAAATCAGCAGTCCCTCGCAGCGACAAGGCTTCGGATGATATGAGTTCTCTGGCTGCCGTCTTTAAAAACAGTTACATAAAACGAGCCAGTCTTCTGCAGCCATAAACCTCATCACTATTTCATTCGCATTTCCCCCACACATTTGGTGAAAAGAATAATGCTTGAAAACATGTAACTTTCAAATGAATTTTCTCGTGCCTGTGCGTAAACCCATTCCCCAGAATACGATCTGAACAGAAACGGCCCTTTTGTAAGTCTCTTAAACAGCGTTGACAGCATTGTGGCGCGGAGCCCATATTTTATACATATACGTTGGTTTATTTCGGTATTGAAACGCCTACTCGTCATTCCATCATTGGCAAAGCTCTTTCAACAGGTGATATCTGCGCATAAGCCCCAAACAAGGCGCCTTTCACTCAGGTTTATGTACATATGCGGCGTGTAGGGGGCGTTCTGACATATTAAATATACCCCCCCCAGGGCGTCCACACTGACAGCCATTCATGTTGTGAGCAATTCGACGCGAACACAACTCCCGAGCCTCTGAAATGCTCATTTTCTGGGCTCAAAAAGGCGGCCTGCGTCCCATCACTCACGCGGGGGGTTAAATAAATGACTAAGTGACTGGGAAGATTAATGGCGGGCTTATTTTTTTTTCACCGACATCGAAACGGCAAATAAACAACTGCAGGGAGACGAGGGAGAAACAAGATGGATGTGCGGAGAAGAGAGACGGGCGGGAGAAAGAGAAAGTACCCACAGAGTCAGGCGAGGCGACGGCTAACTCCTTTATCAGGGTGGCACTACTTCACTGTATATAGAAGGATGAGGAGTTAGTTTGTTCCCGACAACAGTGAAACGCATCTTCGAGATCCATCTTCAACGAAGTCGCATTTCAACTTATAATCAACTTACAGCATTTCTTCACAGATTTCTGTTCAACTCAGACCCTCATCATAAAGCCGCCAATCAAAAATGATCCGACATTTTGGGCCCCGACCAGAGCTTAATTTGATCGCCTGTTTGAGTATAACGCATTTCCCCAACTTTCAGTTTTTCAGGTATCCGGTTTTGCAGGATCTGGCAAAGATTTGAGATGGTATAATGGTGTTTAAAGCAGAACTAAGTAACTCATGCCCCTAGAGGCCATAAGCGCTATTGCAGGTGTTGTAGCATGTTATGTTTTTTTACTCATTAATTGTCCGTGAGAGTATTATATTTTTGAACTGATTGGTTTTGCAAATGGAGTACTGAAAGAAAGGACACAAAGTTAGGGAAAGTTAGTGTTAGCACCTTTTGTTAAAGCAGTACTAAGTAACTCGAGCACCCAAGAGGCCATAAGCGGCACTGCAGGTGTCATAGCATGTTGTGTTTTTTTTAAACTTATTAATTGTCTGTGAGAGTAAATTCTACGCTGACAGAAAAGACAAAGGGACAGAGGGATATTGTACATCTAATTACACAATGGAGATACTTTTTTCACTCAAACTTGGCTGTAAATACTGTTTAAATGGCGCTAGCCCGTAGTTAGCTTTGCCTGTTAGCCTGTTCGCTTCTTCTTCGTGATTTTATTAGTGTGTATTGCGCCTCTGAGCCGGTGCAGGGAAAGTTGCTATTGTGGTTTTCTGGCCAGAGACACCAGGGGGAGATGAAAGACCCCCAGTCATCCCATTAACACTTGTATTACCCCCAGAGAAACTACGAAAAGGATTTATTATGGCAAACAAGTTACTTAGTACTGCTTTAATGAGAGTATGTAACTGTTTTGGCCTGTGCCCCAAATCCTTCACATCAATCCAAAAGCGTTCCTGAAACTACTCATTTACAAATCAAGCACTGGCCCCGACACACCAGTTGAGTGTCATGTCACGTTATGGATGATCATTTTGACTCCTGATGAATAGTGCAATGATATTATGATCAACTACTATAAAATAAACAGTAGCTCTTGATATTTCCTTGTATAATTTTCTAAACTAGTGCATGTTCTTTACGTGGGTGCACCATTAGAGACGGCTCGCGGCCAATTATTCCTCCAACAACTTTGTATCGCTCAATCACAGATGCAAACTTGTAATGCGTCATTACAGAAGAACAAACTTTATAACTTCTCTCACCCGTAACAGAGTTTGGAGATTCGCCAGTTGATTTGGCACTGTTTTTCCTAGTCTACTGAGTGAATCTTCTATGTTCTTTATGATTTCTTCTACTCGAGGTAAGCTGTTGGTTTTTGTACATGGGTTTACTGGTTAACCCGCCTGTCTTTCATGCCCATCGGAACTTGTCTTTGTGAAGAAAAGTAAAGAATTTGTAACGAAAAGGAAATCTCTGGCTTTACAGAACCAGACATTTACTGATAAACTCTGACAGACAACTATTCGCTGGGAGGGAGGGAGGACATGGAACCTCCCAGAGCCATCATGCACCCAATGCAACAACCTTTAGTATAACAAAAACAGGGGTTGTGGGAAAAGACCAGTGGTTTTATATAGTATAGTAGAAAACACATAGCCAAATGAAGGTGAATATAGGTTTAATAAGTCCTTCTCACAGGTCAGTCTAGGCCTCTGTTGCTCGCCTGAAGTGTTTAATGCGCTACAATAGCAGTCGGCCCACACCAGAGCCCACCGCTGCGCTGATAACAGGCTGCGCCGCTCGCAGCAGGGAACAGCTTGTTGTGCTTTGAAATCATTTACACTTTCCTCCTTTTATATCGGCCTTTACACAAGAGCGAACACACACAAGCACACACTCCATCATGCATTACCTTTATGTTACGACTGCAATTTCTAACGCACACTGCAGGACGTTACATTACAGCCTACATATTAGGCAAGACAACATAGATACTGTATGATGACTTTGTATGTTAGAGTCACTTTGATTCTAACATACAAAGTGGACCTGTTTGATGCGCTCAATTACATCTATTCTTTATAGATAATGTAGTGTTGTTACAGCCGTATTGCAGACCAACATAAATTTAAAATATTCTGTGGACCGATTAACCCAAAGTTGAATAGTTTGGGCGGAACACACAACTTCATGTGTGGAGGAAAAATGGAACAGCACACCAAACCCTATCCTCACTGTGAAGTATGGGGCAGGGAGAATCATGGTGTGGGGCTGTTTTGTTGCCTGGACAACGTGCTATCATCAATAGAGAAATTAACTCACAAGTTTATCAAGATACTTTGCAGAAAAAACTGAGACATTCACAACAGCGTGGAATAAGTAAGTGAACCATTGTATTAAATAGCTGGCTGACCCTTCTTTTGCAGCAATAACTGCTTTCCTGTAGTTGCTGATTAGACGTGCTCAGGATGAATCTTGGACCATTCCTCTTTAAAAAACTGCTGCAGTTCAGCGAGATTCCTGGGTTCACTTACTTTTTCCTCCCTGTCCTGTGAATGTTTACATGTAATGGCCATTAAAATACGATAACATGTAATTGTTTGGGTGGAATTAGTTTAAGCAGACACTGTTTATCCATTCTTATGATTCTGATGAAGATCAGACCACATTTTATGACCAACTAAGGCAGAAATGTGAGAAATTCCAACGCGTTCTCATACATATTCCTCCCACTGTAACTAAAGCATAAATTAAATTATCTTATCACAATGAGCAAATTGCAAAGACTTATTTAGGTAATACTGTGAAATATCCTCTGAAAACAACAACACATGTTCTGAAATGCAAGTGATTCGTGTATTGATTAACATATTCCAGTCTTCTCTCAAATTTCATGTACCGGTAAATTGAACTGTGCCCAACCAACTAAATATCTTTTTTAAGAGCATACATTTTAAATCGAATGACAATCACGATACTCTGATGTTACCTGCTTTCCCATAAGTCTCAATAAGATCTCGGTCCAGTTTCGTCTCCATTTGTGCAGGCTTCTATATCCATCATGTAATAAAATCTATATAGAATTAACATGGCAGCGCCCTCTGTCATTGATACAACAGGGATGTACGGTATCCCTGTGCAGCTGGTGGCTCAGTGTCATCATTAAATCTGTACAGTGGGAAAGACGACAGCCATGTTGAGGAGAGGCAGCGCCCGTGTCCCCTGGATAACATGTCTATGTGTTAAGAGCATGTTAATTCAACGCCATGAGCCGCAGAGGCGTACGCTGCATATTGATGAGGGACACATGAATACTAGATGTGGGATGTGCATTTGAACTGGCTCTAAATTAAACAAATGTCTCTAATGAGGCCTGTGTGCTCTGTGCCACTCTGCATCAGCGTTATCTGCAGCCTCAGACCGGAATCTGGCTGGATATGTACATGATGATTCATTATGGAGACATTTACGGATAGATAGAGTGCAGTATGTCGCCTTTAAGATCTATACAGAGGACTGGGCTACACTATATGGTATTATGTAAAATCGACTTTTTCAAGCTTTATATCATGTTATTATGTCATTCCCTCATTAAACACATGCCTGGAGTGTTGCCTTGGCTCATTCACATATTTTTGAGTAATCAGTAAAAACTTAGACGGCAGCCATTTTAGGTGTAGCTATGCCTCAGTCCTCCTAGGAACGCCCCCACCTCCTGGAGACGCCTCTGGACCTTTCGTCACCAGCCAAGCCACCAACCACTGCTCCTCAGCTCAGCAGAGCCCCCTCCCCACACAGTGTTGTTGTTTAGATGCCACAGCAGTGTGCTGAAGGGGGCGTGTCGGAAAGCTTCTTAAAGAGACAGAGGCCTATTTCAAGACGTTCAGTACAGCCATTTTGAAAGAGCAATTTTATTCAAGGCAGTTATTTTAATTTACTGCATATACAGACCAACGGAAGGTTACGTCATCATTGTAGTATGCTATAGACTGGTGCTATGTGATTGAAAAAAGCATAATACCCCCTCTTTAAGCTGCGTTTGCAAATAGAATGTGTAAATCTCCGTCAGATGGAAGACCACAGTGATATTGTGGTCCTTTGTGGCTTCTTGCGATTGGGACGGGTTGTGCCAGATTTGAGAGAAGAAGGAAATTTGAACTTTTAAACCAATAAAACAATCACATGGATTTCAGAGATTTAGGTCAGGATATTTAGCTTTTTGGAACAGATTTTGTGCCTGCGATTAACTTTTTGTGACGATTCAAATGTATTTTATAACTGTGCAACCCTAATAAATATTTCAAACTGCTACAATAAATAGATCTGCTGCTTTATTTTCCAAATCATTTTGCTCATATTTGTTTTACTAACATGTATTTAGGTAAAGGTTTGATATGTATTTTAGCCTTTTGCTCTTCCCAGCACAAACAAACGCGCCGCACTTGATTTATCGAATTACAACTCCTTTTCCCTGAACACTTTGGATGGCACTTTTGCTTACCTTACCTTGAGGATTATATCTTCATCATATTTATGCGCGTATAGCCTGTAGAGTAAACAGCACTATGCCTTGGCAGCGCAGCAGCCCATCATCTCCTCCACCCATTTCCCCTCTTAGTTTCTCCCATGAGGACGGATATGCCTCGGTTAAATATTAAACATCCAAAATGGCGGCAATCTACAAAGCAAGCTTTCACATCACGTCCGCCTTAAGGAAGATGCATGTTCGAAAGGCCTCTACGCCGAAGACTCAGTGTGAAGTTTCTATCAAATAGTTTTTTTTTTTTTTTTTATAACCATTGCACCACACAGAAGAGCTGGTCTGTTTCATGATGAGAAAATCTCCTTGATGTTGGAACCAGTCTCTGTTTATGCCTCATTCTATATTTTATGAGAAATAGAGATTTATTTGACATTGGATTGCTCAAGGTTACAGTGCACAGCAGTCTAGTCTGTAGTCTGACAGGCAGAAAAAGGCTAGAAATATGAAAAGCGAACACGAATACAGAGATTCATGTGGAAAAATCTATATTTCTGGAAGCACCATGAGCCGAGAGAGCCAGCTGCTTCTTTAGGGTAAAGAAAAGGACTTTATTTGTATGGCGCCTTTCACAGACAGTTTCACAAAGTGCTTTACATGGGACAATTTTACATTCACTCCATACTCGGTGGTGGTGGTGATGGTGGTAGCAAGCGTATCTTCAGTTTCCCCTGGGGTAGGCTGACAAAAGCGTGACTGCACAGGTCCTAGCCTATTGTACATGTTTTTAGTAGTAGATGAAATCTACGCAGACACGGGAGAACATGCAAACTCCACAGAAAGGCCCCACCGTGCCGGCCGGGTAAAGTTATGCCTCCGTATCTGGAAATTTGTCCTCTGTATTTTTGTGTGTGTGTATGTCTGTGTGCGGAGTACACACTGAATCTGTGTGTTAATCTGTCTGCGTAGTATTTACTCTCACGACGGACAATTAATTTCATTAAATAATGAGTTAAAAAATGCAAAATGCTACGACACCTGCAGTGGCGCTTATGGCCTCTAGGGGCATGAGTTACTTAGTACCGCTTTAATTAAATAAGCAATCAGAAAAACAGTTTAGTTTTAAAAAACATGTTAAGAAAATTGGCAACACAGTAAAATACAGTTTGTCTGTTTTTAAACATATTAGGAATACACTGACTCATGATGCGGCAAAAATTTATTTGGAGGCAATGATAATTCCACATATTAATTACTGTATTTCTTGTTGGTCACAGACGAGTGACACAACAATAAAACCTCTAAAATCTCTATATAATCAAGCTATTAAAGTGCTAGACAAAAAGCCATTGAGATACCATCACTGTCTGATCCTTAGAAAATACAGCATGTTTAACTTTGATAATTTAATTGTGTACGCAAATGTGCGATTAGTTTTTAAAATTTTGAATAATACTGCACCTCCACCGCTGAAAACATTTGTCCAGCTCTGTTCTGAGCAGATGACTAGGAGCTCCAGGTCCACAAGTCGTAATGACTGTAGACTGCCTAAACGTAGCTCAGCCTTTGCACAGACATCCTTCTCATTCAAAGGCATCAAAGAATGGAACAAACTCCCACAGAGTCTGAAACTTTCCTTAGACCTGAAAGATTTCTCTCGTAATACAAAAACAGTGCTATTGGTAAACCAGTCATGTCAGCACTGATAACTGTAAATGTAAATATGACCATTAGTGATGTTTTATGTAGTAATTTTAGCATGATTTTATGTGGACTGATGGATGTAACGGGTGAATGTATGAATGAATATTTGTATTTGAGTGGTTAAATATATTTTATATTGTACATGTTGTGACTCACCTGCTCAGGGACTGCAGATGGAAACTAGCTCAAGCTAAATCTGGCGCAAAGCATCTTTAATTAATGTATTTGCACATTGTCCCTGTTGAAATAAATTAATAAACTAAACTAAACTAAAGTTTCCATTTGCTCTGATATGTATGATATGATAATAGCGATAATAACACTGGGGAGTAAAAAACTTAGTTTGGTGGAAATTTACAAAATTTGCCAGACAATTCCATTTGGTCGTTCCAATCAAAAAAGTCAATGAAACCCTTGTCATAAGTTTCATGGAGTTACCATAGCGATGACCAGAACTCCCCATTTACTCTAATAGAAAAATGGTATTTGCACAATTTTACCAAATGACAAGGGCAAACGGAAACATTGTTTTTCTCATCGCTTATACCATAAGGTTTCCAAAAATATATAGTTTTCATACTCTCCATGAAAATCCCACAACAGTGGAAAACATAGTGAACTGGACTAAATGCCACTATGCAGATTTAAACTGATATAAACATCGGGTCTGGTCACAATATAGAAAGACCTACATTTTACATTCATATTTTGTCTACTGTTGATGTGTGCTTTTGTTTCCTTATTGTCTATCTCCATTGTTGGTATAAAATGACCCATCTTCGAGACAAGGAACAATGGGCGAACATACTGCACATCCCACCGACTCCCCTCCACATCTTGAGTGAGGTTTTGGAGAATCTAAAGCTGGAGGTTTCAATTCATCGCAAAGGAATCAAAATTCAAAAGAGAGTTAGAGATAACAAAACTGTAATTATTCAAGCAGCACTAGAGGTGGCCAATATATCGCCTACGAGATCCGTTCGGAAGATATGCAAATTTACAACATCGAGTATATCTCAAAAACTGCTGCTCAAAAGACAAATAAAATATACTTCATGTGTAGTCTCTTAAAACACATTTTGTGTTTTTTCTGCACTTTTGACATTTGTTCAAGACAAATATCTTATTGAGCGATAAAGCAAATGTCCATGTCTAGCAGCACATTTTTGTATACAAATATTGCTTCATTATCATTATCGAGAAAGTCGCCAAAAATATCGAGATATTGATTGTTGTCAATATCGCCCACCCCTAAGCATCACATTATCTTTTGCAAACATCAACATATCCTTTCCTCTTGGGGTGTTCTTATATTTGAAACCTAATAGCCCTGCAATTCAGCCCTGTGTGCAAATATGTGATCGTACTCTAAACGTTTTGTTGTTGTTGATATTTTCATTATCACTGCTTTTTCTTACTTTTGGTCCTAATAGTATTTTCCAAGTCTTCTTTTGATACAATTTGCAGAAAAACACACACACATTCCTTTCTTTTATATTTGGAACATACTGTGTTCAAATGATTTGGTAAAAATATTGCAACAGTATCATTAGCGTAATATTCAAGACATACTGAGCAAAACAATATTTCCTCATGTCATGTAACTTTATTATACACTCACAACAATAACCTGACGCTGACACAAAGGCTATGGGGCACTGCTCTGAGTCTGACTGACACAAGCGGCTGCTGTGCTTCCTGTTAAAGGTCGGATGTCGTTTTAGCCGCGCGATGCGTTTCTCTGTGTCTGTGTTAGCATGTGCCGGAGCAGGTTATGGATTATCCGTCAGGAGCGAAGAGGCCGTTGTCTATACTCGTCAGTCTAACGCTAATGTCAGCACGCACAAAACACACACTGCAGCGGAGCGGCTTTGACGGACAGCTCATTACGTCTGTGGCCCGCGCAGAGCAACCACCAGCATCTCGAGGTTTTTCAGCGTTGATGCTTGTGATTGAAAAATATATCATCTGCGTAATCATTCATCCTTTCATTCATTCATTCATTCAATATGTTTGAATATAATCATCTTGGTGAACTTAAGCACACTAAACTACTGACCTGCGTTCGACCTGAACTGTGATTCTCCAGTCTGAAACCTTTGGATAAACACTGGTGAAGAGATCATGACCTGTCCCGGTCTGGTTTACCTCTTCAGGAACAGAACACGACCGTAAAACTGCTCCTCTAGTGTTTTATTGTTGCTTTAGGAATGTTGCGTTGATGCTGATCTACTAAGTTTGTTTTGAGAATGCATGTTGTGTTCATTCATTCAATCTTCATTAAAGGAATAGGCCACTGTTTTTAAATACTGAGATATGTTCTTACCTGAGCTTAGACAAGTTGATGTGTACCTGTCTGGTCTTTGTGCGTGCGCTCAGTCTCGCAAAAAGACCAAAGCTGTTGTTAGCGTTTAGCCTCTCCTCCTCTCCTCTCTGGGGCCAAACGGGGGTGACGTTAGAAGCGACCAAGCTCTTCCATGTTTTTCCCTATTTAAATATGGTTACGTGAGTAGTTACACGATCAGAGCAAAGTTACACAAAAAACATGCACATTTTCTATGATGAAAAGGGGTACTATATTGCAATGCATAATAATACCTTAGGAGCACTTCGACGTCCGTGCAGTAATGTTGAAGTGCTACTAAGATATTATTACGCATTGCAATATACAGTAGTACCCCTTTTGGTCGCTTCTAACTTCACCCCGTTTGGCCCCATAGAGGAGAGGAGGAGAGGCTAAATGCTAACAACATGTTCGGTCGTTTTGCGTGACTGAGCGCACACGTAAAGACCAGACAGTTACACATCAACTCCTCTAAGCTCAGGTAAGAACATAATATCTCAGTGTTGAAAAACAGTGGCCTGTTCCTTTAAGGACACAAGTGCAGACACATGATCCAGTGTGTGTGCATCTTTAAAACACGATGCACTGTGCCTCCAAATGTTCATGTTTTTAGGGAGTATGAACAGTAAGTGAACATTGCAAATGTAAATTGTACATTTCATTAAGGACCTTCATCAGCCTGACCTTGACCGAAACGTTGCAGCAATAAACATCATAAGAGTGAGACAGTGTGCGGGAGCTTTTATTCATTTTTGCATTAATTTCCCTGCCTTCTACGCACCTGTCGCCTCCTGGGTGTGCGGAGTTGTTCTCAGTTACGAATTAAACTAGGATTGCAAATGAACAGAATCATGAATCAGCAGTTTGAAAACATTTCATGGCAAGTTCATTGTATAAAAGGCTTTATTATCATTACAAACTGACTGAGGGCGCATCAGAGTTTTAACCGAGCACATTTTCTCGGTTAAAGGGATACTTCGGGATTTTTGACATAGGGCCTCATTTCCTAGTTATCCAGAGTGTTGTTGATGTCTGGAGATATTTTTTTCTTAAATTCATGCAGTTCTTATATTTGAAGAGTCTAGTTGCGCTAGGCTAGAGCAAGGCTAAAGCATTTCTATGGTAACAGTTAGCCTGCATTAAAAACAGTCTGACCCACTCCACAGTGCATCTGAGGTAAATCACTTATAACGCCAGACTAACCATATAAATGTCTGTGTTAATAGAATCATTTTAACCATTTTGCATTTAAAATAACTTATATTTGAGCAGCATCAGCTTCGTGGCTGTAAGCTAAGGCAGCGGCGGAGTGATCTGCGAGAAAATAGTCCCTCAAAATGCGGTAATTCATGTGATACAAGGTCAGTTATATTTCAAAAATTACTCTATTAACACAGACATTTAAATCGTTAGTCTGGTGTTATAAGTGATTTACCTCAGGTGCACTGTGGAGTGTTTTTTAATGCGGGCTAGCGTTTACCATAGCAATGCTTTAGCCTTGCTCTAGGCTAGCGCAACTAGACTCTTCAAATATAAGAACTGCATGAATTTAAGAAAAAAATATCTCCAGACATCAACAACACTCTGGATAACTAGGAAATGAGGCCCTATGTCAAAAATCCCGAAGTATCCCTTTAAGGCGGGGGTTAAGAGGTTAAAGTACACTGTGATGCCACTATCATCATTTATCGCCTTACCTCACCTCACCTCCAATAACTGGACGCTCTTTTTCATTTTGTTTTGTTACAGATGCCTCCCTACAGGACACATCACTGTTCGCTTCACTGTCAGATGAACTGGCCATCTCTGGAGTCCCGTCGCAGCGTCCACTGGCTCATGTTCTGCATATCTGAACCAGCTGTTACTGCGCGAAGTCGCCTCCAGGTATAACACCACATCGTCACAGATTACAAAGCTGCAAGTTCCCAAAACCAAGTCCTCCTTCGGCCGAATGTTCTTTCGCTCTGCTGCTGCAAATGATTGGACTTCTGCCCAAAATAAACTAAAGCTGGAATCTCTGACCTCATTCTCTGCTTTGAAAGACAGGCTGAAGGACGTTTATCGACTCATGTAATGTTTTATTAATTAATAATTTTATCTCCCTATATTGTAACTGTGTATTTGTTTTGCATCCCATTCCCCGTTTCTTTAAGTGCACTTTAAGCACTTTCAGGTCAACAATGTAAATACGAATTTGTTCTTAATGTTTTGCCTGATAAAATAAAAGGAATAAATGGACAGGAAATATATTGCTATGTACTTTTTCTCCAATGCGCGGTAAATGAAAAGCTTAATCAATATAGTGCACTTTAAGACTTTGAAATAAATAAATAAATGCTTTAGCCTCCGTGTAAGAAAAGCGAAAATGTTAAGTTAAGTGCGCTACAATTTGTTTTCTGTTTTGCTTTGTACTGTGAGCCCAGAGGTACATTTTATTATGAAGCAGCTTTGAAAGCATTGCCAATTTTATTCTAAGATTATAAATACTGTCCAATGATGAACATTTAAGCTTTTATATTGTACTTAGGGCCGGGACTCGATTAAAAAAATTAATCTAATTAATTAGAGGCTTTGTAATTAATTAATCGAAATTAATCGCATATAAATATTTGACCTGAGAACAGTGAGAAGTAAGTTTTTTCATAAGGATTTTTAGTATACCATTGAATAATGACTGAATACATAAGCTTAAGCAACAACATATTGTTTATTTTTGTTCAACCAAGTCCAACAGACCAGTGCAATATTGCCATTAATTGTGCGTCTGCGGGAAAAAAGGAAACTGAAGTGTGGAAAGCAAAGTGTGATTAATTTCGATTAATATTTTTAATCGCACTAAACCTCATGTAATTAATTAATCGCAATGAATCGAAAAAAGTCCCGGCCCTAATTGTACTTGCACCGTGAACCGAACCATGAGAGCTGAACCCCTAATCCCTAAATATTCCACTGACTCTTGAATTTTATTCCCTGAGTTTAACCTATTGTAGATAGTCGCTCATTCTGCTGGTGCTCTGGACAATGGGCTCACTCCTTTCTTTACACTGCAGCAAGTAGGTAACTTTGCACTTGACTATATAGTCATTACGGTGGTTATAAATATGACTGAGAAAGGAGTACGGGTGCATAAAACACTCCAATTACAGTTTGTTTGTTTGATATTATTTTTAGCAATCATTGTTTTATATATTTGTAGTGGCCATAGTTTTTGGAATGGGGGAGGGGGAGGCGCGGCCCGACTACAGCATGTGCAGGGGGTCTTCAAGTAAAAAGGTTGGGAACCACTGGTCTACTCAGTGCGGGTGAGTGGGTTATAGGGACTTGGCTGGACATTTTTGGTAATAACTCATAATCTCAGAACATTAAATGTGGAGACTATAGCGCCGGGTCACAGCTAGTAATGAAACAAATTGGAATGGACGTTTATAGTAGTCTAGGATCCACACAAAAGGTCTGACAAATGCCTGGAGCGATTGGCGCGACGTCTGGTGACAAATGGCCTCTAAGACAGAAGCTCGAACTCTAAATCGTGCATGTGGAGGACACAGACAAACCAAACCAGGATGGGGCTCAGAGAGAGAGAGAGAGAGAGGAAGAGAGGGACGGATCTAAAGATAAATATGGATGTGGTGGCCAGCTGCTGCCGCCTGTGGGACGAGGAGAGGAAGCGAGGCAGATGGGGAGCGTGCCCGGAGCCACAGAACTGCCCCTCTGTCTGCAGGCAGTGGGTCAGGCCGCGGCTGCTGTCACCACCACAGCGCTGCAGCGTTTAAACTGGGACAATATCAAGGGCTGATGCTGTGGATTTACTGCAGACTGGGCTAAACAGGAGTAATCTGCTTATCTGTCTGTCTTTATTTAATCAATGATGCACAGATACCCATACAGTAAACCAAGATGTTGTCTTTATCAAGGGTCTCCAACCTTTTAACAGCTACTTTTACATAATAAAAGATAGAGAAGCACAAAGAAACAATATGAATTTTGTATCCTCTTGTGTAACATGCTCTTAACTATTCATTTGGTGATACATGTGACTTGATACATATGAGTTGTTCACCAAAGACAGTAGGTCTAATCATTTTTGATCCATTAACCCCTTAATCCCTGCCTTAACCAAGCACATTTTCTCCAGTATTACCCAAATGTAAAAGCTTCTTCACTTTTTTTTATCACGTCATGCCCAAAAAAAAAAACACAACAAAACGTGATGAAAACAAAACCAAAAAGGACGAACATGTGACAATCATAACGAAGAAGAAGCTTAGACTCGCTTTGCAGGTCTCAGCTTTCAAATGAGGCCTATAGGCTATAGAGCTCCAGTCGAGAAGCTTTTAGATTTGGGTAACTGGATATGAATATGCGCTAGATTAAAGCGGGGTGGTTAAAGGGGGGGTATTATGTAAAATCGACTTTTTCAAGCGTTATATCATGTTATTATGTCATTCCCTCATTAAACACATGCCTGGAGTGTTGCCTTGGCTCATTCACATATTTTTGAGTAATCAGTCAAAACTTAGACGGCAGCCATTTTAGGTGTAGCTATGCCTCAGTCCTCCTAGGAACGCCCCCACCTCCTGGAGACGCCTCTGGACCTTTTGTCACCAGCCAAGCCACCAACCACTGCTCCTCAGCTCAGCAGAGCCCCCTCCCCGCACAGTAGTGTTGTTTAGATGCCACAGCAGTGTGCTGAAGGGGGCGTGTCGGAAAGCTTCTTAAAGAGACAGAGGCCTATTTCAAGACGTTCAGTACAGCCATTTTGAGAGAGCAATTTTATTCAAGGCAGTTATTTTAATTTACTGCATATACAGACCAACAGAAGGTTACGTCATCATTGTAGTATGCTATAGACTGGTGCTATGTGATTGAAAAAAGCATAATACCCCCTCTTTAAGAGATTAAACTTACATTGAAGTGTCAAAATTAGCAACTGGTTGGAGATATCTACCTGTACAGAGGTGAAAGCAACGTACTAAACAATGAGACGGAAAATACATTCACAAAGGAGATTATTAATAGGAATTTCGATAAATAGAAGATAAATAAATTAAGCTACATAATCATTCAACTTTATAGTGAATGAGATGACAATCAACATGGGGATAAAAAAAAACTTCTGAATCAACTTTTTGAAATGCTTTGACACTTTTCTGTCCTTGGTAGTTTAGTGCCTTGCTTTTTGTAATTCGTCAATTCAGACAAGAGAAAGGAAGGGCGTAAAAGCTATAACCTTGACTAAAGCTGAACAATAGGCCTTTGGGGTTAATAGCTGTCCTCCGTTGCCAATAAAATATTCATGAAGTTGTAAAAGCGGCTATAAAAAATTACACACAATACATTCCATTAAATTTGAGCAAAAATCACAAGCGTTTGAGAAAATCCTGACTAAAACTGAACTTTTGCACATTTTCCGTGTTTGTTTTTAGGCTTTGTTTGCAAAAAACTCTCAGTCAGATAGAAAACCTAAGTGATGTGGCTTCCTACACTCACAAAACGATCATTTCTTTTACACTATTTGACAAAATGGACACTATTCTTTCCGGACGCAAGTTTAACAAGACTGCCCGTGTTCGCAATAATCATCAAGTTCTCGTCACATTTTGCACAATTCACACTTTTTGCCTTTATCGCTATTTGATGTTGTTTTTGTTGTCAGCAGATACAACACTGCATGTAACACAGAGAGGCTGGGGATGATAATGACATGAGGTGAGATCGCTGTTCATCTCACTCTGTCTGTGTTTTCTCTCGGGAAATACATTCTGAAACGACCGGCCTCTCCAGCAATATAGAAAGTAATATAGAGATTAAGGTGTGTTTTCAGGGCTTTGTAATCAATCGGAATCTAATTGAAATCACAAACGAAACTTTGGTCAATCTCAGTCGCGTCATACACGGGGGCGTGGCCTAGCCGAGGGGGAAGAAAACCTCTCACGGGAATCATAAATGTTTACTCTTTTTCTGGCAGACTATTAACATATTTATCTCACACCAATAAAGTCAAGCCAGAATCGGGTCCACGTGGATGTTTATTCACAGCTAACTGTTCAGTCGAAGCGGGAAAAAAAAGCAGGACTCGTTGCTAACGTTAGCATATGTCACATGCATAGGGTGACCAGATGTCCCAGTTTACCCGGGACAGTCCCAGTTTTGGGTCCTTTATCCCATGTCCCAGTAGATTTCTCTAAGACCATTGATTTGGTCCCAGTTTTACTCAGTGTCTGTCCCAGTTGTCCCAGTTTATCGCTAACGTCGTCCTCAAAATAAGAAACTTCACTTGAAAATGTCTGGCCCATGTGACTATCAATTACTAAGTATAATCTAGCATCCCCTCAATATGGATCGGTGTCACGAGGAAAAGACAGTCAGGATTTGGAAACCCTGCGGCATATTTCAGAAATGTCCCAGCTTTTAAGTTGGAAAATCTGCAGCTAACGTTAGCTTCCTGGTTAGCATTGTCCGTGTTGTAAGTATTTATGGGCTGTTGAACCACTTTGCTCCTTTACATGTCTCTGTATTTCTATTTAGTAGAAACAAATGTTCATAATTCAACATTTGTCAAAGTAATGGGAGAGAAATGGGAGAAAGAAACGTTTTTACTCCTCTTTGTTTCCCTCTGGCTGCTTCGAACATGACCATATATGGGCGATTCAAAGATGTCGTCTCTCTTTATCCTCAAGGTCAGGGCGCAGCCAATTCTGGTGCAGAAACAGCTCCTGGTTTTGGAGTTTGGATGAGCACAAAGAAAGATATTTGTATGTTAAATATAACCGTGTACACATTCACATTTTGTTTAAGCTGAGAGTTCACAATGAAATGAAAAACAAATTCATTTTTAATCTATCCGTTTTCTTTGCCATTCTGCTCAGCGCTATGTGTTTGTTTAACCTCGTAGGTAGATAAAAGATTGGTTGAGATTTGTCCCTCACAGCAAGAAGTTTCCAAGCAGGTCTGATTCATAGGTGAGTTTCTTCTGGGCGCTCCACTTTACTCCATCGATCCAAACCTGTAGAGTAGCCTTAACCTCCCGCTAGGTAGCCTTCGACTGCAAGAGATTTGGAGACGGATCACGAGGTGCAGCAGTGTTTTTTTGCCCTGCACGGCTCTGGAGTAGCCCAGAAGCACGAGGTGAAGGGTGAGTCAAATGCAGATTTCCCTACGGAGGAAGAATGGAACCGCCAATACCTGCGTCCTCTCGGGCCATTTACCTTCTGATATAGCTTGACATTTTAAAAGCTGCGAACTCGAAGCGAACTGACCGCACAGTGTCCACATCTGCTGCGGACACAAATACCCTGACCGCCCGCCCAGTCTGTTATTACTGTGGAGGCAGCAGACGTCCTCCCGAGCTCGGTCTTGTAAAAAAACGTTGTTAGCGAAGAGTTTGTAGAATTTCATGTTTTTTAGCAAAGAATAGTCTGGAACCCGGTGTTGTCATTTCAAAACAACGACCACAGAAGCAATAGAGTTAATGCGGGATATTTAAGAGTCTTCTGCATTTGAGTGACAATGTACAAGCGCTTCTGTGGAGAAATGACTTTTGAACTAAAGGAGTGTTTAGTTTGAGACCCGAAAAGGCCAGTATTCTTTATTTTTCCCACTGTGAGATAGGACCAGTGCTTTGGGTGAGGCCTACAATCGCAAGTATGTATGTTTTTCTTCAACTGCTCATGTAATAGGCCTCTGATACAGACACATCTTTGCATAAGCCCTTATGTAAAAACACTCTTTTCCCCCAGTTATATCTTAAGTGCATTACGTGGTTCATAACTCCACTCTAAACACAGCATTTTTTTTTTGTCACTGGCATCAAAAAGTTGAACTAAATCCACTCAATGTATTTACAAATCAAAGCTAGAAAGATAAGCTGGGTGGAAAAAACAAACATTTAAAATAGGAGCAACTAAGCAGCAGATTAGGCTCGTAGCTAAATGAGTGCGGAGCAGTGGCACCAAAAGCATTAACCCAGTGGTCAGCACAGTGCAGGATATCAGAGGGTGAGTGCAGTTTAGTTAAATATAGAAATGGGAGCACACAGCTGTCTGTCCATTAGCCTAAAAGCACATAAGACTGGCATAATGTGTGTGTGGCCTTAGAAGTCACGCTGCAGAAACGGTACGGAGGGAGAGCGAGGTTGGGAAAAGGCGTTAGTTAAAAAGGACAGGGTTTAATAAGCAAAAGAGTGACTGGGTTTTTTTTTTTTAAATGTGTCGCTGTTCTGTAAAGAAGGTTGTTTGGATGCTATGTCCTTTTAGCAAGAAAGTTGTGAGTTCTGTGTCTGAATATCTGGACTCTATGGCATCGGCAGGTGGCTAGACAGCATTTTGATGCAGGAAATGAAACAGAACACTCAGGTCTGTGCAGTTAATCTTCATCAAATCGAATCACAATCTCAACTATATTCTATGGGCTTTTTAAATCAAGTTTCCTGCCAATCCTGTGGTCAAAAAAAGTTTAGATGAGTAAATGGAAGTTATTTATTATATATTTTTTTAAAGTCAGATTTTGTTTAGTACAAGGGTTTGTTTGTTGCTTTATTTGTCATTATACATGAACTGTACAACGAAATGTGTCCTCTGCATTTAACCCATCCCTCGACGCCACTGGGAGCACTGGGCAGCGGCACCCATCTCCATGACGTGGAGCCAGGCTGGTGGTCAGAAACACCTGGCTGGAGGATTCACCTATTGCACATGTTTTTAGTGGTAGGGGAAATCGGAGGGAACCTACGCAGACATGGGTAGAACATGCAAACCCCACACAGAAAGGCCCCGTCCAGGTGGGAATAGAACCCGGGACCTTCTAGCTGTGAAGACGACCTGCTCCTTTACTACCAGAGCCCCCATTTTTTTTTTGTAAAAATAAAATGTTTTTTTAACATGAAGAGAATAAAATAAATACATTGCAAAATAACATGAAAATTAAAGGTACCGTATTTTCCAGACTATAAGTCGCACCGGAGTATAAGTCGCACCAGCCAAAAAATGCATAATAACGAAGAAAAAAACATATATAAGTCGCTCTGGAGTATAAGTCGCACCCACCATGGCTACTACCTGGGCATGGAGGCGTAACTAGCAGTACAAGCAGTAAGAGTAACCTCCACTTTTCACCAGTCCCTCACAAGTTTCTCGCTCACTCCAAACTTTCTTTCTGCTGCTCGATTACCATTGTTTTTAAATCTTCAGTGGTACAGGAGTCGCAGATACTGGTACACAGGCCTAGAGCGCCCTCTAGCGGCTGTCAGTGTGAAAATAACAAACATGTGAAATTATATATTTTGATATATAAGTCGCACCCCCAGCCAAACTATGAAAAAAAGTGCGACTTATAGTCCGGAAAATACGGTATATTATTTTTGCTATATCACCCAGCTCTAACATCAACAACGTTGAAAAACTATTAGAAATCTCAAAATAGTTTGTCAGAATACATTGTTCCATGTCATTGTCTTTGATATGTTGACTAAAAGTGAATCAATTAATGTTTGTTCATTTGGTCCAACAGTCATGAGCCATTTTACTTTTACATAGTGCACCATTGAGTCCGCATGCTGATTTCACAGGTGCCGTCTTCAATTCTGCCTTTGGAAAGAGAAGTGAAAGCAAATGCTATGAATAAACTTCACATTAGAACTTTTAGGCCTTTAGTGTGTGTTGAGCACGGTCAGGCTTTCAAGTGGAGCGCACTGTGACCATAACTTTCAGGACCCAAAAGTGGATGGGAAGTGATAAAAGTCAAGCTCCACACATCCTTTTTCACAACAATGACACACCGGTGGCACTTTGCCGCTCAGCTCGTAAAGGATAACGTCAAGCAGGAACTAGTCTTTGAGACGGAGGCAAGAAAAAGTAAAATCAATGTGAGACAAGACGTAACAAAATGCTCTTCAGAATAAAATGTCGTCCAAACCACAAAACATGTTCGGATGTCCCATTACCAATACTTAATGCACAATGAACAAAAATATGCCGGAAGGATGTTACCATGCCCCTAGGAAATATACGTCTCTATCATCCAAGTGTTTTCTATTGTAGAAATCGAGAACGTTCTTCACACTCACCTGTTCATCCTCTGGTTTAACTTTCTCAACACGAAATAACCCAGTTTGGTTGATGACTGTGTGCATTCTACTCATTCGCAAACAAAATATCTCGCTCTTGTTTCCGTGATTTTGCTGAGCTCTACAAACTTGTTTCCTACCCGTCTGCCAGAGCGATGATCACACTGCATGCCCTCGTTGTTTTCTTTTTTTTTGCGCAAATCTCCTCAAATACACATCCCAAAATATAGAGTAAGCGAAATAATGTTTGATATGAAAATAGAAATGCGAAGCGTGAAGGAAGGAGCCACAAAAGCAAACTTTCCCAATGTAAAGATAGAGCGAGCGCTTCGAGGTACAGAGAGAAGGTGTAATCGGGTTTACGGGTGATACATTTAGACACAATTTAAATGCTTCCTATGTTTTCTGCTAAAGTTACACGCACACACTTTGAAATTTGGAATGGATTGAAAGTGTCCATGGATTTCCTCACACTGCCTGACCAAAAGAAAAAGTGTCTACCTGGATTTAACTAACTGTTTCTGATCTGGGGGGCTGCAGTTGGTCAGGTCTAGGTTCAGCAACACTATGAGCCCAAAGAATGAGATCAGCTGATGACCTGAACATCCTGAATGACCAGGTTATTCCATCAATGGATTTCGTTTTCCCTGATGGCACGGGTATATTCCAAGGTGTCAATGCCAGGATTCATCTGGCTCACGTTGTGAAAGAGTAGTTCAGGGAGACTAGGTAGAATGTGATGATGTCATGGTGTCAGGTGGAGGGCAGTGGCCAATACAACTCTATGGGAGAAATACAGTTTTTGTAAGAAATCTCCAAAAACGAAAATTGACAAATGATTTTCCTCATCAGTATTTGATCGTGATTGGATTCGCAAACCTGCCAGTTTATTTTTATGGCTGAAAGTCCTTTGTACTGAACGACATGCACATGTTTTTGAATATTGTCACCACTTTCGGACGCCTTTCGGTGAGAATAATTGGACATTAGTTTATAATATAAACAAAGTTCATTGACTTTGACAATGAACTTTGTGATAGTTTTAGTATAATGTGGATTCTTCCAGTAATGACTGAGATATTCGCCAAAAACAAAGCCAAAAAAATAATAATCTGCAGTTCGCCAGTTACCATAGTTACTGCCATGGACTTTTCAGTTGCCCTCCAACTCAATTTTAAACTATGGGCTCTTTAGAATGTTGTGATGTCACATGAACGCAACCTATAAGACATCTTTTTTCAGACATGGAATGGCCACAGAGTCCTGTCCAGTCTTAACCCCATTGAGAATCTTTGGGATGTGCTGGAGAAAGCTTTGCACAGTGCTCACACACTCCCATCATCACTACAAGGCCACTGGTAATCACTGGATCTTTTGACATTGCAGAAGCTTTTTGAAACACAGCGAATGCATGCAATAATCTAAGCTAAAGGCGGTCCAACTAAATACTGGAGAAGGAGCCCTTTTTATGTGGCAGGCGGCCTATTTTGCTATAGGGTAAATCCATGAATTCCCCTTTTTCCTCTATTTGGTGTTTGGAATCTAAAGTGGTATGGTCAATCCTTCTGAAGTTGAGTTAAGCAAAGCTAGTTTCTAAACAGAATTGAAAAAAAGTAGAGCTGCCCCTGAAAAACTGCATCATCAAAGGCTTTCAGGTAAAAACATTCAACAAGGAGATCCCCCTCTCCCTTTTTTTAAAACTCAGATTCTACCTGTTCAGACCAAAACACCATAACATGTCATTGTACTTCTGGACTGGTGCAGGGAGATTATGAGCGACGTCGTATACACAAAGCTAAAACCAGGAACAGAAACGGGTTGTTCTTTAGAGTGAAACGTAAGTGGAATTATTCACAGTGAATTTACACATCAATGTCAGCCCTCGTGAGCCGACACTGCCTGACGCACAATGTAATAAGTGTGTTCACAGTTATACAGATCTAACAGGCCCAATACTCTCTCTACATGAGGAGAGGCATTCAAGTGTCATCGGCTGAGATTTGTCATGTGGAAGCGTTACATACATAGATGTAAAGTGGTGTGAGAAGGAGATTGAGAAAGGATATTGCAAGAGATCCAAGATGAATATATAATCTCAGATAAAACAGACAAGTATCTTATATAAAGGCATTTAAGCACGTTTTTCCCCTGGCTCTCCTTAACATGAATTGAGACCCTATATGTTCACGTTGAAGCAGTAGTCTATCGATTAGAAAGCACTATGCAGACAGCCATAGATTTGATCGTTATATGATTCATCATTAAAACTAACCTTACCTCATCAAAACCTGTATTTCACTTAATTCATGCAGTTTTGACTAATCCTGTTCCGCTGGGTCATAAAGCGCTATATAAAACCGATGCATTATTATTATTATTATTATTATTATTATTTCTTCTCCTGATGAAGCGCTGCCATCTGTATTTCCTGGATTTTGTTGCGTCATAGAGGGAACATGCAACTGCCCCTTTATCCACCACCGGACCCATCCTGATCAGGACCGTGATCTAAGTGTGTTCATCATAGCACCATGTATTTATTACCGTGCGGTTAGATGAAGGGAAACGCTTGTTATTTTGTTTTTTTTCTGGATGGGGATAACTAACTGAGATGCAAACAGTTCCTTCTCTAATCTCATTATGTACAAACCTATGTATATCTTTAGTATCTGTTAATATCTTCAACTGTCTGGCTCAACAAGTTCATATAACACAACAGTTTATAGCTCGTCATTTAAACCCGTGAAATCAAATACCGCCGGCCTCCGAAATGCCACGTTAGAGACAAGTCGAACCAACTGTCCTCTCCGCGCCCACTATCGACAAACCAAACCTCAAAATAGCATCCTCTTCAAATGCCACGGTCAATGTCTGCGGACCACCTATGGGCCACGGCCGCAAAGACACGCTCACAATGGACGCGATCCGACCGACTCGGCGTCAAACAAGCCGCTGCCGTTAAAGCTATTTCAGCCATAACAAATACTCGGCAGCTGTGCCAATAAAAAGTTTTCAAACGGCCGTGCGCAGGTGGGCCACAAAAGGTATGGCGGACATGTCGAAGCGCCTTTTGAAGTGGGGATGTTTGCAGAGGATATAGGGTGTGTGAGCATTCGTCATATATATAACCCCTGCTCAAAGCTGCTCTCAAAGCCCTGGAATAGCTCCAGTCTTAGTCCCAAAGACAACACAGCAAGAGCATAGAGACAGAAGTAGATGGAGCGTGTGATGGGGAAGGGAATCTTATTTGCATAGCCATTTTCACACAATGGGTGAAGTTTTCCATGGACTCCAAACTCGGTGAAAAGCTAAAGCTACTATGTGGCCACAGCTGCCCTTGGGGTAGATAGACAGGAGTCGGGCTGGGTACTGTTAAACAATACCAATATGGTATCGGAAAAAAGGTTTAGGTTCTACCGGTATCGAAAGCATATATCTTTAGATCCAAGTTTTGATGCTGTTGGTCGAAGGACAGCATTACAGGAATCCCCAGTTTTTTCCCCATTAAAAAAAAAAAATATTTGCTCAATGTTTGCCCCATTTTTCCCCTATTTTTCCCACATTTCTTTTTACAACATTGTTCCTGATTCTTGCCACAATTTCTCTACCATTTCCTGACATTGGAGATGAACCCAATATTGTACATTTGCAGATCTTTCACACATTATTGTTCTGTTTTCTGGTTCTATGTGACACATATTTTAGTATAGGTATCGGAAAAAGTATCGGTATTGAAAAACAAGTATCGTTTAAGCCCTATAATACCCAGCCCAAGACAGGAACGGGGCTGCACATTCCTATTAGACCCTCTGACTGTGAGGCTAACCAGGCCCGACCCTGATAAACATAAAATATTCCATCAAATCAAGGTTAAGCTTTAGCTTCTAGACAATAAGTTTTATATTTGTAACTGCAGAAGTCTCCTCTGGTGACACATTCACATCGTATGTACAGTTTTAAAAATGTTGTAAGGGATTATCTGCCATCTGCTTGTTTTCTGTCACATACTGATTAAATATTTATTCACTTCAGCGAAAAAGTGGCTAACTCCTCATAGAACAAGGATAGGAAACCGACAGAATACAATCACCCTGAAGATACGGAACCAAACCACAACCAAGAAGAATAAAACATAAGAACAGATGCACTTATATTATCGGATAATACACATTATAAAGAAAAATCACTCTCAGGTATAGTGCATTATATACAGTGCGAATACGGTTTAAGACACTTAATTAAATTAGTTTCATGTCATTTCGGATTAAGTAGAGAAAAACTCATAACTTGAGTTTCTGAACTTCAAAAAGGACTGACCTTAAGTTTAATAGCAGCATAAAAACGTGAATTGGACGGCGGCTCGTTTTATGGAGCCATCTCTAAATAGAGCTTCTATTCATAAAGTCAGACCATTCATCACAAACTTCAGCAGGAAATGTTTTGGGCTGCGGCCAGTTTTACAGGCACCGCGACCACCTCTGAAGGGCGCATGTAAAGCACGTTAATGACGGCTAATGACACTAGACTTGGCACGGTTTTAGTGGCACTCAAATATTAGAATATGACAAACGACAACAACAAAAAGGCCCATAGAGGGAACTGATGATTCAGATGACAAAGCATTACCCTGTAGTTTAGACCTCTACAAACATGTACCACAAAATGAAAGGTGTATTTGAGAGACTACCGCAACATCGCTACGAGGCATAAACTTTTAACCCCGCAAACAGCATCTCTTTGTCCTTGTTATGATTTGCTCATCTCAAGCCACGACCGCTCTCATCCTCATGACCTCCGCAGACCCCGGTTAATCTCCTTAACAACATCCGCTTGCTCTCGCGGTCGCCTCCTAAATAAAAAGGGTCCCGCCCGTGTAGTCCAAACGCTTCGTCCAAATACCGGTGCCGGCAGCTGCGGAGAGCCGTAAGATAAGTTGAACGTGGTCAAAGGTGAGAGCGAGATAAAGAGCCGTGAAACTCGAAGCAGATGAATTAGAGACCTCCCTCCGGTGCCACAAATCAATATTATGGGCTTTACAAATGGAACCAGCGAATACAAAGGGGGAAACTGACAGGGCTAGAAAAGAGCGGTTCCACGTTACAAAGGCTGAGATTGCTCAAAATTGTGTTTCATATTAATCAAAGGAAAGCTTTAAAGCGATACTTCGGGATTTTTGACATAGGGCCTCATTTCCTAGTTATCCAGAGTGTTGTTGATGTCTGGATATATTTTTTTCTTAAATTCATGCAGTTCTTACTGTATATTTGAAGAGTCTAGTTGCGCTAGGCTAGGACAAGGCTAAAGCATTTCTATGGTAAAGTCTAGCCTGCATTAAAAACAGTCTGACTCACTCCACAGTGCACCTGAGGTAAATCACTTATAACACCAGACTAACCATATAAATGTCTGTGTCGATAGAATAATTTTAACCATTTTGCATTTAAAATAACTTATATTTCAGCAGCATCAGCTTCGTGGCTGTAAGCTAAGGCAGCGGCGGAGTGATCTGCGAGAAAATAGTCCCTCAAAATGCGGTAATTCATGTCATACAAGGTCAGTTATATTTAAAAAAATATTCTATTAACACATACATTTATATGGTTAGTCTGGTGTTATAAGTGATTTACCTCAGGTGCACTGTGGAGTGGGTCAGACTGTTCTTTAATGCAGGCTAGACTTTACCATAGAAATGCTTTAGCCTTGTCCTAGCCTAGCGCAACTAGACTCTTCAAATATAAGAACTGCATGAATTTAAGAAAAAAATATCTCCAGACATCAACAACACTCTGGATAACTAGGAAATGAGGCCCTATGTCAAAAATCCCGAAGTATCCCTTTAAGGTAATGTCATACCATATGCTTTAAATGAACAGGCCACCGTTTTTACATACTGAGATATGTTCTTACCTGAGCTTAGACGAGTTGATAAGTACCTGTCTGGTCTTTGTGCCTCAGTCACGCAAAACGACCAAAGATATTGTTAGCATTTGGCCTCCCCCAATGTATTCCTATGGCTCCAAACGGGGGTGAAGTTGGAAGCGACCAAGCTCTTCCACGGGCACAAAGACCAGACAGGTCCGCATCAACTCCTCTAAGGTAAGAACATATCACAGTGTGGAAAAACGGTGGCCTATTCCTTTAAGTGGATTAAAAAAGTCATTAACTGAACACCTTTAGCTGCAAATGAGATGTGAAGATGCCAGTCCTCATTTGACTCCTCCAGAATTGAGACACTAAGCTTGAACCATAGGCTCCACTAGCAATAATTAAGACTTCATGTGGACAAGTGGACAAGTGAAAGTAGGAGACCTCAGACGACGAAAATCAGACGACCTTATGCTTTCTGATTGGATGTCTGTCTTAACCCCCGCCTTAACTGAGCGCATTTCCTCCAGTTCAGCTTAACCCAAATCTAGAAGCTTCTGGACTGGAGTTTACAGCCTTTAGGCCAGCGTATCTCCTCATTTGAAAGCTACACAATTTTCGTCACTTTTTTTTCATCACTTTTTTGTCTCGTTTTTGTCGCTTTTAGATTTGGGCAAAGCCAAACTGGAGAAAATATGATCGGTTCAAGTGGGGACTAAGAGGTTAAGAAACAACAGCAATTTTACGTCATATATTTATGAATAAATCAATTGTCATCAGTGAAACCAATATTTGTTTTGAACTTGTTTGTTTTATCTCATATCTGGAGACACAGACAAGTCATGTTTACACAAAATGTACAAAAAAATCTTACATACCTCTTAAGATGAACTCTGACTGCCCAACATAGGCAGTCAGAGTTCATTTTTCATACATTAATAATGAAAGATGTTGAGAGAAACGTTTTCCATCGTTTAACAGGGTTTTTCAGTGAGGATCTATTTGCATTTGAGTTTACACCATTTCCATTTAAATAACTTTTTAGTTTTACAAATGCAATTGTTATTGGTCTAACAACTGCTGTATGGTGTTTCACAATCTTATTTGTAATTTGAGACATTTATGACAGAAGAAAAGCTTATTTGAAAGTTGTAAATCTCGTTATTGCCAAAACACTGCGTAACAGTTAATGTTCTATAATGCACTCCAGTTTACCGAGTGGAGTGGGACGTTCGAGATTCACGGTGACATGTTGTGACAACAGCTTAAGACTAAAGAGAGACAAAGTAAACATCCCTCAAAGCAGTAATTAACAAGATCTAAGACAGCACGACTGCGCCTCATTATGCTCTTACTACACAGCCACTTGTGATTTTTAACTTGATTAAATAGGTGTGATTAATTACTGAAGGCCAAGAAACAACACAAGGCATTTTAATACTATATCCCCATTTAAATGTATTAGGCTATTGTGAATTTGATTGATTCTTGAGTCATTGAGTCTTTATTTTCAATTTCTTTACAAAACAAACGAAAGAAAAATATCTGCTTAGACACAAACATTTGAAATATGTATTGGAAATGTAATATGTAATTTCAAAACCATTTCACTTTTTATTCAACTTTATCTTTAATACTTTTATAAACTTTTTTACGAACTGCAAGATTCCTGCTCCTGTAACGTCCATAAAATTACATGTGGGGTGCCCCAGGGTTCGATTTTAGGGCCAGTGCCTTTTAACCTGTATATGCTCCCTCTTGGTGTTGTCATCAGGAGACATGGAGTCAACTTTCATAGTTACGCTGATGATACACAGTTGTACATCTCCATGTCTCCTGATGACACCAGGCCAATGGATGCACTTTTTAACTGCATTTTAGATATCAAATCCTGGATGGCAGAAAACTTTCTGTTTTAGTCATTGGTCCTGAGGCCCAGAGAGAGAAAATTTTACCCAAACTATAGTCATTGTCTTTTAATCCTTCTTCACAGGTGAAGAACCTGGGTGTGATTTTTGACTCTGAGCTGACTTTTATTCCACACATTAAGAATATCACAAAGATAGGTTTTTACCATCTAAAGAACATAGCCAGAGTCCGCCCCATTCTCTCTCGGGCCAACACGGAGACGCTGATGCATGCTTTTATCACCAGTCGTATCGACTACTGTAATGCCCTGCGTTCTGGTCTTCCCAAACAGAGTATCTCAGGTTTACAACTTTTACAAAATTCAGCAGCTCGTGTCCTGACAAAGACCAGGAGGCGGGACCACATTACACCGGTTTTAGAGTCGCTGCATTGGCTCCCCGTGTGTTTCAGGATCGATTTTAAAGTTCTTTTAATGGTTTTTAAATGTCTTAATGGTCTTGGTCCTACTTATCTTTCAGAATTACTTTTACCATATGAACCTTCGCGGTCCATGCGCTCCTCTGGCAGGGGTCTCCTAGTTATTCCTAAAGTCAACAGAAAGACTCATGGCGAGGCGTCTTTCCAGTATTATGGCCCTCGCCTCTGGAACGACCTGCCGGAAGAGCTCAGGACCACAGAGAACGTTCATGTCTTTAAGAGCAGGCTCAAGACCCACCTTTTTAGCTTAGCTTTTAACTGACATCTATTTAGTCTTAATTACAAGTTATATATATATATATATATATATATATATATATATATATATATATATATATATATATATATGTGTGTGTGTGTGTATGTGTATATATATATATATATATATATATAAAAAAAGTTTGATTGATTGATTGTCCCATGGCTGGTGTCACACTGTAAAAACAAATTTAATATAACTTATGGCTTTGTACTTCTTATTTTACTGGTTTAAAAATGGGATTAAGAGTAACGTGTCCACACATGCTGCTTGCAAATTTATGAGCACATTGGTTTTCTAGTAAAGGAAGCGTTAACAGCTGCAGATTTTGTCCCTAAGTGCTAACACGTACACTTTGGCTCTGTATGGAGCACAATAGCCAGACATTCTGCTTGTAAAGTGAATAGCTCCACAGTGCTGTATAGGAGCTGAACACGGCCCGACTTTTCATTGTGGCCTAAATAAACACTCGTGGGACTTTCTTCGGGGAAAAATGGCTGCTGTCCTCGGAGCATGAAGAATTACTGTTTGAAATACAAACTGCTGGAGCTGCTGCAGAGGCACAACAAAGAGAAAAAGTAATCTAGCGCATGGCAGAGAACATGGCTGGGACACACACCGAGGCTCGCGCACAGATGACGGCAGTATTTTGGGGATTAATCATGGGCTATAAAACTACAAATCCCTTTCAGATTGCAGACCATAATACTTATTCTGACAAAGTGCTTAATATACACTGCCTGAGCAAAAAACAAACAAAAAAAACAGTCGCCACCTGGATTTAACTAACTGTTGTGATATGGTCTGGGCTTGTTGCGGTTGCTCAGGTTCAGCATCACAATGTGCCCAAAGCATGAGATCAGCTGACTTCCTGAACATCCAGGCTATTCCATCAATAGATTTATTTTTCCCTGATGGCACGGGCATATTCCAAGATGACCATGCCAGGATGAATTGGGCTCACATTGTGAAAGAGCAGTTCAGGGAGCACGAGACTTCATTTTCACACATCCCGCCAAAGATTCCACATCTTAACACCACTGAGACTTTTTTTGTGCTGGAGAAGGTTTTGCGCAATGGTCATGCTCTCCCATCATCAATAAGATCTTGGTGGAAAATGAATACAACACTGGATCTTTGAACATCGCAGTAGCTTACGGAAACAATAGCACAGTGAATGTGTGCTGTAATCAAAGCTGAAGGCGGCTTGTGGAGACTTTTTTATAATACGACATCTTATCTGTATTCAAAATGGTCTTTTTGCAGACAACACTAAAATTCACTTACCCCAACAAACATGTCATTATATACGATAGATTGCATTTGACTCTTGGTGAAAACAAAATGGCACAACCAGAGACACACCTTAGCAATAGAACTGTATCATTTTTAGTACAATTCAGCTCAGTTGTAGCTCATCAACAGAGCACAGAGAACTTAGTTGCGTCCTTGGCACTTCACCCGACATTCCTGTGTGAATGTCGCGAGTGACTTAATGGTTGGTGGTGGCCAATGGTGCGGCCTCGCTTCTGTCAGGGGCTCAGCATATTCATTCCAATCATTTCTGCACCAAACACAGACCGAACTAACCACTTGTATGTTGCGGGCCACCTCTAATATAAGCGAATGTGGAGCTCTTCAAAAGTAGCAACAGCCCTGCCAAGCCTTGCGGGTGTGCAGCGTGTTTCCGATCTGCAGCTGAGTGTGCGGCTGTGAGGTGGTGACAGTCGGGGACAAATAAAAACAGGAGAAACTGACTCCGAATCACCCACATAAAACTCTGTCTGCCGCAGATGAGCTGCCAGAGAAACCGCCGCAGTGATGGATCTCGCTCTGAGACCGTCCGCTGCACAGAGTAACCATTTAGTTTGCTCCCTTTTCTCTCCATTCAGCAAAACTCATTTCTTCATGTCCGCGGCCGCTGCACTCTGAGCAAACTTTGAAGGGCCTGCATTTCTGCAACGATGTCAGAAGAGTTTTCCGTTCGTTTTATCTCAATGCATAAGATATTTGTTCAGAGCAAGAGTCTCTGAACTTTTTTCCTCCATGAGCTACTTTTATGTAAAGCCACAATACTTGAACTGTAAAGCCATTTTTAATATCGTGATGTTTACATTGCCGTGACAGCATTGCTCTCTGAAATATGTGAAACGTGGAAAAACTGGAAAGTTCGTAATGAGTTGGGACTTTCTAGAGAAATGTAGACAGCCTTAAAGGGGGGGTATTATGTCAAATTGACTTTTTCAAGCTTTATATCATGTTATTATGTCATTCCCTCATTAAACACATGCCTGGAGTGTTGCCTTGGCTCATTCACATATTTTTGAGTAATCAGTAAAACTTAGACGGCAGCCATTTTAGGTGTAGCTATGCCTCAGTCCTCCTAGGAACGCCCCCACCTCCTGGAGACGCCTCTGGACCTTTCGTCACCAGCCAAGCCACCCACCACTGCTCCTCAGCTCAGCAGAGCCCCCTCCCCGCACAGTAGTGTTGTTTAGATGCCACAGCAGTGTGCTGAAGGGGGCGTGTCGGAAAGCTTCTTAAAGAGACAGAGGCCTATTTCAAGACGTTCAGTACAGCCATTTTGAGAGAGCAATTTTATTCAAGGCAGTTATTTTAATTTACTGCATATACAGACCAACAGAAGGTTACGTCATCATTGTAGTATGCTATAGACTGGTGCTATGTGATTGAAAAAAGCATAATACCCCCTCTTTAAGGAAGCTACTTGGAAAGGGCTGGAGAGCTACTGGTTGGAGATTCTTCCTGTAACACTTTCATCCATTTTGGCAGCCACTACAGTCGTCTCCTGACAATGCCGCTCTCTTGTGTCTCCCCAGAAGTGTCCGCACTCTTCTCCTGTACAACGGACTGCTCCCGAAAGCCATCTCTAAGGGTCAGTGACTCGCGTTTATGACTCTGACAAAGAGCGCACTTTTAGACAGTGTGTCGCTACGTCTGCCCCTCTACCCTCCCCTCAAATGCCCCACTGAGAGCTACTACAGGACGAATTGCTTGTGGAAACTGTATTCTATAAGAGGCCTTTTACGTGTACTTGAGTAAAAATAATCAAAGCTACGCTGTGGAACATTCCAGGCCCCAGGTTAGCAGCTTGACTGTTGCAAAATGGTAATACATGAACAAATACACCAAATGTGCATCTGACGCTCAGCTAGACACCAACAATACCATTTTTGCAAGGGGTTATCAAAATGAAGCATCTGGATGAGAACATAGAGTCCACTGCTCATCAACAGAAAATTCCTCAAGAGTCAGACCTTAGGGGTGGTCCATATCGTATCACATATCGTTATTGCGATATAACTTTTTTGATATCGTTGTAATTTTTCATATCGTTGTGGGCAACAACGACAATACAATTTATGTTACGCTCAGTTCCATCAGAGCGGCATAAACACTGACTGTAGGAAACAAGGTACTGTAGGTGCTTAAAAAGTAAAATGAAATGAAGGATGTAAACTGCAAATAGATCATATTTGCAAGGAAATTAGTATGCCGTTAAAAAAAAAAAAAATCACTGAATTAATCTTCCCAATAGGCGTAAGGCTGGGATTTTGAAGTAATTTGTCCATTGTCAATTATATCATCAAATATATCTTTATCGTGATATTTCTTTTTCATATTGTGATAAAGATTTTAGGCCATATCGCCTTGCCCTGTCAGACCTGCATTAAATGAAAGCTTGAACCCTTGACTTGAAGTAGAATTTGCTTCCTTTTCTCTATCATATTGAGATTTTATCGCCCTACGTCAAACACAAGAAAATCGATTGTGACAATGTGCCCCATGTGGGGCCAGGTCGTCACGATGCTTGGGGTTGGTTGTCGCTATTGTTTTTAATGGAATTGTTTATGTTAACATGAAATATGATAAACGTTCGTAACTGTTTTGCTTCTTGAGACACAAAATAGGTTTTAAAATAATCGCAATGCCAGATGTGTTCATAATGTGTTCACATTTGAAACAACTGTTTGACCCAAACATATGGCCACTAACAAAAGGAAAGCTCTCACTACAAAAATACCCCAGACATTAAAGTTTGAGAAAAGGCATAAAAACTATTCAAATGTGTCTCCTCCTCATGTCCTCAGTCCAAATGAGAAAATGATTATTAGAGAAGCAATTGGCATGATGTTTTGTTTTTCAACCAATTCTACACGAGCAAGTGGGCACCATGAAAGATAATGGATTTTCATGTAAAATACATATTACTAATATTACTGGTATCAGATCAAAAACTGATGCCCATTCCCACGAAGTGCAGCTGCATTTTGTAGTGTTTTGTATTGAAATGTGTGCTGTGAAACATACTGTACTCACTTTTACTTCTACTAGAGTAAAGGCATTTTCTATTAACGGAAAATGTTTTGACTAAACTTGTCCCATCTCCTGCTCTGCTCCCCCTTCTCTCTCTCTGGCGTCTTTTGACCAGTCGATTTCTCCCAGAGGTGTAAAAAGGTCAGCGTCTGCTTCAATATCCTCGAGCCTTCACAGAAATAAGGGCTGCTTGTATCGCGCCGATATCTTTTACAGGTGAGGAAAGTCAAGCCACAGATTGGACAGTTTTGTACTTTTTACTTCAGCGAGTTTAGTTCGGGAAAGGTCAGTTAGAAGTTGGCAAAGATATTGTTGTTTCGTGCCGGCGAAACCTTGTGCCAAAGTTTTCTTATGAAAGTGTAATCTGATAAGTAAACTTTCGTGGTCAGAGATGGCTTTTAACACTCACTCCACTCAATGTTTTCCAAAAGTAGACTTATGCATAGTTGAGGGTGAAAACATTCATCTGGGCGCCTCAGCATATATACAGCATTTCCATATGAAAATAATGCAGGCAACAATCTTTCTCTCATCTAACGGCATGCTGTCGAAGCGTCTGAGCGTGCAACGGCCACAGCCATCGATAATTGGATTGTAAAAAAGTGCAGAGGGACAGATTTGTGTTTCAACAATGATGCGACAAAATCCAAGGAAATACGGATCCGCGCACAGTTGTAGAAGGAGAAACAAGTGAACAGATTGCTCAAAACGCATGAATGACGAATGATGGTTAAAAGCTGAAAAAAAGTCAATAACTAAACTGGGATTTAAATTCATGAAGAGTGTTTGCGTACTTGGGCAAGACACGTCACCCACTTCGCCTGAAAGTGGAGCGTGAATGAGAGTCAAGCTGATGGTGCGGATGTTTCAGCTTGACTTTGAGCATCTGGAGAAGCGCAATGTGTGATTAAAGCGTTATCATTATTATGTGTTAACATTCAAAAAATGCCTAGTAACACATGGCACAGCGAGTTAAGGTATTTAATCCGGCTTCATCGTGACTCAGTTTTGCAATGTGATCACCCACAAAACACAACTTGCCCAACGTGTGAGGAGAGGGAGCCGAGGCTGCGGGACCTATTAATAGATAAGTATCGTGGCGACAGATTAGGCTCACTCCAGGGAGTCTCCATTGGGACTGTGGAGCTATGATCTTTAGCAGCAACACTCTGCGCGCTAACTGCTAACTGGGCTAATGTCATGCAATTACAGCCGGTGTCGCAGCCTCCACCAGTGTGACATATGGATAGAAGAGAAGGCAATATGCAGAATTTAAGCAGGATATTTGGAAATGATTGGTTTTGCGACTGGGGTACCGAAAGAAAAGACACAAAGTTAGGGAAAGTTAGTGTTTGCACCTTTTGTTAACATGACTGCCCAAATAAAGAGCACTGTTCGAGCAAAAGCAAATCAAGTTTTCGTTTGGAGACACTCTTGCTTGAAATTGAATTATAGTAGAGGACTGTATGTAGAGTGCCCAAAGTCCTTGAGACACAAAGCAGTCCTTTATAATTTAGAATGCTGCGGATCTGAAGCAGCTCCTTGTTCACACGGAGTAAGGCACAGTTTGGTGCGTGGCCTCCAGATAAACACTTCTCCAGTGTTTTTTCTCTGTTCTGTGTCTCAGACTTATCTTTTCTCTGGGAACTGAACCGGTGTCAGAAAAAGGACAGCGCCAAAACTGGAGAATGCAGTGACGTGTTTTGTTGTTAAATATAAAAATGTTTGCGCAAGATAAAGAAAGCAGTGTCCCTCTGTAGAGCATGTTTGGATAAAGGACTGATAATGAGTGGGAAAAAGCAGCAATGTAACATGCTCACTGCTGGTACTACTACTGTATAGTGCTTTTCTAGGCAGTCACAGACTTACAGTTTTGTTGATTAATCAACTGATACATGGGTATTTTACAATATTGGCTATCGGCCGATATAATGCAGATAAAAGGCCGGTATCTCCAGAGCTGAACGTGATAGAGACCTCCCGTTTGCATTGGAAAGAACTCAACCAAAGCCTAAAAATGATTGTATTTTACATATTTTATGTTGCAGACTTTTGTTTATACTTTCAGATCCATAGAAGATGAAGACTTACTGCTTTTTTTTGGTTTTGGAATCATGCTGATTTTTGTCTTTCATCTGAAGAGCCGACTATACATGAATGTCCAGAATTAATAAGCCCTAAGCCCTTATTAAAGTGCCAAAAATAGTAGGCCAAAAATATGCGGTGCATATTGATATCAAAATCCCCCAAAATCGGCATTGGCCTTAGAAGAACCTGCATTGGTTAATTAGTCAATTATTCCATACTCCACCATTGACCACTCACCGGGGCACCTGGTATGCCCTCACTGTCTTCCATCCGGGAACAAACCAGGCCCAACGCTGAATATCTTCTGAGATCTGACAGGATCAGCATTCAGAAGGAGTGCTGCTACTACTTTTGTCGGTGGTCTATACAGAAAGGACTCAGATACAATGTTACATCAAGCTTAACTAGTTTCTTCTTCATCTTCATTGACACCAAGCTCAAAAATACGGGCTGTTTTTCAGTCAGAGCCAATAGCTCCCAGACACAAACAGAGCTGACTTCTCGCTCTGATCGCCAACTTATCTTTATCAAAACAAAACTGACTTTCTCACACTGCAAACTTCCCAAAAATAACACAAACACAGGGTTAGGTATAATTACTGTTTTAGTGGAAGCATTTGTAGTAATAGTAGAATAATCTCCATACTACATCTTCTGCTATTTTTACAATTACCACAACAGCAAGAAGTTCTGTATTCATTTTTTAGTAACTACCACAGGCACTATGCAGTATAATTATTATATGGTTTTAATAAAAGGTTGCTTCCTCCATTGCCAGCAATATAATAAAACAATAATCTTCTGATCCCAGTGTTTTGAGTTGCTCAGTCCAGTCTCTATAACCTCTATTGTCTTAGACCTGTTTATTTCTGGACTGCCTTCTCCAGGAGGCGTCTGTGGTATGTGGACTATTTGGCAGCTCACAACATTCAGTCAGACTCCCTTCTAAATTTCGAAGAATGTGCTACATCAGGCCCATTGTTATCTGAATAACTGCAGGGGCTGATGGGATAACCTTAGCAACAAAAACAACACTGTTAGCGCCAAGTACATAGATAAGTGTGTTCTGATACGGGGGATGGCTATAAACTGTAGCGCGTTGTAATTTGAGTTTGGGATTGGGCGTCTATCTAACACAAAATGAAAGATTCACCAGCAGAAATTTTAATAGAAAGTTACTATCTGCTTTACATATTGTTTGCCAGTCAATTTGTCTGAAAAAAGCTGTTTTGTTTTTATGCTACACTTTTGAAATCCATTTACTAGTTTATTAGTGTGTGGTGTTGGTCTTTCTTTTCTAGCAAATGACTCAAACTCAATAACTTTCAAATACAGTACTTTAATAAGCCATATACCAGAGTTTAGTCTGTAGCCCTTTCAATAGCGTCCTAATTTCTCCAGCGGTAGATGCTTTTTCTCTTTGTGCACAACACGATCGAGTTATATACGTTAAACATAAAAACAAAAAATTAAATACAAGGTCTATAAGTCCACTTGTTATGTAAGTATCCTCAAAGCGATGTGTTGTTGTGCTCTGCCATTTTTTATTTCACCAACCATTTGCCACGCAGACAAAAAGTTGCCGCAAACAGTGACTGCCTGCCTCTAAACCTCAGCTCTTAATGTTGCATTTTTAAAGTAGAAAATCCAATATTTTCAGCTTATCTGGGGTGAGGTTGTGGGGGCAGCAGCATAAACAAACAACACCAAGACTTTCCTTTCCCCAGTTCTTGCAGGGTTATAGTAAAGTGCAGAGGGCATTAGATACCGACGGAATCTCTGGACCTGCCCTACATGGGAAACAAAGAAACTCCACCACTGCCTTAACAAATACAGAACATATTTGTTTCTAAATAAAGATATAGAAACATTGAGAGGAGCAAAGTGGTTCAACAGCCCATAAATACATAAATAACGGAGAATGCTAACTATATTGTTAACGTTAGCTTCCAGCTACATGCTAACGCTAGCTATGACAGCCAAGTTTTTTGCTTTTACTGGACATTCAGCAAAGGAAAAACATCCATATGGACCTGATTTTGACTTGATTTTATTTGTATGTGATAAATATGTTTATAGTCCGCCACAAAACAGCTAAAAAGAGAAAAATATTGTGATTCCCATGGCATACATCCTTCCCCCTGGACTAGGCCATGCCCTTGAGTATGAATGATGCCGTCTGTATCTATCGACCAGGCTTTGCTTAGCGCCTACAGACATACACAGACAGAAAAGTATTCACTCTCTCATTCATAGGCATTTTATAGCCATCAACACCTCTCTATGTTTTGGATAGTGATGAGGATCTAAAGCACAAAGGAGGATACACGGACTAAAATAAGTCGATGGCTGGGTTTCAGATGGCAGTGCAGCGTCATATCGACCGGCAATGTTTAATTCAGCTGCTTTTGTGCTGTGGTTGGATAAATATAGCAGTACCATATGGGAAAATTGAAAGGGGGGGAATCAAATTGAAAATGAATGCATGAGAGCGAGATGGGGGCGTAACATAGAGACCTAGATTGTGTTTTGAAGGACATCGGACCACCAGACGAAGCCACTCTCCTCGGGGCGTGACACTGCTGCTCCTGATCTGTCCACAGTGATAACGCATGGGCTCATAATCTCCCCTCTGGGGTCACCTTCACCTGCTCTGTGGGTCACCAGTCCCAGAAGGCGCCTAAGGTCATGTGCTGCCTCTACTCCTTTATTGTCTTGTCCAATACAGTATTTACCTGCCAGTCAGAACATAATATCCTTTGTCCCTTGTACAAGAGCGTATTCGCTGTAGCCGTCTGTTACTAAAAGCAGGGACATGTCCTTTTACTGCCAAACTACAACAAACTATAATTATTGAATATTTTAATCCCTTCATTTTCTCTAGGATTACATCAACACTTTCTGGCTCCCGGTGCGTGCTGTGGGAGGCATACTGATAGTGGATGTGTTGAATCTGTTCCTATTTGTGTATCAGATCGGAACTATTACAACTAAGAGCACTACAGTTGCTATTTTTAGGATCTATAGCTCAGTATCCAGGAGAGAAAGAGCTTTGCCTTGCGGTTGACTCGGCGGGCTGTTATTTGCCAGAGAATCCCACCTCGCTTACCTGTGTTGTGCTGGATGATGGATACATTGACAGACAAAGCAATGCAGATGGCAACGCGTCATACTAGGACGTGGCCTAGCAAGGGGTTAGGTTAGTGCATTATGGAAATCTTTTTTTCCACTATTTTTAGACATTTTCCGTCAGACAATGAACATATTTGTACATAAATAAAACCAAGTCAAAATTGAGACACTGTGAATGTTTTGACCATAGACTGTAGAATTAATAGAAAACTCCTTCTCACTCCTCTCCGTTTGCCATAATGACCATGAACGAGGAGGAAATCACAAGAGAGTCTGGCTGCAGACCTCCACTCTCAGGACCCTGCCTTGCAGACCTCCACTGTCAGGTCCCCTCCGCTGTCAGGACCGGAAGTTTATTCGAAGCCTTTCAAAATAAAACCGGATATACTGGAAGCACGTATTTGTCGTTGTTCCTTGGGCTTTATTTTATGTAATATGATAATATGATATAAAAATGTATAATATATGTATAAAAATATGATATAAAAGCAACTATAAGTAGTAGCCTTCATGTTTGGCTGCAGACCTCCACACTCCCCTTCCAAAATGAAAAGCAGGCATACCGGAGGACGTATTTGTCGTTCCCCATGTGAATATACTTTATTTATTGGGGCCATATTTTATGTATATAATGTAAATATGATTCAAAAGCAAGTATTCCAGGAGTAGCTTATGTAACGGAGGCTGCTTGGCTTCCAGAAGTACGTTAGGTAAATCTCACTCCTCTACGCTTCATAATACACAATGATTACAGTACAGATACTTGTCTGGTAGTCATGTGGGTAAGTCGGGCGCCTCCCAGTGCAAACCACATAGGTTCGATACCAGCGCTGAACAAGATGACATTTCAATTTTTGTTTAGTTTTCTATGTGAGCACACTTTAGCTCTTGGCGCATTCATTTATGTCTAAATATGTAAGTATTATTTACGTGTAATCACGTTGACTTAAAAACAGAGGGGCCATCAGAATAAAATAATGAAATAATAACTCAATATTCCAGGCCTAAAGGCTTTAACTGGGCTGCAGCAGGAGCATGAGCTGCTGTTCCAGATATAAATGAAGTAACACAAGCGTAATTGTCATGGAAATCTATCAAAATAACGACTGATGAATGAAAATCTGAAAAATATTCGCATCGAACTTTTCATTCTTGCGGCGGGGAGATACCATTTGATATTGAACTAACTCAGAGGGGTGTTTAAGTGGAACACCCCTCCGCTTTAGTTCAAGTTGGTGCAGTCCAATCCAGCGGAGACAAGTGTCTGCGCGAGTTAAGAGACTAAAAGGCAGTGAAAGGTAGAAAAGTGGTCAAATAAATGTTTTTATCTACATAACTTGTGCTGATTGTGGGTTTGTATCAGGCTCAGACTGTGTGTGCAGCGGCCCATGTGAAAAGAGAAATTGTTAGAAAATTGTCAATGTGTGGTATTTGATCCAGCAACCTCTTGCACTTGAGACCAGCGCACTATTACGGAGCCATAATTCCGGGCCGGTCTTCTCCACATTCCCGGGCTGAAATTAGGTCCCAGCACGCCCCTGCTTAAAAAAGATAAGAAAAAATATAGTATGGGAAACTAATAAATATGCACATCTAATAAATATTGCACTTCTAATGGTTTCCGGCAGGCTGTACACGTTATGCTGCCCTCTTCCGTTCAATATGCACTTCCGGTCCGGTCCTGACAGCGGAGGGGACCTGACAGTGGAGGTCTGCAAGGCAGGGTCCTGAGAGTGGAGGTCTGCAGCCAGACCCCTCTCGGAAATCATGGCGGATTTACGGACTCCTCCAACCCAGCTCTGACGAAGCATGTTACTAAAAAGGGCAAAAGAGCGGGATCTTCACAGTAGACTCGGCCCTCGCGGGGCGTGGAGTTCAGTCGTAGCCGCGCCCGCGCCTTTAGCTCTCATGCTAACGGCCTGTCAATCAAAGTCAGGCCCTCATTAATTATGCAAGATTTCTAAAATGTACCTTACGAAAACCAGCCTGTTTTTTTTTTATTGTAACTAACCCAGCATTATCACAGGAGGAATATCTAGCAGTAGAAAGTTTAGGGAAATTACAAACCAGGCTTTAAAGTTGTTTTTAATATATCTAAAGTGCAATGCTTTCTAATGGGAGACTAGCGGCTACATGGAGGTACTACAGCAATGGCGGCCCTCAGTGTCGCGGTCAAAAAGCAGAGCAGCCAGCGGCCATTGGTTTTGACACATCAGATTTTCCAGTAGAAGTGAAAAACTGGCATTCGAAGTTAGCTGTTAGCTTGCAGAATGAAGCTAATGTTAGCATTAACGTGGGTCAGCCCTATGTTCCATTGAATCCCAGACCCAATTTAAACATTAATAGGGAAGACAAGCGTAATACTAACGTATGGGGAAGTAGCCTATGTTTTGTCCTTTTCATAGCATTTATATAATTTCTGTGGTTTCTTTATTATTAACATATTTAGTGGTCATTGATGTATCTGACCCACAAAAAGCAAACACTGAATTTGAGTTAGACACACTAATTTGTATCTAAAGTGAACTCTCAAATGGCTTGTATAGTTTATGTTCATTAATGATTTCTAACTAGGCTGAAAACTAGCAGAAAACATCTGGATCGTTCATATAATTTGCGATGTTCGGTAGATAATGCTTAAGATAAGTCTCCCGGACTAGCCTACGTGCTAACTGTACGCATTAGTTAGCATCGAACGCCGCTTTGTTCTTTTTTATATGGTTGTACCACTTTGTCTTTCTCTGTACATCTATAATTCAGCGTCTGTTGAAGCAGTTCTGGAGTAATAGGTGACAGAGTTGTTTGGTTCTCTCTTTGTTTTCCTCCTCAATCGTGACCATTTGGGGCAGTTCCCAAAGGTGCCATCCAGCATGATTTGAAACATAACCTAAAAAAGTTATTGGAACAAAAACACAGGGGGATCTTTGGTGTTGACTTAGGGATATTGCCACAGAGCCTAACCAACCAAGAGATAGTTAGACCTCGAGCATGTTATTTATGTGGGCATTTTCAGGCTGATGGACTGCAGAGGTCGCCGACTCCGACACCCATTCACCGTCCACAAACTCATGCACGAAGTGCGAACACCTGCTACAAAACTGAATAGCCGTATACTTCCAATTGTACAGTATGGGCCTTACACGGAGGTTGCATCAGCCTCTCTGCTCACACCGGTCTGGTCCGTGAATTTTTCATTCAGACTCATATCACCACAATGGGAGGGTGGACAGTAAAGGTCACGTCCCAGACCCGACTTGAGTTCGGTGATAACGGATAACTCTTCAGACCTCCCTCAGCACAGGTAACCGCTGCTCTCATTAAAAAACACTGCACTGCGCCTCATAAAGAAATCTAATATAGGCCGCCATATAACTCCATTAACTGCTTTACTAATGTATTCAGAAATAATATGCGTAAGCACCCGACTGACCCATGCCCCGCTGAAATGATTACACCCTTAATACATAATGCATGGATTGGATGTAATTTATAGAAAGGAATGAATATTCAGCCGGTGCGTGTGGGAGCTAGTGAGGATTTTGTGAACACTGGGTGGAGGCAATGTTTGTTAGGCTACACCGACTTCCATAGCTTCATATTAAAATGGCACAAAAGGAATTCAATGTTTTTGCTATTGCCTTTTTTATACCGAGTTATATTTTTTTCCCTTACTTTACTTCTTCTTCTAATAGGTATTATATGATTTTCAAACATTCCAGTTCGTGAAGTAATATTTATTTTTCATTTTGATTAGATAATAAGTTGTTTTTCTAGTTTAGACATGGTTTACACCCAATTAACATATACTGTAATCAAATTTAAAGGCCTATTTATGTGGAAGCTCAAATATTTCACGAAGTGGGACAATTGGAGGTCAGAGGTGGTACTTGGTGTAAAAAGATTGATGAGGTAAATGCATTTATTCTAAAAACAGGTTTATTTTTTGAGCGGCTCATTCAAAATCTTGGTGCTATTTTTAAATCTGCTTTGTCCTTCAAGTATATGTTTGAGAATCAGAAATTAACTGCACTCAATTACTGCTTTGATACAAGTTTCCGCAGCGATCAGTTTGACAGTGAGCATTCCACATCTTTTTTTGCACATAAACCCTCAAAAGCAACATATTATTTTTTTTTTCTGCCACTTCCTTTTTTTATACAAACCTCGGTTTCTCACTTGGCACATTATTGGACTCCGGCGGTTTTGCCTCAATTAGAATAACTAGGTGCATTAAGCTTGATTGACGATTCCGAGAGGGAAAAGATGCAGAGGTCAGCTCAACTAGTATTGGCCCAGTCTTAAAATGTGTCACTATTTAATCCAGGGAGATTATGGAGAAAATCCCAGCAGTACCAGGCTGTGAATACTTGACTAAATAAGCAGTTTCGGGGAGAGCGGCTCTTTGGCTGTAGCGTCTTAATTTGAAACAGTTGACAGTGATATTATTGCGGCCCCTGCTGTAGCCGAACCCTCATTTGGCTCCTGCTGTAACTCATCCAGGGAGCGGCGGTGGTGTTAGAGCCACACAAAACACATGTGAAATTACCCCATAGATGCATGTCATAGTTTCGTTAAGCACTAAAACCCAAACACAAAGCCCCATTTTACCACAACATAGGATACAGCAAAACCCGCGCTTATCCTTGTCCAAATTACCCTAAAACCTGTAATGGAATCGACAGAGCAGCTCCCCACTGATCGCAGCTTTTTTTTGTGCATATTTTGGTAAACTGAATCTGCATTGTCCACCGAACACTGTGACACACGGTAATCCTCTTTCTCGGGGAAACATTTATTTATTTATTTTATGGATTTACGTGTTGTTTGCTGAGCTGTCAGAGACCTGCCTGTGTGTGTGTCTGTGTGTGTGTGTGTGTGTGTGTGTGTAGCTCCAGCTTGAAGCAGCTTGTCTGTGAGTGCGCGGTGGAGAGGGGTTTGGAGAGAGGCCAGAGGGGCACACTGAGCCCACTGTCTGTGCCTCCTCTCAGGGCTGCGCTGAACGGACAACGGGCCAGTGATGGGGCTGCGGAGAGAGAGGAACCTTTAAGTGCTTTTACTAGAAGACTAATATACTGTAAAACTATAAGGTTAATCACAACACTTCAATTAAAATCGGAATGATCGTGTAATTAGCAAAGCGCCTGCGATACATGTCCTCTGCAGAAAACTAAACATAATTTCTCCATGGGACCATATGAACTCCAGTATTCCTTTAGCTGCAGTTCGTATTTCCATGCAAAGGTACATCGTCCTGTATGTGTTTATGCCACATGCCCGCTTAGTCGTTTATACAGAGCTCTATAATGACTACTACTTACATTTTGGACACAAGAGCACAGCAAGAAGGTTCATAGTTTGAATCCCGGACAGGGCAGGGTGGAGTTTGCAGTTTAGTTTAGTTTAGTTTATTTGAGCAGTAAACATTCTGCTCTACCCCCAAACTCAATGCAATAAAAAAAAAAAAAAATTCTCATTTCACAATAGTACAAAGGAACATAGTACAAAAGGAACAAAACAACAACAACAAGAAGAAACAACAGCAAAAAAAAAGGATTATATACACTTACATCATCCGATCATGGTCGAAATGTTCATTTTCAAGATGGCATTTACATTAAGGAAGATACTACATATAATACATAGCTGAAACTCATGTACTGCATACATTCCCCAAAAGGAATAATAATAATTACGAATGATAAGCTACTTAGCGAATGTAGTGAGTGAGTGGTTGGTGGTGGTCGGAGGGGCCGATGGCGCAGACCGGTTGCCTCGCTTCCGTCAGTCTACCCCAGGGCAGCTGTGGCTACAATAGTATGTGTGCATGCTGTGGGGGTCATGCATGCGACTGATTACGGTTTCTTTAATAATAATAATAATGCATCGGTTTTATATAGCGCTTTTCTGGACACTCAAAGACGCCTTACATTGCACTATTCATTCACTACCTGGTGGTGGTAAGCTAGCCCCCCTGTTCTCTGCCTGGAGTTTCCCATCTGTGCTGCGACCCTCCTCCGCCCCTCTCTGCTAATCATCCGCTGGCTGCCTCGGATCTCATCCTTTACCACCATCCGTACTCTGGGGAAGACTTCGCAATTCATTCAACAGTCAGGTCCATAAATATTGGGACATCGACTCAGTTCTTATCTTTTGACTCTATTTAAACCACCACAATGCAGACTTTCAGCTTTAATTTGAGAGTATTTACATCCAAATCAGATGAACGGTACAGGAATTACAACTGTTTTTATTTGTGCCTCCTACTTTTTAAGGGAGCAAAAGCAATGGGACAAAGTAACAATTATAAATCAAAATTTTTTAATGTCACCATAGACGTCACCAGACACTGTTTCAGGTGATGCTCTGCCAGGCCTCTACTGTAAATGTCTGCAGTTTCTGGTTGTAATTCCTACACCGTTCACCTGATTTGGATGTAAATACCTTCATCTTGGTTGTTTTATCTTTTGTGGTGGTTTAAATAGAGCCAAAAAGATGAGAATTGAATCAATGTCCTAACATTTATGGACCTGACTGTATATCATACAATGTATCCACTGTCTTCCGCCGAGGTCTGAGCAACCAAATATGATTCATGTCCAATAAAACTTCTCTAATGCCGCTTTGTTTCTATGATTCTTTTCAGGTTGAAATATTTATGATATGACATATTGATTTTAGTCACAGTCCATGCATATGATGCATAAAGGTAAAGAAGTACTAAAGATTGACTAAATACTTAAGAAAAGATTCTGACTGTAGAAAAAACGTCTTTTGAAACCAGTTGGATTGCTAAAGCGTTGGGTCCAGTCACTTATCACGTCCGAGAAAGCCCCAGATGTGTCGATTCATTTTGTTCCCGTTTGTTTGCCCATTAATCACTTGTTCTTTAAGAATTCACCTCTCACTCCCAAAATCGTGTACCTGCGAAATAACAGCTCCTCCGGGACCTCCGCACTCACAGCCCGCCATCCCAAACCGTATACCTCCTAAACACACACACACACACACACACACACACACACACACTGCATTTTGTAATTCACGGCACACTGCTCACTTTAGGCGCACGGGAATCAATAAAAGTAAAACTCGATCGGCCTTAACTTTTGAGTCGATGGGCAATTTCTTTTTGGGCTTTTTGAGGTGGACTGTAGATGTGGTGTAGCTTGTGAGGTTTGAAGGAAAACAACTTTAAATGGGTTTCAAAAAGGTAGCTTGGGGGCGGCTACTTTTTTTGCTGTAGATATCGCATTGGCTCTGTGTAGCGTGTAAATAGCTACTACGCTTGAAAGATTTAACTTTGATTTATAGTATGCTGCTGTTTTTTCATTTATAAAGAGGTATGGTATAATGCAAAATAGGGTTTTTTTCGCGCTTATTGCCATTTTACGGTGTTCACTCTTCAAAAAAAATCGCACATGTTTGTGTGATCTTTGAATGCACCACAGTGACTGTCTTTTGTGACACGACAGCGGATTGTATAATGCTCCTTCTGTTTACATGTTTCTGCCCAATTTTTGTTTTGAAGGACTTTTTTATCTCAGAGCTAACGGCTAGTCTCAAAAAACACTGCAAAAATTCAACAACTAAGTAACGTTCACACTTGCCAGATCTTGTGGCTAAAAACACATAGCAATAAATATAAAATAACTCTCTCACTACCTAAGTCCCAGAACAATCAAATCCAAATTAGTTCTACAGTAGTTCAGATTAAAGCTCAGTGACTGAATTCTGGAGGCTCTGAGCTTGAGGTATTATTTGAGAATATACCTAACCATGCATGTAATTTATTGGTAGGTAGGGATGTTCATGATTAATCTGTTCATCAATTAATTGCCATCATCACTTCATTGATTAAAAAGTATGTTAATGTCTAATCATTGTGCTGTATTATAGGGGAAATTCAGTATAATCTAAGTGCAAATAAGCATAAAATGTGACATCTGTTGAAATTTGAAAACTGTGTTGAAAAAAAAAAACTTAGTATTTTGGTTGATAATTCAACTTTTTAACAAGGTTTCATATTTATTACTTGGGGAAAAATATATCATATTTACAATCTTGTTGATATAAAACATCCTATACAACGGCACAGATAATCAACAAACGTTTGATAAAGTTTCCAATAAATCGATTCATGAAACTGAGCAGAATGTGCATCCCTAGTGGTAGAGGAAACTGGAACACTGGACACATGGGGAGAATCTTGAGGCTAATCACAATATGATGCTATAATTGTATGATGGATCATGTAATTACAATAGGATAATGTTAATTCATAAATGGGTACGAGGTGTGTGTAAGAGGAGGTTCCTGGGCTATGATTGGCTGACAGCGGAGCATGCTTCGGCAGTGATAGGCTGTCATGGCGGTGCAGCTTGAGATGAAGTGATGATTGGATGGTTGCCAGTGAGCAGCTGGAGATGAGGCGATGAATTGATCGCCGCAGGTGAGTCTTCCAGATTGAATTTACACTTAAGCTTCATTTCTAATAAGGTGTACAAAAATGACTGATCCTAAGGGCTTTACAAGTTATAATTGGGATTATGAAAGTATTTTCTAGAACTAAATGAGAAATTAAGACTAATCTCCTGCCCAATACCATATTTCAGCAGTGGAATGAAATATCTCCTGTCCTTCAGTGCATTTTGAAATAAAACACTAGTATGTTAGAAATACGTCAGGAAAATAATTGTTGAACATAATCAACAACAACAAACAACAAAATCAGGTATTGCACCTTTATAATGGTGAACAACTTGATACCATTAGCTTTGTTAGCACTCTATTTGTTCATGTACCTGCAGCCATTCCAACTGCACAGGGTGTCAAAAAAACTTTGCAATAAGTTACTTACATCCAGTATTTAGGCGCTAAATAACCATATTTCTCTTTCCTTTATATCACATACCCGCCCTTTGGAAACCGATGCTAATTGATCCTATAGCGCTAAATAATGAATAGCACCCACTTGCATTAGCACATTAGCACTTTCTCTTTCACACATCTGCCCCACTAAACACTGCATCGTAATTCTGAGACACATTTGCACAGTGCTCCAAACGCTGCTCATTTCCTGCCGCCTACCCAGCTTCTGTCACAACACCAGCATGCAGATTTCACCCTAAATATTTGACATTTGCTTTAAATTAATTAAAAAAAATTTGCAATGCCAGGCTATACAAGCAAATCCACAGGGAACAGAGAGACAAAGTGGAGATAATTTGACACGTTGGTGCCTCTGGTTTTGACACAATAATCGCGGAGAGGCTCAAGGGGATGGAGCGAATGCTGGGAATAAATTTAAAAAACATACGCCCACACACAAGATTATACATGTAAGGGCAAAGGAGTACATGTATAATACATGTACACGGAATATGTAGCTTGACAGAAATAGGGGACACTATGAAGGAGAAAGAAAGTGCATCAGGATAATATTGTTTCATTTGTCAAAGAAAGTGAAAAAGTTCCCAAAGAGCGAGTAGATAAGTAAGAAGTACAATAATCATTGGTTCAGCTTCGTGGGACGGACTTGAGAAAGTTTTGAACATACATTAACTTCTTTTGTATTATAGATAAAGCATATCAAAAGACCTGTGCACTATTTAATTGTACATTTGACACAAGTTTATATTATAACACACATTTGGCAGGACGCAGAGCAGAGGCCAAATTTAGATTTATTTATTTGATCAAGACATTAATGAACAATCAGACAAGTTGTACACAAATTGTACATGCGCCAGATTATAGCAAAACTGCTAATTTACATCTGTAGTCCCGAGGCAGGTCACACAAGTAAAACAATGTATGAACAAAACGCGATATAAAAACTTTACAAATTACATTTTAGTTAAAATGAGTGCATGACTGATTTACTTTGAGGTGATGTAAGTCGAGCATTCTCTTATGTCTGTAGGAAGGCTGTTCCAAGACTGACCTCCGACGGACGGCACAGTTTGTCCAAATGTTGTTTTTCTGTGTGGGATCTCCACATCTCCTCTGGAGGAGGCTCTGGTGCGGAGACCCCTCATTGCTTTAGGTTTAATGTAGTTAGAGAGCGGGGGCGGGGCAAGACCATGAAGTGCTTTGTAAACAAGGCAACAGTTTTTAAAATGTATGACATTTTGAGCATTATTTTTATATAATATAATATAATATATATTTTGAGGCCGTCTCCTGCCTGTTATTCAGACAGACTGTATCTATTTGTAAGCGCCACTTGCTTGCTTGTTTGTATGTGGTTTGTGTGGCTGTTTTATATTGTATGTTCTCTGCTCTAAAGGAATTGCCCCATGTGGGATAAATAAAGTTTACTGAACTGAACTATATAATATAATATATATAGAATGTTTATATTTTTTACAGGATATTGCAGTGATGATACGACCAAGGCTTTTGATCCAGAATTTTTATGGACTTTTTGAAGAGAATTTCTATGGGTTTGATTTTTGTTTCTCCAGGAAGTGACCAGATTGTAATACAGTAATCTATTTGTGTAGAAACATCTTTGCTGAATCTACTGTCATAAATGGCCTGATTTGTTTGAAGTTCTGTAAATTTAACATTATTGTATTCGCAGTGAGTTTAATGTGTTTTTTAAAGGAGAGTGTTGAATCCAGAGTGACCCTCGAGATACTTGAACTCCTTAACAAGGTCAAGCTCAGTGTCTCTCCAAGGAACACATTGGACCGATCCAGTTTAATAGATTTTTTTGTGAACATCACTGACACAGTTTTCTTTTTATTTAAGAGCAAGGATGAGTTGGTGAGCCACGGCTGTATGTCTGCCAGGGCTGCAGTGCGGGTAGAAATTGACTGTGCAGTACAACAGGTGGTCAGTAAACAGGAAGGACAGACAGACTACGCTCACAAAAACCTGCACAGCTGGCCTTAGATTCAAACCCATCACCTGGTATCATTATCTTAACTTCTTTTCACCTCCCTATCGTTGTCTTACCTAAGTAACCAATTTACTTTCAATCGGCTTTCAATCCATCCACTTTATGCACTCTCTTTCCCCTCCCTCTCCCAGCCGATTAAGCTGTGCACCACAAACCTCTGTCTCATCTTCACAATCAGCCGCAACCTCTTCATGTTCACTTCTCCACACCACTTTAATACATTTGTTAATTGATAAGTTCGTTCAAGGAGTCTAAGTGCCATCGTTCATCAGTAAATGAATCAATCCTGATCTCGGTCAGACAGATTCTTCATGCAGCTGTTCCTTTCTCCAGCTTCAGTGAACCTCACACATTCGTTTGTGTCTGGTTTGTTAAAAAGCGCCCCCAAAGGTGTATTTCAGAACACCAATATAATTTCAACCTGTGCTATCTTTTGAAAGCTTAATTTCGCCCTATAGCCTGACATAAAGGCACACCGGGGCCACAGCGGTTTGTCTGAAAACCATATATTTTCTCTGTTGTGTCTGCATTGATGTCCCGGAGAGTTATCAGTGGCTCTGGCTGAGTTTGTTTAAGACGTGCGCAGGTTTCACATCAAGGCTTCTTCAGCGCTGTCAGCCTGTGATCCTCCTACGGCCTGTTTTTTCACAGTCTGCTTTTGAAAACACACTGATGCTTTCATGACTTACTTGTGGGAGTTCATGTTTACTGCCTGATTTAATTGTACTACTAAACATGATGATCACTGAAGCTCGTCCCGGTCGCTAATTATAGTCAAGGAATATGGAAATTTGATAGAATTTAATTGTGTCTTGTTATTGAGTTGTCTGTGGACATCTTAATACATGCTTCTATATGTTTTCCTTAACATTTCGTTACTCATAATGCAACTTTATGGCCCTACAAAGTACAGCATGTCATCAAATGAATCTTATCGGTATAATGTCCAACAAGCCAAAGGGGTTAGTGAGAGTCAATGAGTTAGAGGCCCCCCATTATATTTATTATTTGTTGTTCTGATAGTTTGGTTGTTTGCTTTACCAGCATTTGACTTAGCACTAATGTCAATCTCTGCTGGTGAGCTAGGACTACAAACTCTTCCTATTCTTAAGAGGCATAGTTCACCTTTCATCTCTGCAAATTCTGAGGCCGAGCCTACTGTATAGGCAAACCAAGCAGCTGCTTCGGGCCCCGAGGCCACCAAGAAAGCCTACAATTTTAGTGCAAATAATATTTAAGAAATGCTTCCAAGTGTGTAATACGGGGTAAGTTGTGTATAGTAAATAACACGATAAAACAATGACATTTATTTCCAGTAGTTTAAAGTCACACCATGTAGAATTTCACACAATAAATAAAACTGAAATACAAGCATTTATTTTATGACACCACCTTTAAAACACCTCATAAATGTACAAACAAACATGAGCCTTTGCTGTGAGCGGCTCAGCTCTCCTAAGACACGGCTGTAACTTTACCGGGAGTGGGTACGCCCCAGCTCGTCGCCATGGAGATGTGACTGAATTCAGCAGAATTTGAGATTTAAACAGGTTAGGTCCTCATCCAAATCCATTATTTGATTACCCACTGCAGTAATAGCCTTTTCGAGGAGGACATTAGGAGCATGTTTTGTACTGATGGCAACAGTATAGTCAATGTTACGCAGTGTGTCTTTAATTTATGCTGCTTGCATTTAACTTTGACATATTGTTTTACAATTGTTTGCCCAGACCTTTGAATTTAAAGGGATACTTCGGGATTTTTGACATAGGGCCTCATTTCCTAGTTATCCAGAGTGTTGTTGATGTCTGGAGATATTTTTTTCTTAAATTCATGCAGTTCTTATATTTGAAGAGTCTAGTTGCGCTAGGCTAGAGCAAGGCTAAAGCATTTCTATGGTAAAGTCTAGCCTGCATTAAAAAACAGTCTGTCCCACTCCACAGTAGGGATGTAACGATATCATAATCTCACGATACGATACGATATCGATATTGAGCTCACGGTACAATATTTATTGCGATATTGTGGAGAGGCTCACGGTATTGTAAAATAGCTCACGATATTGAGTTTATGATGATAATAATAAAAAACTGACATTTAAACTGCTTTTGCCAGTCACTAGGGCATTTATTGTTATATTCATGCAGCATAAAAACATATGGAAACGCTGATCACTTAAAACTTTTAAAGTGCAACCTCAAGTCATTAACATCAATATACCGTTGAGCAAGTAGAACTGTAAACAAAAACAAAACGGAATTCCCTTAAAGTGCAAACAAAGCTCAAGTCTGGTTCAAATGTGTAAAAAAGCATAAAACGAAAAGTAGTAGGCAAATAAAAACCGCCTGTTGAAAACATCCACAAACATGTACAATAGATGCATGTCTATTAATTAACATGCACTGCCCCAACAGAATAAATAATAAACAATAATCTAAACTTAAATAAAATAGTCAGGCAAAAGGCCAACTGAAAAAACACTGGTAACCTAAGAGCTTATGTTGAGGTTCTTCTTCAGAAAGATCAAAAGATCTACATTGCTTGGGAGAAGAAGAGACCTTTGTGCATTTACAATATCCCCTGCAGTGGAAAACACTCTCTCGCTAGGTACTGAGGTAGCAGGTATGCATAGGTAGGTTTTCGCTAATGAAGAAAGAGTGGGATATTGCCCTGCATAGTCTCTCCACCACTTAAGAGGACAAGCAGATAGAGAAACGATTGTTTCTTTCAAGAAAGAGTCCATCTCTCTCTGGATTCCACCTGTCTGGAGTTCACCTTTACTGCTGAAGGAACTCCCAAGGAGGTCCTCAAGGGCATGCTTCTTAGGAGGAGGCACGAGGCTCTCACTGCTGTCCAGATCTGCTGGGTGTGGACTCTGTGGCAGCACATCTTGGCCCTGGTTCTTAAATGATAAAGAGACATTATATTAGTATTTTGTTACATTTTATTACATTTCTCTAAAGCACAGCATTAAAAATATTCACCTGTTGTTGTTGCATCTGTGATGCTTTCAACTTTATTCGTTCGAAGACGTCTTCCCTCACTCTGCTGCTTAGATGTTGCAAGGTGCGAAAGCGTGGATCCAAGGCACTGCTCTCCTGCAAGAACTTTTCATCCTCTCCTTGGTATCGGTCAGAGAGATCCTTCAGTATGGCTGTCTTCATCTGAGCAATGGCATTTGAGTCGTGGTTATCTGTGGCCATGCTGTCTTGAATCATTTGTTTTAGTGGTGAAATGAGAGATATTGTTGGTTGCGACTCATCACAGAGCACAGTTGTGGCTTTTTTTATTGGCAAAAGAAGCTTGACAAGGTCCTCAGCATTTGCAATGTCAGATGTGTCCAAAGTGTCTATTTCACGTGACTTTTGTCTCAGTTCATCACTCAGAAGGGCTGCAGCCACAGCTTGTTGTTGTTCTAGGTAACGCTCAACCATATCCAGTGAGCTATTCCATCTAGTCGCTACATCAATGATCAATTTGTGCACAGGGAGATTGAGTAGTTTTTGTTTACTGGTCAGCACGGCTGTGGCTGTAGGACTGCGATGAAAAAAACTTGCCACACGCCTGACTCTACCGAGGAGACGGTTCACAGCGTTTACCTTTAAACCTGCTTGGGAGGCCAGGTTTAATGTGTGCGCGAAGCATCTTATGTGAGGAGACAGCCCGGCTTCGTTTACTGCTACTCGCATGTTGCTTGCGTTGTCAGTAACTACAGCGATCCTTGTGCTAATCTTGTCCAGCCCCCACTCGTCTTTGACTGCAGATTTGAGCACTTCGGCTATGTTTGCGCCAGTGTGTGATTCGCTTAGCGGCCTTGTTTGTAAAACAAAACTCTTCATCTCCCATTCATTCGTTATAACATGCGCCGTAATAGTAATGTAACTCTGGGTCGCTCGTGAGGTCCATCCATCAGTGGTAATAGCGATGCTCTCTGACTGTTTAAGGCTCAGCATAACTTCTTCTTTTGTCTCACGGTAAAGAGCAGGGAACACAGTTTGACTAAAATGAGCCCGCGATGGCATCTTATACTTTGGCTCAAGCTTAGCCACTAACCTTTTAAATCCTTTTCCATCTACTGCAGAAAAGGGACGTAAATCACACGCTATGTATTCCGCGATGTACCTCGTGATTTCTTGTGCCTTTGTGCTGTTGTGTGGCATAGTTGTCAAAAATGCCTCCTGTAAGGTTTTTTGACCTGACGTGACTTTCTTTGTAAACTTTTCAAGGTGATGGGTCGTCAGATGGCTCCGCATGTTGCTGGTGTTTCCCGTGGTGTATCGTAATTTCGCGTGACAGTGTTTGCACATGGTCCATTGTTTGTCCGCCACCCTCTCTCCTTTAGCGTTTTTTGACACAGCGAAACCAAAATGCTGCCATACGTCTGACTTAAAAGCTGCAGGGGCTGGCACAACTTCGGGGGCGTTTTCATCAATATCCACGGGAGCCCCACTTTGGTCGCCGCTAACCGCCATGTTCACTTGTTGTGTGGACACTACAGCGTAAAACATGCGGTCCTATTGGCTCAACAGCTCATTTGTTGTGACGACGCAGCGCAAAGGATCATGGTCTATGTAGTTTACAATGTTTTTTCCACGGGATCCGACTTATTCTAGTTGTTTTTGACTGATAACTGTCCGTTTAAATATCGTAACAAGACCACGACGATATCGAGGCACTTTACTACCGCGATATCGCGATATTGTCAATATCGTTACATCCCTACTCCACAGTGCACCTGAGGTAAATCACTTATAACGCCAGACTAACCATCTGTGTTAATAGAATAATTTTTTTAATATAACTGACCTTGTATCACATGAATTACCGCATTTTGAGGGACTATTTTCTCGCAGATCACTCCGCCGCTGCCTTAGCTTACAGCCACGAAGCTGATGCTGCTCAAATATAAGTTATTTTAAATGCAAAATGGTTAAAATTATTCTATCGACACAGACATTTATATGGTTAGTCTGGCGTTATAAGTGATTTACCTCAGGTGCACTGTGGAGTGGGCCAGACTGTTTTTAATGCAGGCTAGACTTTACCATAGAAATGCTTTAGCCTTGCTCTAGCCTAGCGCAACTAGACTCTTCAAATATAAGAACTGCATGCATTTATGAAAAAAATATCTCCAGACATCAACAACACTCTGGATAACTAGGAAATGAGGCCCTATGTCAAAAATCCCGAAGTATCCCTTTAATGATTCGGTTTTAGGCCAGTGGACCATGTGTTTAGAACTCATTCAGACAAAGGCCCAAACTGTCCATCCATTTTTTCAGGATCACAAATATAAATGTTATTCCTTTATAGCAAACATTAAATGCTCATGAAAACAGGACATCATTGAGTCTGGTGTTGCCTACGAGAATTGCTCTGGTGCCTTATTGTTGGTAAAAGTAGTGAGTTGAGATGATGACATGCGTGGACTCGTGTGGTGTGTGAGTGTGTGAGTGGCATGTGAATCATCAATTGTTGAATCTGTGTGACATCGGCCCCATGAAGGCTGAGTATGTCCAGTATTTTAAAACGGAGGCTTATGCAAGTACAAATACAATAAATAAGAATGTGCAGATGTCTGAGAAACAAAATAACTATTGTCCCCAACTTCTCAAGGACACACATTTGCAACAAGAGCACATTTTGAAGCGTATTCTCTCTGCTGCCTACATACACCGCTATTAACAGAGCCATAGCTGCTGATACTTCTCCAAACTGTTATCACACCCTGGCAAAACAAACACAAGCACACACCACATGTCTTTATAAATATCTCCGATAGACCTCTTTTACAAAACACATTGTTATTTGAGGCCTAAAGAACATGAAGCATAACCCGATTCTATCAGGAGTGAAAGTGGTATCACCCACACAGCACTTACACAACATGACAAAACCAGAAACAAGAAGTAAAGCCACCTTATAAGGAACGGCCATCTGCTCCGAAGACTCAGCATCTGAAGATTAATCTGTGATTCTTATAATCCTTCTGTCTCCTGCTTTCCGCAAATTACTCATAGTGCAATTGTGTGTCCTGCTTTAACTATCTTTTTCTATCATTTCTCATGCAGAAAGCTGAGTGAAAAATCCAGCGGATGTGGGCAGCTGAGAAGATCATCGGTTCCCCACTGCTCTCCATTCAGGACATTGACGCCATCTGTCTCACCGGCAAAGCCCTCAGCATCGCGAGTAATGGTTAAAACACGCTCTTATGTTTTCTGTAAGGTGACGGAAGCAGCAGCAGGAGAAGTCCCAGTGTTTGTTTAAATTTAATTAGACCACAGACGAAAAGGCAAACATTGATTCATCCTGAAGTCCGTTCTCTCTCATATACTACCTGCATTACGATATGACTAACCTCTTGAATAATGCAAGACATGGTTGAGGGGAGACAGTGAAATGTAAAAAAAGAAAGAAGTTTTGTTCGATTAAGAACTCCTGAGCTCATTGAGTGAAGGAGAAACTTTTTCAAATTCAGCTCAAGGCAAACCGAACGTATCAAGAAAGCTGACAGGTACAAATGCTCCGGTGTTGCAAGACAAAGAGAGAGGGAATTTCAGAGGTAAATGTAAGGCAAGGCAACAGCGTGTCCGTGATATTAGGAGAGGTGACTTTTACTTTTATTTGGGTGACACAAGAGAGGTTCTTGGTCAAGTGGTTTTGGCAAACTTTTATTGACAATTTGGCAGCACGGTAGCACAGCGGTTAGCCCCTCCGCTTCACAGCTCGAAGGTCTGGGTTTGATTCCCACCAGGGACGGGGCCTTTCTGTGTGGAGTTTGCATGTTCTCCCCGTGTCTGTGTAAGTTTCCTCGGGGTACTCCGGTTTCCTCTACCAATAAAAACATGCACAATAAGGCCAGGATGAGAGTGGGGTTCGACCATAGACATATTATTAATAGACCGTCATTCCCCACTCGTTTGCCACAATGACCACGTTCGAGGGGGAAATCATGGCGGATTTACAGACTCCTCCTCCCCTGCTCTGACGAAGCATGTTCCTAAAAAGGGCATAAGGGCGGGATCTTCACTGTAGACTCAGCCCTTGCGTGACGTGTAGCTCGCGCAGCTCCAATGCTAACAGGTCCGACCCTCACTAGTAGAGATTTCTAAAATGTTCCTTACGGAAACCAGCCTGATTTCTTTAATTGTAACTAACCCAGCGTTATCACAGGAGGAATATGTAGCTGTAGGCTTTAAAGTTGTTTTTAACGTGTCCAAAGTGCAATGCATGCCAATGGGGGACTAGCGGCTATATGAAGGTACTACAGCAATGGGCGGCACGGTAGTACAGCGGTTAGTGCTCTGGCTTCACAGCTAGAAGGTCCCAGGTTCGATTCCCATCTGGATGGGGCCTTTCTGTGTGGAGTTTGCATGTTCTCCCTGTGTCTGCGTAGGTTTCCTCCGGGTACTCCGGTTTCCCCTACCACCAAAACATGTACAATAGGCTAGGATGAATGACGTGTGCGTGAATGTATGGTGGTGGTCAGAGGGACTGTTGGCGCAGATGTGCGCAGTCGCGACAGCGCTTCAGTCAGTCTCCCCCAGGGGAAACTGAAGCTACAAATGTAGTTTACCACCACCGAGTGTGGAGTGAATGTGAAATGCTCTCATCTCGCTTTGTGATCATGTCTGTGAAAGGTGCTATATAAATAAAGATCTTCTTCTTCTTCAATGACGGAGCAATAGCAGCCCCTAGTGTCGTCGTCAAAAAGCAGAGCAGCCAGCGGCCATTGGGGATGACGGAGGGAAATTAGCCCAAGGCTACAATCCGGTGTGGCTTGTTCATTAACATGCACTGTCCCTACCAAAGAAACCAATAAACAAACAATTTGACACTTAAATTGCATGAAAGTTCATTGGTTTGCCCTGGTAAACTGTGCTGAAGGAACTTTGTACTTTGCTGGCATTGTCCATGAACAGAATTCCCAAACTAAGAATTTGTTTTGGTTAGGTCAGTATGAAAAATCAACTTGGGAGTCATTGAAAGCAGAATTAAAATGTGTGGTCCATGGAGGAACAAAGTCAAGCTTCTTTGTACAGTCAAACCTAGCCTCTGCTGATGCCGCTGTGTTTTCTGTCCAGAGAATGCCAAGGCTGAAGCTAATTGCTAAAGCAGGGAGGCAGCTGGACCCTGGAGGAAGTGATATCTCATAATTAAACAACAGCACTTTGTAGCCACACAACAAAGACCCCAGACAACTGCTCGGCCTTCACTGAGCGCGCTCCAGCTCCACACCGCTGTAATTAGGACGTTATTAAGCCAACAACTCGCTTTGGAGCGGGAGAGAACTTAAGCAATATTAGAAGTACTTACCACTGTATTGCTAATATCTCTTGCTACCGGTAGTACTGTAATGAGTATTATGACCACACAGGCTTCCTCTCCTCCTACTACATCTACTACTCTTCCTACTTTTTCTACTATAAAGCCCACTTCCTCTTCTTTGACAACAATACAGTGAATAAAGTTTACCATTACTGCAACCGGTATTAGACACACTTTGAACAAAGGTGAAAGCGAGACACTGCAGTTGAATAAGGAAACAATATATAAAGATATCATTTGAAACTTTTTTGTCGCTCTTCTGTAGCTTTTGTCGCGATTTCCTTTTCCTACATTTTTGCCACTTTTCCAGCTCTTTTTTGTCATGTTTTTGTCACTTTCTCAAAGCTTTTTCATCCTTGTTTTCGTTGATATTTTGACACTTTTTTTTCAAGACGCTTTTATTTGCGTAAAGCCAAACTGGAGAAAATGTGCTCAGTTCAGGTGGGATTTAGAGCTTAAAATATTTTGCTGATATAATTGAAACAAAATGTATTTTTTATTTATATTTGGGGGGAAATTTTAATGTTTTATTTTAAGAGACAAACGAGAAGAAAGAAAGAGGACAAAAAAAAGGTTGTGTCTGGAAAAAAATACATTGTGTCTTGTATATGGGAGGGTTAAAATCTCAATAAATCGGGCCAAGAATGAAATATTAGGAAATCCTTTTGTAAAAAAAACTAACTAAAACTAAAAGTACAACACGTATGATATACCTTTGCTGCTATTGCTCCTTCTACTACATTCTATTGAAGCTTATGTAGTCTGCTATTACCAATGCTACTTTTAGATCTCTTCTTCTACTTCCAGTCCAGATTTAAATTCTGGAAAAGTATTCATCTCCACCAAAGCGTACTCGCGTAAAACAACGCTATGGTCTGACAAAATGCATTCACCGACTTGCCCTCGTCCGCCGCGCGCACAAAACACCACCACCCAAAATTCTGATATGCAAATGCGATGCAAATGTGTTTCTTGTTGCCCCGAGCGACGAGACGAGAAGATCAAAGCGTCAAATGATTTGGACAAACAGAGATCACACAGAGTCCTGCCCTGCGCCAGAGATAAAGTTCAAAACCCAGGAAACTGCTGCTTTCGTCTAAACAGAACGACCACAATGTCTCGCTGTCGACGCAACCCCTTCATTTCTGATCGAGGGCAGATAATCTGGGAGGCTTTGACACGGGCCATGTGAGCAAATAATTGGCTTTAGGGAAAGAAAAAGAGTTTGAGATAAAGTGTAAAAATAACTAAAGAGCTGGAGAGAAATAGATACATTTCATCAAGTGTTTTCAGAGAATGTGCCTAGAAATGCATAGATACAGTGGGGGGAAAAGTATTTGGCTGAAATCCAATAGAAAGTCTATGGGGAACTGACCAAATACTTTTTTCACCACTATAGATAGATAGATAGATGGATAGATGGATAGATGGATAGATGGATAGATGGATGGATGGATGGATGGATGGATGGATGGATGGATGGATGGATGGATGGATGGATGGATGGATGGATGGATAGATGGATAGATAGATAGATAGATAGATAGATAGATAGATAGATAGATAGATAGATAGAGTAAGAGTAAGTTATTTAAAAACGACTGGAATCATTGCTATTTCAGGTAAGGAGGAAATTGTCATATAATTGTGAAATTAATACCTTAGAGGCAAGAGCAGGAACTATGTCGCTTGGAAACCAGACACACCACAGTATCAGAGATTGGTTTTGGTGACCATGGCAACATACGCACGCAAACGGGAAACAGAGTAAACTAATCAGCGAAGGGCGGATGTGTTTCGTTGATGCGGTGTTATTAGCAGTTCTGCGTTAAAGGGATATTTCAGGATTTTTGACATAGGGCCTCATTTCCTAATTATCCAGAGTGTTGTTGATGTCTGGAAATTTTCTTTTCTTTTTTTAATTCATGCAGTCCTTATTTGAAAGGTTTAGTGGTGCTAGGCTAGTGCATGTCTATGGTAACTAGTAGCCTGCATTAAAAACAGTCTGTGTTCACTGAATATATATATATTTTTTAAAATATAACCATTTAGCATTGAAAATAACTTATATTTGAGCAGCATCAGCTTCCTGGTTGTAAGCTACGCAGCGGCGGAGTGATCTGCAAGGTTACCGGATCTACAGTAGTTTGTTTACCTGCGGCCGGCATTACTACATGTGAAATTCACAAAGGAGCTTTTGAGCAGAATTTTTAACTTCTCAAATAAACTAATAAACTAAATTAAACTAAGCTTTCTACAAATCAGAATTGGACAACGTTTTGGAGGACTACCTGATGATTTTGAAGAAGTTTTTAATGCAGGCTACTGGTTACCATAGACATGCACTAGCCTAGCACCACAAACTCCAGAAATCAACAACACTCTGGATAACTAGGAAATGAGGCCCTATGTCAAAAATCCTGAAATTGGAACTAGCACGGTGGCGCAGTGGTTAGCGCTCGTGCATCAAAGCAAGAAGGTCCCGTGTTCGATTCCCACCCTGAACAGGCCCTTTCTGTGGATTGTTATCGAGGGGTCGTCCGCATCCCAAGAGTGACGCCGTCTGCGAACAACACGTGATGGTAAATAAACTAATCTGTTTGCACGGATCCGTTTGAGTTTGGCAGCACCGGCAAATGAAGGCACGGGGCCCAGACTGATCACCTTCTGGATATAAAATATACACAGGGCGATCTATCAATTCCCTGGCCAATGGCAGAGCACATAATGGACAGCAACCAGTTAGTCACAGAGTCTAACTCAGTGACAAGACATTCACAATTACTATGAGAAACATAGATTAAAGTATATCTCAGACTGCAACTTTGTACTTTTAAGGCTAAGTGCAAAACAACTGTTCATCTATTCATAAGTTTGGTAATCCTGACCAAGATCCTCGCGCAATATTTGAAGGTTGACCCTGTTAAACTAAACATTTTGTAACAATACTGCATTATGTAATAACAGCTGAAAACTTCATTCACTTCATTGTGTGATGAAACCGCATTTAGATTTTGTACTAAGTTTAGTAACTTTGCATTATTAAGCGGATAATGCAAGACTATAGGCACAAGTCAATAAGAGTTAATGTTAGGAAAAGGTTTGGCCGATGTTCCATAGGTTCTAAACATATCATGCTCAAAGCTGTAAAGGTAAGTACTTCTTTTATATGATTAACAAATACTGGAAAGCGTTGTAAGTTTGAGAAATGATGATATAATTAACAATAGTCATCATAGTCATAGTATGTTATTAAATGTTATTACATAATGTTATACGCCAGAGCCCAAACTACAGAGATTCATCCCACTCATCTGTTCCTTAAGCTTTTTATGGAAAATTCTTGTGTAAAAATGACTTACAATTTCAGCTGTCAGCATAAAAAAAAAAAAAAAAAAGGCGGCAACCCTTTATTCAGCTTTCCGTGTTGGACCATAGGCGCGACGCCGCTGCCCCTGGAGGAAACAGCAGGTGACTAATCTTTCAGAGCGACATCAATATCCCCTCTTCCCGATGCCCCCCCCCCTCCCCTTTGTGACACCTAGACAAATCTATCATCATTCTTTTACATGTAACCATTTCTCTTGCCTTTCCCCTCTTTTACAATTGCGCCGTCTTGTCACTCTCTCGGCTTTATGTTTCATGTGGGCGGCTGACGTCTGCTGCTATTTGATGTTTGCGGGTTTGTGGCAATGCCTGCATTCGCGCGGCCAGATACGTTTTCTCCGGGGATGTCGGGAGGGAAGAGGGAAAAAAAAAAAACAGCAAGATGAAGAAGACATTGAAGTCCTTCCAGCTCCCGCCTCTGCTGCTGCTGACAGTTGACAGATTAGCGGTTAATTAAGCCGGGCGACTTGAGTGGCGTGCAGAGAACAGGCCTCGAGCCAATGGCGCAGTTTTGTTTTGGTGGCATAAAAGAAAATACGAAAATGTCAAGGAAAGCACAAGGGCTGGAAGAAAAAGAGGGAAGAATCTGCGCGAGTAAATGTAGTAAAACAAGCAGTTAATGGTGTGCAGAGGGGATTAATCAAGGCTTTGAATAAATTCTGCCATAACGAATGCCTTAAATATCATTGAATTCAAACTAGCATTAAATTTAAATATCTTGGAAAATAATGGCATGGCTCAACTATTTGGACTTCATGAATTGAAAATACAAAAGCTCTAAATGTTTTCTGCAGTTTTGGCTAAAACTGTTCACATTTCTTGCCCGAGGGTTGCCTGTTCATATAAAAAATGCCGCTCATCCCTCTGTTTAATGGAATTTTTGGCTTTACTTTAATCATTAATATTTGGGCATTACAATGTCAGTAAAAAATTCAAAATGTGATTAGCTTGAAAAGTATTTAAATTACTTTTCATATTTAATATTTAACCTGCTTTGTTAGATTCCTATTACTGTGCCTTTGCGAAGCATCTCTGATTGTCCAGCAAAGCGATAGAAAAAGAAAATGTTTCATCAAATATTGTTAGAAATTGGACTTGCCGCTACCTAAACGGTGTAGAAGTAGCAGCAGCAGCAGTAGGTACTTGCAGTAGGAGGAACAAAAGCAATAGCAGCAGTCGTAGTAGGAGCCGTACTATAGTAGAAGTACAGTAGTATTAGCTATAGTAGCCATAGCCGTAGCATAGTGGGAGTTGCTGTTGCCTTAAAGGGATACTTCGGGATTTTTGACATAGGGCCTCATTTCCTAGTTATCCAGAGTGTTGTTGATGTCTGGAGATATTTTTTTCTTAAATTCATGCAGTTCTTATATTTGAAGATTAAAAAACTTTAAAAAACAGTCTGACCCACTCCACAGGGCACCTGAGGTAAATCACGTATAACACCAGACTAACCATATAAATGTCTGTGTTAATAGAATAATTTTTTAAATAAAACTGACCTTGTATCACATGAATTACCGCATTTTGAGGGACTATTTTCTCGCAGATCACTCCGCCGCTGCGTTAGCTTACAGCCACGAAAGCTGATGCCGCTCAAATATAAGTTATTTTAAATGCAAAATGGTTATAATTATTCTATCGACACAGACATTTATATGGTTAGTCTGGTGTTATAAGTGATTTACCTCAGGTGCACTGTGGAGTGCGCCAGACTGTTTTTTAATGCAGGCTAGCGTTTACCATAGAAATGCTTTAGCCTTGCCCTAGCCTAGCGCAACTAGACTCTTCAAATATAAGAACTGCATGAATTTAAGAAAAAAATATCTCCAGACATCAACAACACTCTGGATAACTAGGAAATGAGGCCCTATGTCAAAAATCCCGAAGTATCCCTTTAAAGGAGAACTAAATAACTTTTGCCCCCTTAGAGACCACAAACGCCACTGCAGCTGTCGCGGTATGTTGCGTTTTTTTTTTTTACTGTGTAAATACTACACTGACAGAAAAGACAAAGGGAGACAGGGATATTGTACATTGTGCCCCAACCCAATTACACAATGGAGGCAATTTTTGTCACTCAAACTTGGCTGTAAATACTGTGGCGCTAGCCCGCAGTTAGCTTTGCCCGTTAGCCTGTTAGCTTCTTCTGATCATGACAAACCAAGTAACAACGTTTTGCAAAATACTCATCAACAAAATGAAAGCTGTAGACAGAATACAGTCAAGAATTACCTGTACCATGTCATAAACTATTATAATGCGAGCCATTAGTGTGTGTTGGGGCTGCCGGGTCGGAGCAGGGAAAGTTGCAAGTGTGGTTTTATGGCCAGAGACACCGGGGGAGATGAAAGACCCCCAAATCATCCCATTAACACTTGTATTACCCCAGAGGGACTATGAAAAGGATTTATTAAGGTAAAAAAGATATTTAGTTCTGCTTTAACAGCAGTGGTAGCAGTAGCAGTACTTGAAGTAATAGTAATAAGAGCAGTTGTTATTGTAGTAGTGGCAGTAGAAGCATAGTAGTAGTTGAAGTAGTAGCCATAGCCCAAGCTGTAGCAGTGGGAGTACTAGTAGTATTAGAAGCAGCAGTAGAAACAGCAATTAAAGTAGTAGTAACAGCAGTAGGAGTCGCGGTAGGGGAAAAAGGGAAATCTAGCCAAAGCAGAGACTTGTAGGTTTCTCGCTTCTAACACGTCTGTGGAAGTGAGATAAGGGACGTGTAACGACAAACAAACTCTGACTCAAAGAGAACAAGCCTAGTGCAAATCAAACAACCTTGTTTTGCATTTCAGGTGCAAAACAAGTCGGGTTTACATCCAGCGGATCGGATTAAGACGCACACACCAAGAATGAGACAAGACATCTGTTTTGGTTCTCTGTGTAAGCGCCAGGCCTGTCACGATAATTACTATATCAACTTATCGTTCAATAAATTAAAGTTGTTGTTTTTTTCCTTCATCTATTTCATCTCAAATGTTAAATAATATATGATTAAGTACTTTAGAAACAAAAGGAACATTTTAATATTTCCTGCCTCAGCATGTCAAACTTTAACCTTTGATATTGTGACAGGCCTGGTATACATGAAATAGACTTTAATAAAAAGCAGAAAGGACTATTTCACGATCGAAATGAGCAGTTGTTGAGTTTAATCCAATTAGATTTGCAGCGATTGGAATTTACCCTAGTGATTGATTAAATGTTCAGGAAGTTGTCCGTCGGAGGCCTCTCGTGTTGAAAATTCACGTTTCATGAGCACAAACCGCAATCATTCTCATCTAATTTCTCAGCAAATGTTGCATATTGACTTTGCAATGTCTGAGGCTACTAATGAAATAAACATCTCTCTGTTGTCTACAATACGTCTAAGCCTTTTCCTGCTAAATTAAAAACTGCACTAAAATTGTACTCTCTTTTCGGATTCTATTTGTTGTCTTAAAGGGGGGTATTATGTAAAATCGACTTTTTCAAGCTTTATATCATGTTATTATGTCATTCCCTCATTAAACACATGCCTGGAGTGTTGCCTTGGCTCATTCACATATTTTTGAGTAATCAGTAAAAACGTAGACGGCAGCCATTTTAGGTGTAGCTATGCCCCAGTCCTCCTAGGAACGCCCCCACCTCCTGGAGACGCCTCTGGACCTTTCGTCACCAGCCAAGCCACCAACCACTGCTCCTCAGCTCAGCAGAGCCCCCTCCCCGCACAGTAGTGTTGTTTAGATGCCACTGCAGTGTGCTGAAGGGGGCGTGTTGGAAAGCTTCTTAAAGAGACAGAGGCCTATTTCAAGACGTTCAGTACATTTTGAGAGAGCAATTTTATTCAAGGCAGTTATTTTAATTTATTGCATATACAGAGCAACAGAAGGTTACGTCATCATTGTAGTATGCTATAGACTGGTGCTATGTGAAAAAAGCATAATACCCCCTCTTTAAAAGCATATTGGAATATAAGGCATCCCTGGTTAATATTTACCCCAGTGCAGCGCTGACGTGCTGCGGAGATGACATACAGCAGGTTGAGAGGCAACGGGGCGAGCTGCGACAGGATGTGGATTTGCATGGGCCATATTTAAAAATGTCAGTGCCTCGGTCGGGGTTTGACACATGGGCTGACCCCAACACTGTCGCGCTCTGTTCTTTCTGGAGGGGCACAGGGAGGTCAGAGGGCCCACCCCACTTCACAGAAATACCACGCGCGCTGCTGAGAGGGCGCCCGCTGAGAGAGACATCCTCCTTTTGACAGTGTGAACGCAGAGCCGTGGGAAGACATTTTAGTTAGGGGGTGCTGAGGGACAAAATGTACCCAAAAAAATGCTTTTTCTGTGCATATTTACTATTTATTAAGATTGCCTGCAGTTCGCAAACTATCCACCAGGGGGTGCTGCAGCGCCCTCAGCTCCCTGGGTTCCCACGGACTCGTGTGAACGGGACACAGGATATCAAAGGAAATTGCTCTCATTCATGAGTTTGTGGGGACTACAGGGCTGGGTACCGTCAAACGACACAAGTACGGTATCGAATAAACAAGCGTACCGTTATCGGAAAATCAAAGTATCAAAAGCTGGTTACCAGAAAAAATCTTGTATCCTTAGATCCAAGTTCTGATGCTGTTGGTCCAGGGACAGCATTAAAGGTGCGTATTTGTAGTGACCCAGTGGCTGTATGAGTGGTTAGCATGGTGCCTTTACTTTAAATCACAGTGATCTCTACAACGCTCCAGGATCAATTGTTTTGTAGGTTTTCTGGTGAGAGCGGTGAAAACCTTCCAAACAATTGATCCTGGAGCGTCCTAGAGACCACTGTGATGGAAAGTAAAGGCGCCATGCTGACCGCTCATACATCTACTGGGCCACTACAACATCAAATACACACAAATATCAACTTTTTTTCCCCCACATAAAAGGTTGCATAATGCACATTTAAAGGAAGTGCCTTGGTTGTTTCAGCTCAAATAAATATATTTCTTCTCCTTTTCCCAATTTCACCCCTAATTTTTCGCATTAGTTATGACTACTATTTCCTCTATTTCCCAATTTCTCACCAAATTTGTTCCCAATTTTTTACAATATTTTACCCGATAATGTAAATTTCTTCCAAGCATTATTGTTCTGGTTTCTGGTTCTAGATGACAAATATTTGAAGATAGGTATCGGAAAAAGTATCCCACGTAAACCAAGTATCTTTGTAAAAGATACTGTCTTCTTGGTTAGAGTATTACTGTTTTGTTCTTTTAGTAAGACAGAAGGTTTGTTTACTTGCTTTACTAGTTTCGATCACTTCCTGTGATCTTCCTCAGAAGCGTCACCTGGTGGTTCTGAGGAAGATCACAGGAAGTGCTCGAAACTAGTAAAGCAGGTAAACAAACCTTCTGTCTTAATAAAAGAACAAAACAGTAATAAACCAAGTATCGTTAAAGTACAGGCATAAAAAAAAACATTTAACGGTACCCAGCCCTAGTGAAGACTTGCCTGGCTCAGATATATTATAATACAAGCAATAAATTATGTAAAGTCTAGAACTGCAGGGGAGCCTGGGCACCATAATGAGCTTTATATTTCCAACTTAAGTACTACCTATCACTTTTTCTGTCTAAAGGCTGATACCAAAATCAAGTTAGTGGTGAATCCCCGCTCCTTCCATTTCCGCACGGCTCCATGAATCACTCTGATCGCAGTTTTGTGACACTTTGAGCTTTATAATCAAGCTACAAGTGCCTCACAATGAGCCGCTAAACTTAGATTGCATATTTATACCCATCTGACTCACTCACGGAATGAAAAAATAAAATAAAAAATGCCATAAGGGAAAGAAAGTCATTATAAAAGAAATGCGTCTGTAGTCTCACAAAAGTTCCTATCGCCAAACTTTTCTCTTAAACCCGAGCGTCACATTGCTCCGAGCGCAGCTAATCAAATCATCTCTGTGACCGGCTTGACTCACTCGCCACTTGTTCTTGGCGCAGTCAAGTCAAAACAGGCTGCGAAACTTGCCACTAACCAAAGCGCAGTAAGAAAGGGTAAGCAAGTGAGTAAGTCGGGGCTATAGCTCGGAGAACACTTGGAGAAAGTCAAGACAAAAGTGCACATTAAGGATTAACCGGGGTGGACTCGAAGGCAGAGCAGTGGCAGAATCTCTTCCCAGCCGAGATCAATGGAGCATTACCGCAAAACATGGAGGAAAAAGGGCAAAAGGGTCGGAGACAGCAGCAAACTCATTATTTGGATCAACTGCAGAAAAGCGTCCGTGTTTTCGCTCTCTGCAGTAAAGATCTGGCTATGTCAGAATGCAAAGCAGCACTTTCCTGTTTAAAGCAGTTAATGGTAAGTATGATGTTTCTGGGAAAGTTTAACATTCCTGAAAGTAAAGCGAATTTAGACCTTATTTGTCGACCACACTGACAGTAATTTAGCATTTTTAAAGAGGGGGTATTATGCTTTTTTCAATCACATAGCACCAGTCTATAGCATACTACAATGATGACGTAACCTTCTGTTGGTCTGTATATGCAGTAAATTAAAATAACTGCCTTGGCTCTCTCAAAATGGCTGTACTGAACGTCTTGAAATAGGCCTCTGTCTCTTTAAGAAGCTTTCCGACACGCCCCCTTCAGCACACTGCTGTGGCATCTAAACAACACTACTGTGCGGGGAGGGGGCTCTGCTGAGCTGAGGAGCAGTGGTTGGTGGCTTGGCTGGTGACGAAAGGTCCAGAGGCGTCTCCAGGAGGTGGGGGCGTTCCTAGGAGGACTGAGGCATAGCTACACCTAAAATGGCTGCCGTCTAAGTTTTTACTGATTACTCAAAAATATGTGAATGAGCCAAGGCAACACTCCAGGCATGTGTTTAATGAGGGAATGACATGATAACATGATATAAAGCTTGAAAAAGTCGATTTTAAATAATACCCCCCCTTTAAATTATTATTTGCTTTTAGGTGGACACATTGAGCTATAGTTAACTGGTCTTGCCTGATAAAAAAAAGTCAAGTTAACTGCTTCAGCACTAAAAAATACCCCACAAACTGAAGCTAGCAAACTGTATTGTGCTTTACAAGTATGACAAGCTCCTCAAAGCTCTTAGCAGCAGTCATTATTCACACTCTGTTGTCAGAAGTGAAGCCAATACCCTCTAATCACCGCCATTCTGGGTTGACAACAGCCAAGAACATCTTGATCATTCATGATTTGCGATGTTTTATGGCTAATACAAACGGCTACAGGAAAATACGTTTAACAGGTTCCAGAAAAAAAAACCTGCAAAGTTTCCCAAAGTGGGTCGCTAAATATGTATGTGTTTAGATCGAATGCTGTTTCTAAGCTTTTACTTCTTTGATCATGACCATCTTCTAATCACAGGGTTTTACACACTCAGCAAGTCAAATGTAATGCTTTTTAATGCCATTTTAATGCTTAAGTACTATATTTTTTAATGCCATGAATGCGTAAAATCTTGGCATCTTTCATTTTGTAAGATTTGTAAACAATCAAACAAACAGAGGAACGGGGGTACATTTAGATATTTATGACCAAATTGGACCCAACAGGAAAATGGAGCAAAAAGATTTGTCAAATTTCAGTCACAACTGCAGCTGAATTTTTAGAAGTTTTAGACCATCATGTTTGCAATAAAAACGTCATTGTTGTGGATTTATATTATCTGAGAAATTTAGATTTAATCCCAGTTTTGAATCCGATTTAATGCTTTTAATGACTTTAAAGGCCTTGATTTTGGCACTTCATTAAATGACTAGGAGTGCTTTTATGCATTATTTTCTGGTCCTTTTCTATACAGACTAATCTAATTCTTATCTCAACCTAAAATTGGGCAAATCATCCTCCACAGGCCAAATTGCAATTTTAAGACTCATAGAACAGCACGTAGCTATTGAGGCCTTTGTGTCTGGATGAATTTTCAACTTACACACTTAACATCGTCGTATTACAGTCATTTCTGTCTTTTCTTCTGGTCTCAGATGTGACTATATTTCCAAAGCCCAACATCATGTGCCCAGTCGTTATACCCACACAAACAAATCATCATTCTCCACCATCACCAACAAATACACAAAGCCCATGTATTGTCTTGTGCTACAGACCAAGCTAGAAGCCACTTGCAATTTTATAAAGTGCTTATTTAAACCCATTTATCTCATGCGTCTGCCAGTGTGCCCACAGAAGCCAGCATCGGTGAAATTATATGCCTATAATTTCCTTTACAGCAGGCACAGAAAAGCCAGCCACTGCCACACAATGTTGTTTCAAAGGCAGAAATTACCATTTTTAATATTCAGTTTCATTCAGTTGCTTTTCTTATGTAAGTACCTATAATGACTGTGCGCCGCTCGTCTCTTACACAGTTATTGTTATGTAGCTCACAACAAAGAGAAGAAATCTTCAGACTGGTGGCTGCTGTACCGTGATTTTTGGATGCTGGAAGAAAATAAAGGCACTTATTGGAGACATTGGGAACAGCCTGACCTCTGTGGTTTGGAAGTTTTGATGAAAGTACGGAGAGCGAAGACAGAAAGGATTTTGAGATATGATTTTTAGGAGCATTATGCTGAGTGAATGATGTATAACCAGGAATAAAGCAAGTCTGTATCCGGGCTAAACCTGTTCTGGATCGAGACCAAGCCAGGACTAAAACAGGGATAGATATGGGGCAATGGGCGAGGATCATACGCCTGTTTGGTCCTCAATAGTTCAATCCTCCAGCCAGGTGTTTCTGAACATTAGCCTGGTTCCTCATCTGGAGATGGGTCTACGCTGGCTGCCCACTGCTCCAAATTGCCCAACAGGAATTTATAAGGTATGCCTTAACTTTAATCTTAACATTGTTGCGAGACCACCCCTAGTGGCAAGGGGCGGCTCCAGAAATAACCTCTATAATATTGAATCCAATGGGGACTTAAAATCGGACAAATACATCTTAAAAATATATTTATTCTAAAGTTAGAGTTTGTGTGTGACAACATTGAGGGGAGTATCATATCTTAACCACATTGTTTTACAAAAGTTTGCGCTTTGGGCTTTGATTGAAAGGCCTTGGAGAGCTGAGGAGGTTGGCTGTCGCTCTTATCTTTGTGAGGGTGGAGCGTCCCGCCTTTTTTCCGTTTTTAGGAACATGCTCTGTGGGTCAGGAGTAGGCAATTTGCTTGGTGCAGGGACGATTTTCTTCATCGTAAAAAGACCAAGGTCCGAACCAGCCAATTTTACCCCAACGTTCCACCATTATGGTAAATGGTAAATAGTCTGAACTTATATAGCGCTTTTCTACCTTGATTGGGCCCAAAGAGCTTTACAGCAAGGAACCAGTCACCCATTCACTCTCTCATTCATACACCAATGTATGCAGACACTGGAGGCAAGGTGGGTGAAGTGTCTTGTCCAAGGACACAACGACAGTGGGCACCTTCAGGTCGATCATGAGACAACCCGCTCCACCAACTGCGCCACCGTCGCCCATTATCTACAAATGCAAGTGTTGTTCATAATATTTGACCTAATTAGGTGTTCTGTTCGGACATTTTGGACAGTATTTCTCACATTTTTTGCAGTACAGTAACTCTAAAAATGTTAACGTATACTCTCTGATTTGTGTAATAATATTTCCCCAAATAATAAAGGTTCAATGCTGGAGGGACAGACGTTGCCTACCCCTGACTGTAGGAGGAGGCAATTACTTTCTATGTCTGTGGTCTGGGGACTAAAGCTTGCCGTTTCAAATATGGGCAATACCAAGTCTAAACCAAGTCCAAACCAGGGCTAAACCACAACATTATATTGTGCCCAAGGCCTAAAATCATAAATATATGATTTGAGCTAAATTCTAATTGAGTTTATAATGACCTTTACTAAACCAGGTCTAAAAGTGAGTCTGAAACAGGGTCTCTTCTAGTGTTCACCCATGGTTGCATTATTACTGGATTGAGCTATAGCGCTCTCATGGGAGTGTTATGTGACTGCTCATTGTAACTCCCTGTGGCTTTCTCTGCCTCCTCCTCTGCGCAGTAACCTGATCTCACAGCACTGTAAAAACTCATTACCTCACCCTTTCTGTTTCCCTCTTTTTACCTGTCACGTTCACTTAGCGGCTCCAACACGTCCCCACAGAAAGAAAGAAAGAAAAAAAAAAAAAAAGTGCCCATGCTCGCACTAATGCTGAGGCGGTGCACTACAAAGGAGGCCGCAACACAAAAGGCAGCGTTTGGTCCCGCGGAGTATGGATCGGATTCAGAGGAGCCAGTCTCCATAGATCACTGCGGCGTTTATTGGCTGCATGGATTCCCCAGGGCTCAGCCGGCTCCGAGAGGAAGACTGAGTATAGATCGGCCAAACCCCTGTCTGTGCCGTTTCTACATCAGGGTGCGCCGATGGTTTGGACCTGGCTTAGACGAAGAGTGTGACAATATATATGTTTTGTGGCACGATACGATACAGATACTTTTATGCCGATATGACGGCCTGCATCTGAATGAGTCTGCGGTGCTCCAGGGGGCCGATAAAAATTACAAATATCATCAGGGCAGTAAATTACAGAGCAGCATTACAATTGCAACCACTTGTACTAAACTATTCATCATTATAAAGACTATTATTAAAAGTAAGATTAACTTGTAGTTAATGTATTCCTTTTGGAAACAGGGCTGTGGTCTCTTGGTTTTCTAATGAAGTAATCTGCCACTGACACTTGAGAGAATAAATGGGCCCATTTTCAGGTAACATTTGTTTCCTTATTCATCTAAGAAAAAGCAGAACAGTCCACAATTTAGTCGAAACTGTTACTCGCATATTCTTGTTGCTGGACCTATTCCTTACATTATATCAAAATTTGATAGATTTTGTTGCGTCATCTTTTAGGTTTTTATGACCAATAAACATTTTACCCATTTTTATTTAGTTCTATTGGTGCTCAAAACTTCAAAACTAGATTTCTCAGAAATACACAGAATGCAGATAGAACCTTAAAATTCTGATGGGACGATATGTAAATCATAAAAAATATGGAGCATGTGTATAAAGTAACAGTGCGGTCTCTTAGGTCGGCTGACCTGCTCCTCCTCGGTGTTACAAAGACAAATCGGAAGCTCAGGGAGGACCGGGCTTTTGCAGTGGCAGCACCAAAGTTGTGGAATGAGTTGCCTTTACTTAAAAGACTGGCCCAGTCTGTAACTGTTTTTGTTTTGTTTTAAGGTAGGTCTCTTGCCCATTCCTGTGCGGAGTTATGGATTTTTAAAGAAACAGCCAGAACGCTCACTCCAGCCACTAGGCGGCAACTTAAAGAAAGAAAGGAAAAAATTCCACACATGTCCAGCTGGGGGCACTGGCATGATGAGAGATCAGGATATAAACAACATATTAAAGCCATGTGGTAAATGGTCAGTCTGCCCCAGGGCGGCTGTGGCTACAACAGTAACTTACTGCCATCGAGTGTGGAGTGAATGAATAATGACTTTATGTAGCACTTTGAAAAAAGTGTCATACAGACTGATAAAACGCAATAAGTGTAAGCCGTTGTTATTTATTAGGCCACAGTCCTTTACAATACATGCGGCCCGCGACCCAAAACGAGTTCGACACACACACTGCCCTAAGATGTTTACATTTTTTCTTTAAATGTGTGTATTTGTTTTTCGTGTCATTTGAACTGGTTTATATATTTTTAGTTTATTTGTATCTTGTAGCACTTTGGTCAACTTGGTTGTTTTTAAAGTGCATTATAAATAAAGTCGCGGTTGCAGGTAAAAAAGGTTAAAAATGGCATATGTTCCCTTGAAAATAGTGATATATTGTAGGTTATTATGTGCAATAACTGATAACCGAAGTTATAATGAGCCATGTATCACATAGAATCCTGGTTTGGACCTGGTTTCCGAATAAGACTAACTTAATTGGTCCCTGAGGGAAACTCTTGTTGTTTCTGGTCTGGGTTTTAGACTAAAGGAATTGAAACATAGAAATATATTGGATATTACCAGGGCAGTATTGCAATAAAGATATGACTGTCATCGTCCATGGGTCTCAAGTGATTCAAAAATGTTCAGCTGCTGTCAAATACTGAATCAAAACAAAATACAGCATTAAATCTTTTGAAAAAGTAAAAAGTCCTACAAATACTGTGACTAACGGTAAAACTAACTTGTGACAGAAACCCAACTCAGGACTAAACTTGAACTCTGACACAAGTAAACCAGGACTAAACCCCTTCTGAACCTTGACCTGCTCTTTATTGTTAAGCGGCCTCACAATAACGGACCTTAATATCGCACAGGTCTAATGGAAACAAACACGCGAAAGTGGATGTGGAACAAGAGGCAGAGAAGGCCTTGTGTAATTGCGTTTACATAATCTAACAAACGAATGCTTCACTTCAAGGCTGTGGCCGTTTGTCTGAGCGTGTTAATGGCCGCTCCTCCTGTCGGTCTCCATACGTTCTAATGAGGAAGTCAATGCTGCATCGATCTCAGGGCGCATTACCTGCAAGTGCATTAGGAAAATAGGGGTGTACGCTGGGAAGGGCACGTTCATGTCTATCATTTAGGCTGAGTGGTTGTTAAGACTTTCCATTTCAAACGTGCATTTTCCCTTTCATATACACATGGGAACTGCTATAGATGTTTTGGAACAAGTGCAGAGATAGATAAGATTAAATTGATCAATCAAGAGGTATTGTGATTGGAGTTTTTGTACCACATGTTACTTACTGTACATCCAAAGAGCTGCAGTCCACGGTTATCTTGTAATTAAAAGTTGCCTGCAGCCGATAGTCTGGTGGTTAAGGCTGCTGGACACAAACATCTGTAAATGTCTCTTCACCCCAGAGGCGTGCTGGCCATACGGAGAGTCGGGACGTTTCCCGGTGGGCCCCTCGGTTCCGGTGCTTCTGGGCCAGGCCATCAGAATAAAATAATGAAATAATAACTCACTATTCCAGGCCTAAAGGCTTTAACTGGGCTGCAGCATGAGCATGAGCTGCTGTTCCAGATATAAATGAAGTAACACAAGCGTAATTGTCATGGAAATCTATCAAAATAACAACTGATGAATGAAAATCTTAAATATATTCGCATCGAACTTTTCATTCTTGCGGCGGGGAGATACTATTTCATATTGAACTAACTCAGAGGGGTGTTTAAGTAGAACACCCCTCTGAGTTAGTTCAAGTTGGTGCAGTCCAATCCAGCGGAGACAAGTGTCCGCGCGAGTAAAGAGAGAAAAGGGCAGTGAAAGGTAGAAAAGTGGTCAAATAAATATTTTTATCTACATAACTTGTGCTGATTGTGGGTTTGTATCAGGCTCAGACTGTGTGTGCAGCGGCCCATGTGAAAAGATAAATTGTTAGAAAATTGTCAATGTGTGGTATTTGATCCAGCGACCTCTTGTACTTGAGACCAGCGCACTATTACGGAGCCATAATTCCGGGCCGGTCTTCTCCAAATTCCCGGGCTGAAATTAGATCCCAGCACGCCCCTGCTTCACCCCCTTACACACAGCACTGTTTTGTCAAATAAATGGCCAAAAAAGTGCAAAAAATGCTTACAGTAAGTGCATATGACGGGGTTTGATTCCTTTTGTAATTAGGACTAAGTTTAAAGGGATATTTCAGGATTTTTGACATAGGGCCTCATTTCCTAGTTATCCAGAGCGTTGTTGATGTCTGGAGATATTTTTTTCTTAAATTCATGCAGTTCTTATATTTGAAGAGTCTAGTGGCGCTAGGCTAATGCTAGGCTAGAGCATTTCTATGGTATCAGTTAGCCTGCATTAAAAACAGTCTGACCCACTCCACAGTGCACCTGAGGTAAATCACTTATAACGCCAGACTAACCATATAAATGTCTGTGTTAATAGAATAATTTTAACCATTTTGCATTTAAAATAACTTATATTTGAGCAGCATCAGCTTCGTGGCTGTAAGCTAACGCAGCGGCGGAGTGATCTGCGAGAAAATAGTCCCTCAAAATGCGGTAATTCATGTGATACAAGGTCAGTTATATTTCAAAAATTACTCTATTAACACAGACATTTATATGGTTAGTCTGGTGTTATAAGTGATTTACCTCAGGTGCACTGTGGAGTGGGTCAGACTGTTTTTAATGCAGGCTAGCAGTTACCATAGAAATGCTTTAGCCTTGCCCTAGCCTAGCGCCACTAGACTCTTCAAATATAAGAACTGCATGAAATTAAGAAAAAAATATCTCCAGACATCAACAACACTCTGGATAACTCGGAAATGAGGCCCTATGTCAAAAATCCTGAAATATCCCTTTAATGGGTCATTTCTGTCGTAACTTTTAATCATGACTTTAATTCAGCAAAGTGGCACTTTAGCAAAGAAAGGTTATTTTAATTTAAACTTTCTCGTTCGAGCCATAGACAGATGGTTAGTTCCATAGATTTCTGGCTCACTCATTTCTCATTGCTACAACATGGTACGGTAATAGTTAAAAAACGTTTGCCACTTCCTGCCTATGTCTAATAAGGAAGTGAAATAATAAACAGCACACAAAATGTCAAATCTAGGAAAACCAGGTAGAAATTTGAGCAAAATCTCATCTTTAGTATTATAAATCTTTAGAATGATTGTGTTAAAGTCCCTTTTACGTCAAAATGTGACAGATATTGGGTACTTGGGTTGACCGTAAACAACATCAACAAATCATAATACAATGTAAACTTCACACATCAACAATATACTTTTATGGGACAAAAAGAATGCCACCCTATGAGAAGATAAACCAAAAAAATCTTGTCTAATGCATCATAATCCTGCAATTCAGACCTCGGCAAAGATGTTGGAAAATGCACAGGAATCTTAGAAGTAGTGTCTGTATTAATATGCACTGCGAACCGAGTCTTCATCTTAAATCCCAAATTTAACCAAGATTGCAATGCTTGTCAGATAAATCACTTTTATACATGTCATAGTTTTCCAATCTACTCCCCGGCGAAGTGCACATAAACCTTTCTTTTTTAATGTACTGCCCCATCCCAGTCCTGACACTATACCTTCTCCAGTCGCTCATAAGGATTCCTTTGTGCCCCTGCTCCCTCGTCATGCATTACCCATGAGCCTCGGCTGCTGAACTCTTGTTTAACGACAGCTGCATTGGGATGGCTCTGTTCCTCCGCGGCACTGTCTCCCTCCTCATCAGTCATCACCTCTGATAAATGTGGAACAAGTGGAGTCCGCTCATACGCAGCCCTTTTAGCAAATCTACAGAGCTATTTTCGCTGTCCGACAATGCTGAGAGATGAGAGCTGCACTGCCCATTCCCTTAAGTTTTCAAGCCATAAAAGTTGCAAAAGTCATCAGCTGCGGCTCCAACTTGTTTCTAGAGCTCCCAATACCTCCCATACATTAAATTGCTCACATGAAGCAATTAAAAGCACATTTTGGGCGCTTGTATGGCTTCGTCAAATACTGTATAAAACGTAATACTGTATATTGTGCTCATAAGGACTCTTACTTTCTTGTTAGCGATCAATATATATGCGCTACATTTAGATACAGTACGTGGAGTTTTAGACTGCGATAGCAAACAATGTGTAAATCTCAGTTTTGTAGATGGAATACCTCAGTAATTTGGTAAATATATTATGGCTTATTTTTGGACGAAAATGCTTTAAGTTTTAGTCACATTTGGGTGATGGTGGGGCAGTTGGTAGAGCCTTTTACCTAGAGCAGGTTGTCTCATGATCGGAGGGTTTGGAGTTCGAATCCCAGCTCCTGCAGGTGCCTCCAGTGTCTGCGTACATTGGTGTATGAATGAGAGTGTGAATGGGTGACTGAATGGTTCCTTGCTGTAAAGCAGGGGTGCCCAAAGTGGGGCCCGCGGGCCAAATTTGGCCCACCGGAACAATTCCATTGGCCCGCCAGAAAGTGACCTACTTTTGCTCCACATATGGTTAATACCAACTCTCTTCCCATTCATTCCCAATGTTAAATAAGGATGCAGTACACTTTTTGACCACTACCGTCAAATTGGGGGCGCTGTTTCACTCCTTTCGCAAAGTTAAGGACACTGTTGTGGTGTTTTGGTGTTCATCACAGAGCGTTGTAGCATCAACTTTCACAGTTTTCCAACTTTTATTGCAAAGGTTGTTGACATCAACAAAGGTACATGTTAAAAATTGACTTATAAAAGAATTTATGCTGAACTGACACTTTCAAAATGATCAAATGTGGCATTTCCTTTGAGTTAACAAATGCATGTAAAGTCACTGTAGATACAGGTGGTGTTATTGTTTACATTTTGCACTATATTGCTGCAATTGTTGAGTTTGTTAGACTAAAACTAAGCTTTTGCCATAGTTAACATTTGTATTAATGTAGCATTTATTTGCATAGATATCAAATGCAATGTATGGCGAAAAATAAAATAAATTAACTGTTATAATTATTTGCAGTTATATGTGTTTCACCCTTGACATCGCCGTGTTTGGCCCGCAGCCCACAGGCACTTTTTAATTTTGGCCCTCGGAGACAAAAAGTTTGGGCACCCCTGCTGTAAAGCCTTTTGTGTAGATAAGCGATATATAAGTTGAGACCATTTACCATTTACATTTTAGTCATTTCTAAATGTGATGAAGTTTGGTCTAGTTTTAGAGCTCATTAAAAAAGGTGATTTCATTACAGCATTTATTGACGAAAACAACTTAAATTTGGCAGCCCCTTATTTTAATCGAAATGAAACATTGCAATTCGATATTTTCTCCCCACGTTCCTTCAACTGTAGCACACACACACTCACAGAGAATTCTTTTTCAAATCTCTAAACCAGTTCTGGTGGCACAGGGACAGTGACATGTGGAGGGAATGATGTATGGCCCGGTGCTGTTCCCTGTCAGACGGCCCGCTGCACAGACCATCAGCTTCTGCAGCCTCCCAAACAGCTTCCTCCGGTGCGCCGCGGAGATGGAACCCACTTTCTGTTGCCGGGTTTTTACTGGACCAAGAGGGGACATCCATTATAGCAGGGGGATTTATAAAGCTTCTGTCTGCTTCTGCAAATTCGGTAAATTAGCTGTTTTGGATTGTGCTGGAATGGGCAGTGCAGGGCTAAACCCGTTCTTTCCTATAACATTGGAAACTATATTCTCCCTAAAGTTGTCAAGTAAAGTTCTGGCCTTTGCTCCACTTTCTGTTTCGCTGGAGAGGGGGGGGGGATTCTTTATTATTATTGCACTCTCTGTAACAGCTTCCTCCGAGTGCACTGCGGCAAATGCTCCACTGTCTGTCAGGTGGAAAGATCGGTGTGAAAAATGGCTTTACGTTTCCTCCCAAAACCTGGTCTGGAATGAAAAAATGTCTGCCGCTCGGAGCCCCTTTCGAGCGGCAGACTCAATCCAATCACCTGCTCATTTCTGCGCTCATTTACTGTGCATTACTCACACCATTAAACACAGCAGCACGGAGCGTCCTCTGATGCTGCCTACAGTCTGTGTGATGCTGCCTCTGCGCAGGTGTCGCCGGATGTGCCCGTGAAATGGAAATAGACTAATAATGACATTTGGTTGAATTTGGTTTCCACTCGTTAGAGCGCGTTATTCGCCGTAAGTTGCAACACGGGACAGTCATTTGCTGCTTTATTTGAGTGAACTGTCGCCACTTCAGATAACTGTAGTAGAAGATTTGTTGTATGTAGTAGTAGTCCCAATGCAATAGCAAAAATCAATGTTAGTTTAGAAGGGAAAGGAGAGAATCTTATTCAAAAGCTAGCCGGTGATCTAAAGGGTTTTGAGCGGCATTTGAGTCCCGCAGGTGCCCACTGTCGCTGTGTCCTTGGGCAAGACACTACACCCACCTTGCCTCCAGTGTCTGCGTACACTGGTGCATGAATGAGACTGTGAATGGGTGACTGGTTCCTTGATGTAAAGCGCTTTGAGTGCCTAAAGCAGGTAGAACGGCGCTATATAAATGTGACCATTTACCATTTTACCTACACATCCACAGATTTCTTATTCTGAAACACTGAAGAGGTAACCAAGAGCCCCCCACACCTGCAGCACAGTGGAGGCGTCACAAGGAGGTATCCGGGCAAGACTCGGATACCTCCGACCACCACATAAGCGTGGTGGTGGTGGGAAGGACCCCAGTCTTATAAGCTTCGTCGGGAATCCCTTTTTTCCACCATGTAAAATCATGAAGGATGTTAAGCTGTGAGACCTGACTGTCCGGAACTTGGAGTTTGCATGTTCTCCCCGCGGCTGCGTAGGTTTCCCCATCTGATCTACGCAATTTGGTTGTATAATGACAAAAAAGCTTCTTTCTTATTTTGCTTTTCAGAGACACATGGTGCAATTTTTCATTCACTTTCATTCCACTATATTCATTTGTGGTGTAAGCTATAATGTTGCCACAGCTGCCCTTGGATTAACTGACAGAAGCCCAGTTGCCCCATCTGCATCATCAGACCCTCTGAGCACTCATCCAAACCAGCTGGTATTCCCTCAGTGTCCCATCCTGGTACTTTCTAGGCCTAACCCTGGCAGGTGTTTATAAGGTGGTACGAAGATTACGAAGTACACATTTAGTTGTCCTTTTATTTTATGGAAAGAGCATCCAAAAATAAAATGCATACAGCTAACTGAAGGTATTCTTGTTAATTATGATCAGTTGCTGTATCAAAATCTATATTTAATTTAATCAAGCACCTGCAGTCTTTCACATAGGTCCACATTTAAAGTAGGCCACTCCCTTCAGTCTGAGCATAGATTATTCTGGACTTGCTGCACTTGTCATTCCCCTCTGATCCTCTACATTTCTCCGAACCATCCGTCTTCCTCCTCTGCTCTTATATCCCGCTGTGAATCGTTTATAGCATCACCGCTATTACCATCTTCTCCGAGCCACTCCGGAGCGAGCGCCAGCGGTCACCCGACGCCTGCCGCTGCATTGCCCACGTAGCAGGCGAAGAGTGGCGACGCGCACACTCCTCTGTGCCGCCCATTTGAATGTACGCACGTGGGTCATGTTTCAAGTAGTGTCCGGCCCAACCCTCCTGCCCCAGCTGTCCATTCATGACTGATACTACACTGTGCACTCGTTTAACCTCTCAATCTCTTGTTTCATTCTCTACAGTGAGTAAACTCTGCATTTATTTACTTATGACCATTGAGGTCTATGAGGTGTTGGCCGCTTTGATGTGTAATACGAGAGGAGCACATGCTGATGGATACAAACATGACTCATCCCTAAATTAATTAGAAAGGGCACTGCGCTGTACGTTTACTTATTTATGTTGGGGCATGTATGTTAGGTGTCACAGAGACGGGGCTAAAAAAAGAAACTTAATCTAGAATTAGACTATTAGAAAAACACAAACTTCAGCCAGGATGAGAGGGTGACCGCACTGCAAGGAACCGTCTTCCTCGAGCCAGAATCTGTTTCAAGACTTGCCTGATCCCATTGTGACCAGTTTGAAATGACTTAACGCCTTCATTTCACAACACGACACGACGGCTTCAAGACACGACACCATGTTACTTTGTGTCCTCACGACAACCATGAATCCCATGTGCCCCTGTTTCCCGGCAGAACATTGAGCATCGCAAATTGTATTACTGCACTTGTATTACTTGTTATTCATCTAACTCCAAACCATCTCACTCTGGGCACATTTGGCCTGACTTCATTAACATTTAACATGAGCTCTCCCATTGAGCATATACTTTCAAATCCTAACCTTACTCATTATATAGAGCATAGTGTTTCCATTTTGAGAACAGAACAATATGGGACACTATTGGGTGACTGGGGTGGGGTGTGGCGACGACATTAACAAATGCAACTTTTGTAATCACAGATTATGTTTAATTCGCAGTAACTAAACTACATGCATCTAAACAATGTTGGATCTTTTATTATTAAAAAACAACAACTGGTGTATTATCTTTTGAGAGGTGCAGCTCTTAGACTGATTATAATCACTTTCCTTCTATAAGGTTAGGTATTGCATGTTTATTATACTGGTTCTTGTTTATGTTTTTTTTTACACTAATTGGCCGAAGAACAAACTCTTTCACATGAACCAAGAAGACGCGTGTACCTAATTTGCAGAGAGCATCCTCGAAATACGGAGCAAAAGCCGTCTCTTATTGATTCAATACTGGACGTGTCTACATTTCTTCCAAATAGGAGACAATTGCGTATTTCAATGTACTGTTGGCAACCCTAATAGAGCAGTGTTTCCCAACCAGGGGTACGGGACCCCTGTTTTTTCAGTAAAAGGTTTCAAATTGAAACTTTCTTTTTTAAAGTTTACCTTAATAAATCCTTTTCGTAGTCCCTCTGGGGGTAATACAAGTGTTAAAGCAGTACTAAGTAACTCTTGCCCCTAGAGGCCATAAGCGCAACTGCAGGTGTCTTAGCAAGTTACGATTTTTTAACTTATTAAGTGTCTTGGAGAGTAAATACTACGCTGACAGAAAAGGTGAAGGGAGAGAGGGGTGTTGTACATCCAGTTATACAATGGGAATATTTTTTTTCACTCAAACTTGGCTGTAAATACTGTTTAAAGTGGCGCTAGCCCGCAGTTAGCTTTGCCCGTTAGCCTGTTAGCTTCTTCTCCGTGATTCTATTAGTGTGTATTGGTTGCTCCGCCCCGGTGGCAGTCAAGTTGCAAGCATGGTTTTCTGGCCAGAGACACCAGGGGGAGATGAAAGACCCCCCAATCATCCCATTAACACTTGTATTACCCCACAGAGAATATGGAAAGGATTTATTAAGGTAAACACGTTACTTAGTACTGATTTAATGGGATGATTGGGGGGTCTTTCATCTCCCCTTGGTGTCTCTGGCCAGAAAACCACAATTGCAACTTGCCTGCCACAACCAATACACACTAATAGAATCACGAAGAAGAAACTAAGCTGACGGGCAAAGCTAACTGCGGGCTAGCGCCACTTAAACAGTATTTACAGCCAAGTTTGAGAGAAAAAAATTATTTCCTTTGTGTGATTGGATGTACAATATCCCTCTCTCCCTTTGTCTTTTCTGTCAGCGTAGTATTTACTCTCACGGACAATTAATAAGTAAAAATAATGCAACTAGCTACGACAGCTGCAGTTGCGCTTATGGCCTCTAGGAGTGTACTCGGAGTGTACCTAATCTTTTGCTTTTAATGCGACAAAAATCCATCAGTGACCAAAACCACAGCAAGCTGCTTGGCTCGTTTAGACATTTCTAGACGTGTCCTCTTTCATTCGTCTTCAAATCCCAGTTTAACCCTAATTCTCCACTATGATGTTAAAAACAAGATGGCCGCTCTGCATGTATTAGAGCGTCCTTTGAACTCTGGGATTATTTCCATGTATCAGTCAGTCATCTTCGACCCAGCCAATCAAAATCGCTCCATGCACACATCAAAGACTTAAAAAACCCCAGAAAAATCCTAGAGCGTATTTTTTTGACCTAATTTTGCAGCAACAACTACATCCAAGAAATCGGAGGCGTCCTTACGAGGAAACACGGGCAGAGCGTGTTCTAATTGCGCAGGAATTTGCTGGGGGTCTGGAGATAATGAGTGGGCCGGGGGACTCATCTCTGAGCTAAAAGCCAAAAAATAATGGGATTCAGTGTTTTAAAAGCTACAACACAAATAGAAGGAGTGCATGTATTGTAATCAGGGAAGGCACAAAGCTCAGTTCGTAAGTACAAGAAAGAAAAACTCTAAACCTATCAAGGCCCACTATGCATTTACAGTAAAGTAGATCTGTGGTTCCTTCAATAATTCCTAAAGGGGGGACTCTCAAACCCCTATGGAAATGACGAGCAACACTAATACAGGGTTCATGTAGCAGCAAGTCAAATGTAATGCTTTTTAATAACATTTTAATACCCCCAAAAGCAAGAAATCATGTATTAATTCTTAAAGGGGGGGTATTACTGTATGTAAAATCGACTTTTTCAAGCTTTATATCATGTTATTATGTCATTCCCTCATTAAACACATGCCTGGAGTGTTGCCTTGGCTCATTCACATATTTTTGAGTAATCAGTAAAAACTTAGACGGCAGCCATTTTAGGTGTAGCTATGCCTCAGTCCCCCTAGGAACGCCCCCACCTCCTGGAGACGCCTCTGGACCTTTCGTCACCAGCCAAGCCACCAACCACTGCTCCTCAGCTCAGCAGAGCCCCCTCCCCGCACAGTAGTGTTGTTTAGATGCCACAGCAGTGTGCTGAAGGGGGCGTGTCGGAAAGCTTCTTAAAGAGACAGAGGCCTATTTCAAGACGTTCAGTACAGCCATTTTGAGAGAGCAATTTTATTCAAGGCAGTTATTTTAATTTACTGCATATACAGAGCAACAGAAGGTTACGTCATCATTGTAGTATGCTATAGACTGGTGCTATGTGATTGAAAAAAGCATAATACCCCCTCTTTAAGACTTGTAACTGTTTCTCTAATAGATGGATGAAGGGGAATTGGGATTTTTAGGAAGAAAATGGGACAACTTTTGAGCAAAACTCGGTGAAGCTGATTTCGCATTTTCAATCACATTTCTTTAATTTGATGAACCGGAAAGGCCATTGTTTACATTAATGCCCTGTTTTATTTAAATGTAATGTATTTTTAATAACATTTAAGGCCTTCATTTTGCAAGGAAAACATGTCCAAATTGCAATATTTGTCTAAAACAGTGCTTGAGTTTGGGCCACCTTGGAGAGGAGAGACCCCCAAACTCTTACGACTAACAAAGACATCAGCAAAACTGAACTTCTCTGGTTTTAACGACACAGTTCATACCCAGCAAGTCCACGAGGAATGAGTATCTTTGACAGCTCTCTCTCTCTCTCTCTCTCTCTGCTCAGCCTTTCCGCTCCACTTCTCGGGGACAAAAGCCGTGAGTTGGCCAGAGGCTGCCGCTGCTATGATCGCGCTGGTTTCAGAGGGTTGATAAAGGGCTCGATTAGGCCCTGAATGGGCACCTATTAAGAGGACATGAACACCGGGGAGAGGGAACGAGTCCTGCAGCCAAGAAAGCAGCCGTAATCTGATCCCCATATAGGACACAATGCATCAGGTGTATAGGACAACACGACAACGCAAGGGCAAAGTATTCATGGTTTTTCTATTCACCTTCATTTGGTGGGATTTGGCAACTACATCCTGTTTTACAAAAGTATGGGTTTGGATATAGCCCCAATTACTCACAAGGCTGGAGGATATTGCCCCATGTTTTAGGCTGAAACCGGAGCACCTGACCTGTTACCGTGAGCGGAAAGTGCCACTATGCTCAAAGATGGTAAAGATCATGCTTCTACATGTTGATCAGTGTTTCTGAAATCTCCAAACTGGTTGTATATTATAGTTTCCTGAAGGGCTGCACAAGTTAGCGCCACATTATTGTTAGCGCAGTGTTAAATGGCGCAATATCCATATCCATCTCTGAGGTCTGCCATTTGATTTAGATTCACTTTTTTTTCCCCTTCATTTTAACTTTTTTTTTTATCATCACCATTTTCCGTATCAAGTAACTAATAAACTTTTTATTTATACATGCTGTCAATTTTTCCATATTTGAGTGGCCTGTGAGCAGTAGAGTTTATCTTTTTTGAGCTAATGTAAATGCTGTAAGAAGAAATATTTTTGATATTGCGGGGGAGTGAAGCGCACAGAAGTGGCTAAAGTGGACAGATTGGGATTCTAAAACCCACCACTCTGGACGATCTATGTATTGCCTCTGACTAATAACGTTAAACTAGTGGACACGGCCAAACTGACTGAGATTTACAGCCTAAAAATACAACACATGGCAACCTAAAGTGCATATGACACATTAGACTTTTTTTTTTTTGCTAAAACATAGGTGACCATTTTTGCGATGTTTATAGTTTCACTTCCTTATTGGACACTGACAGGAAGTGACAGAGACAGAGGCAAACGATTTTAAACTGTTGCCGTGATGACCATAAATGTCAATGGGACATGAGTGAGTCAAACCGCTCTGGAACTTCATACAGCCTTTAGGCCAGTGTAACGCCTCATTTGAAAGCTAAGACCTACAAGACTGATTTAATTGGATCTTTTTCCCCACCATGTTGCCCTTTTTTTTCCATCGCTTTTTATGCCACATATTTTTATTGTATTTTTGCCACTTTTTCCTCACTTTTTTGTTGCATTTTCATCACTTTTTCCATCACCTTTTTGTCACTTTTCTTTGGTTTTTCACCCTCGTTTTCGACTCTTTTTTCAAGAAGCTTTTAGATTTGGGTAAAGCCAAACTGGAGAAAATGTGGGGGTTAAGAGGTTAAAAATTCAAATAAAAATAACTTTTTTGGACAACATTTCTTCATTTATTTGCTGCTTCACTGAAATAAAATGATAATCATTACTTACAACAGAAGTTATCCGTCTAAATAAGTCATATTTTCAAAAGCATGAAAACCTTTAAAAGGGGGGTATTATGTAAAATCGACTTTTTCAAGCTTTATATCATGTTATTATGTCATTCCCTCATTAAACACATGCCTGGAGTGTTGCCTTGGCTCATTCACATATTTTTGAATAATCAGTAAAAACTTAGACGGCAGCCATTTTAGGTGTAGCTATGCCTCAGTCCTCCTAGGAACGCCCCCACCTCCTGGAGACGCCTCTGGACCTTTCGTCACCAGCCAAGCCACCAACCACTGCTCCTCAGCTCAGCAGAGCCCCCTCCCCGCACAGTAGTGTTGTTTAGATGCCACAGCAGTGTGCTGAAGGGGGCGTGTCGGAAAGCTTCTTAAAGAGACAGAGGCCTATTTCAAGACGTTCAGTACAGCCATTTTGAGAGAGCAATTTTATTCAAGGCAGTTATTTTAATTTACTGCATATACAGACCAACAGAAGGTTACGTCATCATTGTAGTATGCTATAGACTGGTGCTATGTGATTGAAAAAAGCATAATACCCCCTCTTTAATATGTGCTTTAAAGGTTCAGTTTTAGTCATGACTTCTTCTTTCATTTTTGTTGTGGTCCTGACTTATTACGTAAGTCTTGTTTGGACAAAGATCCTGAAAAAGAAATCGTTCACGTGTAAAGTTTTATAATATTGATCATCGAACATCTCCATGTTTCCTTATGCTGCGCAGCCTTAGTTTCTTGCATCAAATTCATTTCAGAATCAGCTCCAGCTTCAACTCCTTTTGTATTGGAGTTTCCCCGAGTCCAACCAGCTCTCACTAACGGCTCAGAACAACTGCCGATAGTGTCCAAATCCGCTACGCTTTGATAAGTCTCACTCTGTACTTCCCTCGTGTGGGGAAAAAGTACAAAAAACACTTAAATTGCCCCATAAATTCAGTCATAGCTCTGCTCCAAAGTCGTCCTCATTATCAGTGAAATACAGAGCCCACTCTTCGGCAGGCTGCCCCCACTTACCCACAGTCTACCTGGATTAAAGACACCCCGCGATCCCTTTGAAACAGATGGGGGTTTTGTCTGCGGAGGGTTTTTTTCAGCCCGCTACTACTGTTTTTGACCTTCCCCGACCGGCAGAGCGACATACGTAGTTATTTTAAAAGGAGAAGGCTGCCATGCGGGTCTGTTAGCAGTAAGCGCAGAGGGGTCAGGCACCAGACAGAGGATATTACACGAGGAAGGTGAAGCCCTTCGGAGCAGCTGCAGCGAGTTAGCGAACACAATATGATGACAACTCATGGGTGTATTCAGATGGGAGGAATGTACCGCACTGTATAGTTCCTAAATTAGAAAGTGACGGAGTGCTTAGGGAAGAAATGGAAAGTTGAAACATCGGCACAGACTGCTGTTCATAATATAATATCAGTAGAATTAGTATCTATCTATCTATCCATCCATCGTACCCAGAAGTGGTGCTGACCGTGATTGACAGCTGCAGTCCCAGTGCATGGAGAGCTTATTGAACCGTTCATTGATCAGACGTGTCTCATACTGTACATTAAGACGCGGCTGTTGTTCCTCCTCCAATATCCAAACATCTTTCATGTGAGGATGAAGAGATAGAAACAAGAGACTCAGAATCGTACTTTGAATGGTCTTTTGATTGGCAATAGCTAATTCCAATGTCCAGTAATGTTGTGTGTGAAATATTATTCAAAATTGGACACTGTGGCCTGAATCCAAAAGAGCTGTAGCAATAAATGATCTGATTAGTGCCTGTAAGTCCAACACTTCCTTATGTATTTGCCACCTTTTGATACAGTATTATTCAATGCATGTGTTTTTTCCTCCATGTTTTTGGCTCTCGTTGCTCAGGCGTGTTGCTGTTACATGTGAACAGCTCTCTCTGCTCCTGCCATCACTGACACATGTAATTAGCTCTCATTAATTGGGCTCAGTGTGTCGTTAATTAAAGTTTTGTTTCCCCTTTTTTTACATCTGACCGGTTAAACACACGCTGTTTAATCCCACAGGGATAAAGGAGTCTGTGGTCCATCAGTGAGCCGTGTTCATGACATTGTTTTATATCATTATCTCATTAGAGGCTCATTGGGTCGTTCAATCTGTTCGTTATTAAAGTAGAAAGCCGTGCACTTACAGCATCTGTTTTCACCAGAGGTTCTCAAACTGTGCTATGCGGGTCTTATAATGGTAATGGTATAATAGTCACTCAAAAGATTTGGTTTTCTTTACTCTGGGCTGATGTACCACACCAGGTTTGCCTGGTTTTAGACCTGGTCCTGGTTTTGGCCCGGTACAGACATGGTTTTTCTTGGAGATCTTAAATGAACTATACTTGGACTTGTTCCACTAAGTCCCAATAAAGACATTTCCTGTAAACATCTTACTTGACGAGAAGACACTCGTCTGCATGATCCCTGTACACATCAGAGAGCAGTGCATGATGGGAGACAGGAATGCATATATTAAAGAGACAAAAGCGGGCCCTGTTTGTGAGCATGTATTTGTGCATTCATGTGCATGGGGCCAGTACAATAGACTGAGGACAATGTGTAACAGCACAGACACAGCTGGCTGTCAAGAAGTTGGCCTTCTCCACGAAGCAGCACTTTAATACATTATTCATCCACTCAGAGCCAGACGGAGGAGCTGCAGTCAGCGGCAGTCAGCTGTAGACAGTGTAGATACTGAGGGCTCAAGAGGAGGAAAACTTACAGCAGCACAGCCATAGAGTCGGAGGAAAATACTTCAGTGCCAACATTAAGGGCATCATATTTGTGGCTGTACATGAAATGCTGTAGAAACGACGTGCTCTTGTTAAAGTGCTTGGTTGCAATGAGAGGACTTTATGGCATCAAACGCAATAGACTAAAGTCGAAAACTGTACATTTTAAAGACAATACAGTATACAGTATATGTAGTTTTAAGACACGCATGTTTATAACTTTGATAATGAAGAAATCATTTTCCATAAACTTCTGTGGTTTGAAAGGAAATTATTCTGAAAGCCGTTGTTTTGGCAAATTTCCATTGACTTCGAACGCATTCCCTTCACTGTCGTGTTCACGCTACAACAGCAGCACAAACAGACCTCTCAGTACAGTCCGTCTGTGTGACCGTTACATTTCCTGTGTCATGTCTAACTCTGCAGCTTTTACAAAAACAAGGATTAGCTTCCAATCCCTTAAAGGTATGGTGTCTGGGCGCGGTGCGTGTTGTGCATTTTGTTTGTGAACTGAAGCTACTTGTCCGACTACTTCTGTTGAGAATGAAAATCAAAAAGTATTATATTGTGTTCGTACTTTATTTCCACTCTCATTTAATAAGTAAACACATTTTTTACTAGATTGCCGGATGAGTCCTGGATTGGCCCATGTCCTCGTGTCACTGAAGCCAGTTTGACTTGTAAATAACAAGCTTTCATCACGGTGAACGCACTCAAACCAAGCAGACACATAAATTATAACCGTATTTTGAAAAATGCAAGCGCCGGCCAGACTGAAACTTAAATAGCTGCAGCATTCAGGAAGTGAGAGGGTGACGAGTGACAAGAAATCAAACGAAGGACAATAAGCCGCTCAAAGTTACAGTACAACAGATACACAACTGAATATGAGATTTTATTATGGTTAAAACCTAAAAAGTGCACCATGAAGCTTTGAATAGATCTCTAACTAACGTTTCACTTCTTATTTCGAAGTGAAACGTGGCACGGTAGTACAGTGGTTAGCACTCTCTCTTCACTATCCTGGCACAAGCCAGACTGATCCTCCATGTTAAGAGATACATGTGGATACAGACTGGAATTGTGCGATTAGAATCTCGCTGACTCTGGCAAAACCAAGACGAGCCAATCATAGCACGGGAGGCGGGAGTTAACAGTGTGTCATCTTCCGCGCTAGGATTTACCATCAAACACCTGTGCTCTCTGGGCCGTAACCAAAATAATAATAATAATAATAATAATAATAATAATAATAATAATGCATTAGTCTTATATAGCGCTTTTCCAGACGCTCAAAGTTGCTTTTACAATTTGGTGGACTATTCATTCACTCCATACTTGGTGATAAGTGAGGCAACCAGTCTGCGCACATCAGCCACCACCAACCACTCACTCACACACTACATTTGCCAGGCTTTCCCAAACGGTCTCCCATCCAAGTCCTGCCAGGCCCTTCCCTGCTTAGCTTCTGAAATCTGACGAGATCGGGCAGAGCAAAGGCGGTATGGCCACAACAGTGAAGATGGCGGCTGCGACACAACAATCTTTTAGCAGTGCCTTTGCTTCTGTTTTAAATGAGCTGGACTTTAAAGCCACAGCAAGAAGCTGCTCCGAGGGCTTTCACCGGAAAACATTTACTCGACTGCACGTGTGGACTACAAATAAAACATGGCGGAGGACGTAAACGCAATGCGTAGGTCGTTTTGTGTTTGATTGGTTCGCTCTCATTCAAACTGTGATCGTTAGCCCCGCCTCCAGTCTCGATTTGGAAATTGCGTCCTATGTCTCCTCCTCCTCCTCCTCCTCCTCCTCCTCCTCCTCCTCCTCCTCCTCCTCCTCCTCCTCCTCCTCCTCCTCCTCCTCCTCCTCCTCCTCCTCCTCCTCCTCTCAATGTTTAGATGCTACAATAGTTATTGTCTTTGGCTACAAATTGCCATGCACATTATAACATGCCCATGATGAGCATTAACGTTTGTGACAAAGGCTGGAAAAGGAACTGCTAAAGTCATACAAACGACAGGATTGGCTGGATTAACAAATAATTAATAACGCCTAATGAAGACTGGATATTTTGTGGATTGCGCCCTAGGGTTGTGTTGCCGCTATATGAGCCTTAAAAGAAGAATACACTTCTGTAAATAAGCAGATTGCAGAAATAGGGAGGCAGCCTTGGATTTCAGGCAAAGAATGTTCAGTGTCTTCTCTCCCGGTGATAGAGGTGATTACTTTGGCCAACACACTTGTTTTGATGGGAGTCTATTGGCCTGAGTTTATAAAGGGCGGACAGACCACAGCATTCATTCCTGTGAGCCTTGTGAAAATGTTCCTGCACAAAACTATCCTGAAAATCCTTTATATGGATTTCGGCACTTCATAATGCCATTAAAATACTGTAATTTGGCAATACATTGTGCTACATTCTTACCAACAACATTGCCTGAAATTTGCCACTTTTTTAGAGCATGAAATCATTGCAACGCGGGCGATCGTTTGGAGTTTGCTTTAAACCGAGACTGCAACAAAAGTCGGACAAATGAAAGATCCCAATGAATCGTCAGCTTTCTGATTGCAACGCGCGTTTCCAAATATGTGACTAGCTTCTCAACACCACAGAGAGGAGCGATGGCTGAGAAAACACCAGCGGGAGCCAGCAAATCACATGCTTTCAACTCACATCCAAGTTTTCAAACCGAGACACACTCACTGCCGTCTTCAGAGCTACAATTTCATGACCACAATTGCCTCCCACCGCCGAGTTTCTCATTTAGTTTGCCAGATCTGCACATTTTCACATTATGATTATGGGCACAGGGACACTGGGCACATTCATGCGCCCTTTTTTTTTCTTAAAACAGGCCGGCAGTGTTTGTAAGGTGTGTGGGCAAAAGGATTAGGCCAATACTTTACATTTGTATTGAAGATTTGTTCAAAAACCATGTGATTGTGAGACGAAAGGATGAGTGATCATTTAGTGACATTTTATCTCCTGTTCCTCCTGTTCACAGTTTTAAATAGTAAGGCTACTAAACTTTTCTTTCTAATAATCTGTCAATATTTCAGTGAAACTTTGAGCTAATCTCCTCCAGCTAGGAGCTCCTGAGCTGCCAAATCAATTGCAATCAAATCAAAATCGCAGTTTGAAAGGTTGTAATATGCAAATCACAAAGGCTTTACAAAAGAATCAAATATCCTTTTTCCATAGGGGCTGATTATGCCTTGTCATTTAGACTTCTACCGACATGTTCTTGATCTTGTATTAGTTTTGCAGTTCATATTTCAGTCTTCTCTCACATTATTGCCCCTGGACCTGTTAAAATGTGACCTGTGACTCATGATTTTTGAAACAAATTGCAATAGATCATTTTCCAAGATTGTTCAGCCCTGCTCCGGAGAAACATCCTGTCTCAGATTAGGAGGAAGATCCCTAGACTGCGAAGGTCACTGAAGGATAAGCAAAAGCAAAGAGTAAATTATCCAACCAAAGCGCAACAGATACTTATAGAGACTAGAGAGAAAAAAAAGAGTAGAATTTCAATAGTTAGTGTTTTTCAGTAAAAGGTTTGACTTTGAGAGTATTTTGACTATATTTTTAACACAACACTGTACTAAATACTGAAATCTATGTTTACGTATTTGCTCACTTTGTTAAAGTTTTGGCAGGATCCTCGAATTAGGGGGTACTCGGAGAATACATTAATGCCTCAAGGGGTACATGGGACAAAAAAAGTCTGTCTTAGGGAATGCCCACAAGTGGCCACAGCCGAAGGGGAACACTCAGAGGAAAAAGAACAACTCTTTCACCGATTGCTCCACCACCGCTTAAACGTTTTTTTTTTTTTTTTTTAGGTGAGTTGGTACATCAACCAATCACAAGTTATGAGAGTGAAACGTTGTGCATACAGTATATCAATCAGCTTAACCCTGATCCTGCCCTATAGCCACTAACCTTAAGGATAGTGGGCTGGTGCCTAATCTTAAAGGAACAGGCCACCATTTTTCCATACTGAGATATGTTCTTACCTGAGACCAAAGATGTTGTTAGCATTTGGCCTCTCTCAGTATATTCCTATAGCTCCACACGGGGGTGAAGTTGGAAGCGACTACGCTCTGCCACGGGAACAAAGACCAGACAGGTGCGTATCAACTCGCCTAAGCTCAGGTAAGAACATATCTCAGTATGGAAAAACGGTGGCCTGTTCCTTCAATACATCGATGTTCCCCCACTTCTATTGACGGGGGAACATAGGGCTGACCTGCAAATAAAGATACATAGAGACATAGAGAGGAGCAAAGTGGTTCAACAGTCCATGATTACGTAAATAACGGAGAATGCTGACAATAATGCTAACGTTAGCTGCATGCTACAAGCTATCTCAGAAAATGTCTATTAAGTGAAGAGGTCGACCAATGTGGGTTTTTCTAAGGCCGATGCCGATTATTTTGGATTTTTATTGGCCGATGCCGATATGCATGGCCGATATTTTTGACCGATCTTTTTGGCCGCTTTTACCAAATGTCTGGTCTATAAGCTACTAAGTGATTCAATCATAGTTTCTGTCCCAGCTTTGATTAGTTGCCGTTAGCACTAGCCTACTGTTGCTAGTCGCTAGTTGCGGAGGTTAAAACTAACTCAGCGATTGAATTCTCCAGGTTCTGTGTTTCAAAATGACATACAGCATGTCCATATTGGCTGAGGTTTAGTTGGTGAAACTTGTGTTTAACAAATTGGTAGCTAACCAATTTTCATCGTGATGTTTCTCTGGGTGGATTTGTTTTAAAGCCGTGACTTCGCTCTTTCCAATGCAAAAAACGGGAAGTTTCTATCGTTTTCGTCCCGGAGATATCGGCTTTTATTGGCGCTAGATCGGCCAATAGCTTATATGGTAAAATCCTCAAATATTGGCCCAATATATCTGCCGATATAAAGTTTGCAAAAATAATGATCCAAAACTGACTTCCTTGCCCCTTGCTAGGCCACGCCCCCTAGTATGAGTCACTGCCATCTGTGTAACAAACATGGTCATAATCAGCCTGTAATTTAATTGAATGCGACTGCAGCTGCTGCCTAAACATGTCATTATAAGGCTCTTATAAAGTGTATGTGTTAAATGTTCAAAGAAGGCCTGCCCCTTACTGTGTCGAAGATCATATTTAGATTCAAGGGTCCTAGCACTGACAAGTTGGCGAAATCGGACGGATTGGGGACTGAATGTGCCTGGCAACATGTAACCCCACAGAGGTCGTTAACTGTCCCTTCGAGTTCATTCATTTCGCATTAGTTTCCCCACAACCAGCTCCACGCTAAGAAAAGCCTGCTTGTACAGAAAACTAAACCGTCCCTTTATAAGTGCGGTAAAGTCCTATAATGTCCCCCTTCGCCTGCCTATAACCTGTTGTATTGCATATGCATGAGTGTGTTTCCGCAGCTTTCAGCGGTGGCCAATATACCGCTAACTCTCCTTGGCACTTTTTTCCATTAGTATGCCGTGCCCATGCCGTAGTGTTGCCGCGTTTCCGAGTCCGACTGGTGCTCACTCTCTCTTTCACAACCTTGAGCTGTTCAGAGGAGGCTGTGAATAATGACCGGACCCTCAGCAACCTTTTAAGACAAACAGGAAGGTGCAGCGTTTGGCAATTCACTGCAAAATAAAGAGGGAAATCTACATGAACCAACATCATAACAAGTTCACATTATCAGCCAATAGGGTAAATAGTGTTTGGGGTTTTAGGCTTTATTGGACTGGATTGTCTAATATTGTCGTGTTTTTTGTTGCAAGATTAAAATGCCAACACCGTAAAAACTTCTATTATAAAGATAGTTTGAAGTTTTTAATAGGGCTGCATGATTTAGGAGGGGAAATTATCATTACAACTCAGTTCAGTGCACGTGTAGGTTCAAGAGTATTAAAGTGTCAAAATAGCGACAAAAATGAGACAAAAACAAGGATGAAAAAACCCGCAAAAAAGTGACAAAAAAAAATTTGAAAATGCAACAAGAAAAGCCACAAAAGAGAGTGATGAAAAAGTGACAAAAATGTGAGGAAAAAGATGAGTTTTGTCGGTCTCAGATTTCAAATTAAGTGTTACCCTGGGCCTATAGGCTGTAAACTTTTAGATTTGGGTAAAGCTAACCTGGAGAAAATGCACTTGGTTAAAGGAATAGGCCACCGTTTTTACATACTGAGATATGTTCTTACCTTAGCTTAGACGAGTTGATTTGTACCTGTCTTGTCTTCACGTGTGCCTTCAGTCACGTAAACACAGCACAGACGGCGTTAGCATTTAGCCTCTCTCTTCTCCTCTATAGCTCCAAACGAGGTGAAGATAGAAGCTTCCAAACTCTTCCACGTTTTCCCTATTTAAATATGGTTACGTGAAGTGTTACACTACAAAGTATAATTACACAAAATTAAAAAATGTGGATTTTCTAAGCGGATAAAAAGGGGAACTATATTGTAAGGCGTAATAATACCAGGAGTAATTCGGCATCCGCACAGTGATATCTTCACTTTACTGTGCGGATGCCGAATTACTCCTGGTATTATTACGCCTTACAATATAGTTCCACTTTTTATCCACATTGTTTAATTTTGTGTAATTATACTTTGTAGTGTAACACTTCACGTAAACATATTTAAATAGGGAAAACGTGGAAGAGTTTGGTAGCTTCTATCTTCACCTCGTTTGGAGCCATAGAGGAGAAGAGAGAGGCTAAATGCTAACGCCGTCTGTGCTCTGTTTACGTTATGGAAGGCACACGTGGAGACTAGACAGGTACAGATGAACTTGTCTAAGCTAAGGTAAGAACATATCTCAGTATGTAAAAACGGTGGCCTGTTCCTTTAAGGCGGGGGTTTAGAGATTAATACAAGATTGCCATCAAACATTTGTAGAGGTGTAAAATACAGGGCAAGCCGGTTTTATACTAAATAAATCCTTAGAGAGACTGTTCTGCAGTTTCCGAAGGACATTCTCCAAGCTAAATAATTGCAGTCTTTGCCATTTCCTAATTGCAACCTTTACAACTGCAGTTTTGATTGTGATTAGCCGTGCAGCATATTTACTTTTGCAGTGCACACGCCCCCCTCCTCACCGCTCCTCATTGTCTCCAAAGCCTCACCACGGGACAAAGCTGGATCTGGGCTGTCCCCGCTCGGACCTGAGAACTCGTGGCTTAGCTTTTGTGCGCCCTAAACGTCCCGTCCGTCATCCCGCCCTGTTGTTTTTAACACTCCGGCTCATTTACATGCACCGTACAAAGCGCGGCTGCCTCTCCCCTTTTCTCTCAAGCCAGTGAAAGTAGGTCGTTAGGCTGCAGCGCGGGCTTCTCCTGCTCTTTATGTGTCCCCCCCCCCATCGCCTGGATCTGTCTCTCACTGTCACCCTCAGCTCTGTTTTTGTACCTGCAGTGAAAGTCTTCGCCTTAGGTTTTTGTAGGGCACTCCACTCTATTTTGAATAAACTAACAAACAAAATGTATTCAGTATGTGTAAAACGAAGCAGGGATAGTGTACTTGGTTAAGCATTTGCCCCCTCTTTGGAGGATGGTCCTTTCACAAGGCACTACGTCCCCATTCCCATCTCCAGTGTTACTGTTGTTAGTGGTAACAGGAGGGGCATCTGACATAATAACCACCTGCCTGAAATAAATAAATACATAAGGGTATGAGGCACTGATACTTACAGCTAAACTCTATATGTTCGATACTAGAGATGGGCAATGTATCGTCTACAACAGGGGTTCCCAAAGTGGGGTCCGGGGCATTACAGGGGGGCCCCAAAGCTTGTCTACATTACAAGTACATTGAAAAATATTCAGTTTGAGAGGGAAAATATATTAATTTGGACAGATGTAGCGCTCAAACCCAGTATTTAGCTACAGTCAATGCTAGATGTGGCTTTTTGTGTAATTTTAGCTGTAAATAATAACAAATTCCATTGAATAGAGTAAATTATGATTATGATTTAGGGGGCCCCGAGCAATTTTGGGATCGGTAAGGGGGCCCCGATGTCCCAGACTTTGGGAATGGCTGGTCTACAAGATAATGTTGTTTGAAAGATTAAATGTACAATATTGAACAAATCTCCAATGTCAAGAAACCAACAAAAAAGTTGCAAAACCTGCTGCTAAAATGTAAGAATAAAATATACAGTACTGAATGTGTAATACTTTTGTTGTTTGTCATCTTTTTTCTTTTTTTTCTTTCGACAAAGCGATCTACATCTAACCCAGGATCTTACAGCCTATAGGCCCGTGTAACGCCTCATTTGAAAGCTTAGACATTTTGTTGTTGCTTATTTGTCGTGTTTTTGTCTCTCTTTAGTCACTCTTTTTGTGTGTTTTCATCACTTTTTAGTCATGTTTTTGTCGCAATTTTATTGTGTTGTTGTTGCTTTTCAGAGCACGTTTTTGTCGTTCTCTTGTTGTGTTTTTGTTGCTTTTTCATCGCTTTTTTCATTGCATTTTGTCTCTCTTGCTTCACTCTTTTTTTGCGTGTTCGTCACATTTTCGTCACCTTTTTTCAAGTTTTTTTATTGCGTTATTGCATGCTTTTGACACTCTTTTGTTGCTTCTTTGTGACTTTTTTGTTGCTTTTCCATCACATTTTAGTCATGTTTTTGTCACTTTTTGCTTGGGTTTTTTTATCCTCGTTTTCATTGCTATTTTGACGCTTTTTTTCCCCAAGGAGCTTTTAGATTTGGGTAATTTTTTTATATTAATCGAAAGCAATAATTATAAGTTGTGATCTATAATTATCCGGTTTCCCCTACCACTAAAAAAACATATACAATAGGTTCCTAATCTCAGTGTTACTTTCTTTGTTAAATAAAGGTAAAATAAATCTAAAATTAACAGAACAATTAAATGCAAGTTCTCAGCATCTTTTAGCGAACCATCAATGCTAAACTATTTTTCAACAATAAGATTCAATACTATACTCTATACTCACACTATACTCTCCACACTATTCAAAACAATACCAGACAAATCTTATTCGACAACATGGTCACATGCGCTTTTGGAGAGTTCATACTCTGGCAGCGATTAGTGTGAAGTCCAGCTGCCAGATTCTGATAGAGCAAAGTGTGAAGCAATCTATGTCCGAATCAATTCCACTAACAAGTGTGGAAATATTATGGCAGCCTCATAAAGCAGCTTAGCAGAGTCTGATCGATACAGGACTGAACCAATCTGCGCCGAATGACCTCGCTGTAATTCCCATTGTCCTCTGCGCTCGCCACTTAATATTTTATTTCTCCACAGACTAAGTTGTGTTCTCCATCGCTCTGCCTGGTTAAATGATGGCATGATTGTTTATTGATCCTTGCGCTAACTCCTGGTTCGCTCCCCGTGTCCCGCGGTACAGCAGTCCTGCCCGGGTGCTTTGAGGCTAATCTCACTTGGGACAGATGCACGCGCTCATTAACCCGGAGACACCTTTTAAAGAGCGAGCTGCTCCGTCCACAACCTCACAGCCTCTCAGGCCGGGGGGTAAAGACGGAGAGGCCGGTCCAGAGCTAATGATTACAAGGAGTACTCGCCAAAGAAACCAAATGTGCAAGTTCCTGGTTGTACTTTGAGCAAGGTTTATACAAAAGTCCAATTGAATGCTTTTTAATGCCATTATCAATTTCCAAATACTACGTTACAATGACAAAAATATCAGAATATACAGTATTTCATTTCTTAACATTTGCAAACAGAAGAAGGAGAACTGGACAAAAACAGACAACTTTTTGGCAAAGAAGATGTGGTCAATTTCAGCCAAAACAGCGAAAAGACAATCATTTTGGTAAAAAATAAAAATATCTAAAAATGTTGATGTAATGCCCGTTTGAATCCAATTTCATGCTTTTTAATGACTTTTAAGACCTTAACCCCTTAACGCCTATTGTCTCAAATATACCGTACATACCTCTTCTTGCAAGACTGTGGCTAAAATAATGCATGTTTTCCCTTGATGCCTGTTTGCGCACATCCATGCCGTACCTAGGAACCTTTTGCAAGCACTAGTTTCTCGTAGGAATGGTTAGAGAGGGAACCACATCCGGGTTATGGTAGCTACTTTGCGGAAATAGCATTTCTGCAAATCGAGGCTGCAACTTCGAGGAAATCTTCAAATGCAGCAGCAGCGAGCTGCTGTATTTATGCCTGTTGTCGCAAATTAGTGACATACCTAAAACTATATCTATACTATGTGCTACAGATAAATTAACAATCTCCACTTAATTTAGCATCAGCTTGAAAGCAAAAACACTGATTATATATTTTTTTCTATAATTGGAAATTAATTCAGGCGTTAAGGGGTTCATTTTGGCAGTAGTAGTAATTTAATTTAAAGTAATTTAATTACATTTTAACCCCACCAGCATTTTCTCCAGGTCAGGTTTAACCAAATCTAAAAGCATCTCAACTAGAGAGTTTACAGCCTATAGGCCAGAATAACGCTTCATTTGAAAGCTAAGACCTGCAAAACTATCTATCTAAGATTTCTCCTTTTGTTTTGTGACTTTTTTCCCCACTTTTTTTGTTTTGCTTTTTATGTAGATTTTTTTATTTTTTTGCATTTTTGTGACTTTTTTGTTGCGTTCTCATCCCTATTTTGACGCTTTTTTTTCCAAGAAGCTTTTAGATTTGGGTAAAGCCAAACTGGAGAAAAAGTGCTCGGTTCAGGTTGGGGTTAAGAGGTTAATGCCCCGTGGGAACCCTGTTTAAGGCACCTCAGCATTGCCATTTTTTGTTTTGTTTTAGATATTAAAATAATGATGAAAATAGGTAAAAGGGGCTGAAACAGTTTATATAAAGCAAAAAAAAAAAAAAAAACACTTCTTCCTGCCAATTGCGCTGCCGGCTATCATGTAAAAATGATTTATGAATGAGGCGATTTGAGTGCTGCAATTATCACTATGGCTCTACTGAAGCTGTCTGGACTTAAACACAAAGAAGCACCACATTATGACATCAGCAGGTGGGGGACAAGCTCTTGAGAAAAGAAGAAAGACTTAAAACAGAAGTCAAGGTTTGGGCACGGGGAAAAAAAAAATAAAGAAAAAGGGGCATGCCTTTCCAAAACAGGTCAAACTAGAAAGGGAAATATTTCAAAGCATTTCAACAATTCTTTTTGACGAGACACTGTTTTTCGCCGTGCGCAAATTGTCTACCTTCACACCGAAAGGCGTTTTAGACATTTGGCTTTAGGTATTCGACTTTTCAAAATGCAACAAAAGATTAAAAAATAAAAATACAAGAAAACCCCAAGGCACTCACTGGTTAGATTAAAATGCCTTCAACTTCTACAGCATGTCTTTCCTGGACAATTTATAAATCCCCAAACATCAACAAAAGATTACTACTGTATTTCCCATGTCTCCCCGTGTGCTCTCCCCTCTTTCCCTTCACTCTAACTCCCCACCCCTCGTCCTGTCCCGTACCCCCGCCCCCCACCCCTGTTGCACACCTCGCCCCTGCTCCGCGTGCCCACCCAGGTGCCGCTGTGTGGAATAAATGCCCTCATTCATTTCGGCGCGGAGCGGTTTGGTCCGTTTGCAGTCCCGTCCCAAAACAAACAAGGTGAGTCAGAACCGCCGGCACCTCCAAGGACACGGTTTCTGATCCGTGTAGCGGCTAACGGTGTTAAAGGTGGAAATGAACGGAGGCAGCGGATAATTTATGGATATTTGGATTTGTGCTTCTAAGCTTTCCTCCACACTTCTACAGAGGCACAGAGAGTAATCAGGTAAAAGGAAAATGAGTGAAAAACACAAACTAGTCCCCGATTTGATTCGAATCTGGGACTTGCTTTATCCATTCATAATCCCCCAAACTCAAGAAGCTTTGTGTACAGTACTCAATACCTTTTCTCTGTCCTACCACTATTCCTAAAGTGTAAAGTATATCCTGTTAACTAAAGCATTTCATACTGTCCTCACTGTTTTCATATCCATAACTAGGCCTGTCATGATAATTAGTAAACTGACATGTAGTCCAATAAATTGCAGAACAACTATATATTTTTAGGCTCAGTAATTATTGTCAGTAGATTGATTTTTTATTCATTCTATTTTTGTGATAGTTTCACTCTTGTTAATTGCAACTCATGTTAAAAAGAATATGTCAATAATACGTACTTTTAGAACAAGGTATAACTGAGATTTCCATTTTTTAAAGGGGGGGTATTATGTAAAACCGACTTTTTCCAGCTTTATATCATGTTATTATGTCATTCCCTCATTAAACACATGCCTGGAGTGTTGCCTTGGCTCATTCACATATTTTTGAGTAATCAGTAAAAACTTAGACGGCAGCCATTTTAGGTGTAGCTATGCCTCAGTCCTCCTAGGAACGCCCCCACCTCCTGGAGACGCCTCTGGACCTTTCGTCACCAGCCAAGTCACCAACCACTGCTCCTCAGCTCAGCAGAGCCCCCTCCCCGCACAGTAGTGTTGTTTAGATGCCACAGCAGTGTGCTGAAGGGGGCGTGTCGGAAAGCTTCTTAAAGAGACAGAGGCCTATTTCAAGACGTTCAGTACAGCCATTTTGAAAGAGCAATTTTATTCAAGGCAGTGATTTTAATTTACTGCATATACAGACCAACAGAAGGTTACGTCATCATTGTAGTATGCTATAGACTGGTGCTATGTGATTGAAAAAAGCATAATACCCCCACTTTAAAGTTGGTTTCAGTGGCATCAAGTGCTCCTCTGTATAATCGTTTATCGCGATATTTTCCTGCCTCAATATATCGAACTTCAAGTTTTGTTATCGTGACAGGCCCATCCATAACAATAATGTCATTTGAGTATTTACACGTCTGCCGATTCAGCGTTATGTTGTTTTGAATATAATATTCAATATGACAAAATGAGGCGAGCAATTTGACTTTCCATATCATTTCTGGGTGCTTCTGGGAGTGCACGTCACCGCCTCTCCAACCGTTTTTCCCGCATTTATTATCCGCATTTATCTATTTATCATTTCTTTGTCTGCAATCATGCTTTAAATACAATACTTGCCTCAGCATTAATCATCCTTGCTTCAAAATGCATTATGTCGTCCAACAAAGGGCTCATTCTGATGCCAAAAAACAAACAAGCGCCAAAACATCACATGACCCGGTCACAAGACGCCTGATCGGCTCAAATCCGGCGAATGGAAATAATGCAGCTGTCAGTCGTGATAAAATGGGCTATTGGGAAATAAAGCCATTGAATAAAAGGTTGCATAACTGTGGTCATGGTTCAGATACGTGTCAACAAGTCAAATGTTCTTTGTCATTATTTGCATTCGACGTGGAACTTGGTAAACATCTCCTAAGTTGCAAATTGGTGGCTGACTGCGTCACAGACCTATTATGATAGTCTGACCTGCTGTGGCTTTGTTATATTGAAAATGAAGTCTTATGGGAAACTTTTAATGGATGATAAACATGAGAGTCCATCCACAGACTGTGCTCTCATGGGAAACCTAGATACTTGATTTTAAATAAGCATAAGTCGACTGCGATGTACAAACGTTCTTTCACTTCCAAATTAGCTCAGAGATATGATATACAGTATGAACCCGAGTTAATATGGCACTGTCATGTTGGAATATGCTCGTCCAGTCAGGGAAGAAAAATACTGATGGAATAACCTGATTATTTAGTATATTCAGGTAATCAGCAGACCACATTCTTTAAGGACATCACGCTTTAATTATCCAATAGGAGAATCTTACCTACAGTACCCGTCAAACGTTTTTATGTGGTGGCATGGTATTTCTTTATTTTTCAACACTATTTACACGGTTACTCAGTGAAGACATTAAACTTTGAATGAACAAAAAGGGTGAAATAAGTCAAAAATAAAAAAATGCCACCATTTTATTTATTTTCTCAATGAGCTTCATAAGGTCGACCCTGAAATGGTTTTACAGTCTGAAGTGAAAACACTTTCTGGTTACTATAATCATGACGCACATTGAGAAAATGTCAAAAGTGTGCAAAGAAATGATCAAAGCATTTGAAGAATTGACATACATTTTGGAGAATTTATGTCAACTTTTCTTTTTTCTTTTTCTTTTTTACACATAATTCTATATGTGTTCATTCATAAATTAAAGGGATATTTCAGGATTTTTGACATTGGGCCTCATTTCCAAGTTATCCAGAGTGTTGTTGATGTCTGGAGAATTTCTTTTCTTAAATTCATGCAGTTCTTATATTTGAAGAGCTTAGTGGTGCTAGGCTAGGGCAAGGCTAAAGCATTTCTATGGTATCAGTTAGCCTGCATTAAAAACAGTCTGACCCACTCCACAGTGCACCTGAGGCAAATCACTTATAACGCCAGACTAACCATATAAATGTCTGTGTCGATAGAATTTAATTTATGAACATCAACAACACTCTGGATAACTAGGAAATGAGGCCCAATGTCAAAAATCCTGAAATATCCCTTTAATATCTTCAGTGAGAATCTACAATGTAAATAGTCTTGAAATAAAAGAAAAAACAATAGGCGTTTCCAAACTTTTGACCGGTACTGTATATGTTAAGTTAAAACAGTAGTTCATGGGTCATGGGTTGTGCATACAACTATGGGCCTTTAGTGGGTAGACCCTGGACAAAGTATTATTTAGTCACGAGGTTAAGGACCACAACGTTGCATCTTTTACTTGGAAATTCTACAGAGGCATTTAGAATTACACTATCACCAGACACATGCATACTTTGAACAATGATGATAACGCAAGAGTCAAACCTGCGACCTGCTCTCTGAGATCTGTCAATGCTAACCACTCTGCCACTTTGCATCTTAAACTTCAAAATCCCTCCATGCACAATGATCTCTTCTTAAAATAGGTACCGTACATCTTTTTTGTTCAGTTCAAAGACACCCATATTTGCCCTAAACATACAGTCTGCACATGTACACGAGTCTGCTTTTGCAGCGCTGAGTGAGTTTCAGCCAAAGGTGTTTACTAAGAGGCTGCAGCAACATGTACCAGGCAGAATGAAGGGCGTGTTCTCCAAAGCTTTGTATTATATCTCCACAATGAGACTTGCTTTGATGAGAGGAGCAGTCTGGCTGAGCTGACGACTGAATGATGCACGATCCTTATTGTGTCTGCCGGGTTTTCAATCTATTCAAAGGTCACGCCAGCAAACGCGTCGGGTTTAATATGGAGTTCATCAATAACAGCCGCGGAAATCCGATTAAAATGGGCAATAAAACGCAATGTTTACACTTACATGAAAAGACTAGGCTATTCTCAGAAGTGACATTTGTCTGTAAAACATTACGTTTCTCCACCTAGTGTCGCCTTTGAAAATACCTGGCTTTTAAAGTACTATTGGACTATATCGGCTAAAAGAATAAATATAAGACATACAAACCAAGAGACAACGGAATGTACAGTATGTATCAAGTCATGTCTTAAAGGCCCAATATGTCTTTCTTTTTTTCTGTAGTAATGAAATCTGGACAACAAACCCCACAAAAAGTCGCCACAAAAAAAAGGTCACACGCTCTAATATTCTGTTTGTCCGGCTTTAGCTTTGATTACAGCACACATTCGCTGTGGGACGGCTTCAATGAGCTTCTGCAATGACAGAAGATCCGGTGTTTCCTTCATTTTTCACCAAGATCTTGTATCGATGGTGGACAGATCTGGACTCCTGGCATTGTCATCTTGGAAAATGCACGTGCTATCAGGGAAAGAAGAAATCCATTGATGGAATAACCTGGTTGTTCAGGATGTCCAGTCGATCTCTTTGTGCACATAGTGTTGCTGAACCTGACCCACTGCAGCAAGCCCCAGATCAGAACACTTAGATACATCCAGGAGGCGCCAGAGTGATTTAGCAAACTTGTAGCTGGAAGTTGCAGCTATAGCATTACATGAAAACTGTGAAAAGCGCAACTCATCCTAAACTTATCCTTGTGAAGAATTGGGATATTAGAAATGCATTAGACAAGTTAGTAAGGAACAGGAACTTAATCAATTGTCTACTTAAGACTAAACATGTATTCACTTTTATTGCATTAGATATATTCTGCATGGAAGAAGAAAAGTCTTTAGGAAGAAGAAAAGTCTTTAGTATTTAGCACTAATATAACCCTTGTAAAGCAACAGTATTATGCCATGTTTACACTCTACAGCGGCTAACAAGACTAAGCCATTCATAGTAATGACCTTTTCATGGCTTATTAAGCGCCGTGCAGCATAATCTCTACGGCCTATTTAAATTAATTATCCATGTCTTTGTGTCTCTAAGTCATTGGTTCTGAAATCGTGGGGGTACAATCACTAGGATGTAGGTTGTATAGTTTCTTTTGCTTTTAGGTGATGTTTTAGCCTGAGGTAGTCCTGATAATCGCATGAGGAGGACGGATTCTGGTTTAGACCTGGTTTTGTTTAGGTCTAGGTCTAAATTATTGTTGATTTACTCCAGGTTTACACAGTCCATGTTCATTTTACTATTTGTCTATCTATCATATTACCTTCACTCTTCTAAACAGCAGCAACGCCGCTCATTCAGTTTGCCATTTAAAAAGATCAAGGCCCATTAATTCAGGTTGAGTGGCGCAATTTAACGGCATTTTTTCCACATTAAAACTACAAATGATCACCCTCTAAAGTTGACCTACATCTACATTTCCAGAGACTCGAGAGTGTCTTTGTTTTTCATGTCATCAGCGGCAGCCAGACTTCATAAAGCCAAACAGTAGAAATCGTGAGCTCATAAAGGGGAGACAGAAATAACCACGGGGATACTGCGCCGCTGTAAACGCTCGTACAAACGTGTGTGACATCCCAAAACAGGGCAATAAAGCGGCACGTGAAGTTCAAACAGGCGCCAAATGACAAGACCACAGCAAATTGGTCAATAAAACAACAGCGCGTTGGGCAAAGAGGAAAGCCTGCCACAGCAAATGTGTTAAAGTCACATTCTGAAGGTGCTGCTGAATAAAATATTGAAACACTGAGGCAACAAAGCAACACTATGCAATCAAAAAACAAAAAAAACAGCACAAAAGATAGGGTTGTAACGATTCACTCAAGCCCCGATTCGATTCGATTTCCGATTTTAAGTTCCCAATTTTGATTTTTTTTTTTTTTAACCTTTTTTTATGAAAAGAATATGACTCATTCATACCAATGTTTCTTTTGTTTTAACATCTGCATTTTTGTCCTTGTAACAAACTGCAACTGTCTGAGTAAGAGAACTTTACATTACAAAAAATGTCAAGACATGAAAATGAACTATAATCATTTTCACTTGAGTGTTTGTAAATTTACATGTTTTCAGCATAAATAAGATGTGTAGCAAACATTTTGAGATTATATTTATTTTACCAAACCTTTTTTTTTATTTATTTTTTTATTTTGCAGTTTGAACATAATACCATTTAGAACTAATTTTACAGTGCAGTTTTTTCCCCCACAACCCTCGAACGCCTCACAGCCTCCCGGTGCAGCCTTTGTAAACATAAGGAGGAAAAAGACCTGACGGCTCCTGTAGGTATTGGATTATTTGACAAACGGACATTTGATGAGGATTTCAGCAGAATCAGAGCAGGTTGGTCTGATGTTTGTCAGCTTACGATCTTTGGTAAACTTCTGTCAAAATGCTAAACTCTGCGTTCGCCGCTAACGCTAATCTCGTAGCCGCTAACTTTAGCTGCGTCTGCTGCTTCAATGCCTACACGTGTTTGTGTTTACATGGTGTGGCGTGTGTTGGGGGTGAGGCGGGGGAGGTGTGGAGCTTGTCTTGAGAAAAAAATTAATGTCGTTAGAAACAACGAGCTATGTTCCGGTCTATTTCGGTCGCGCAAAATGGAGTAGCTGAGCTTTAAAATCGATTTATTTTTTACATCGATTCACATTTTGCGCATATTAAATTGATTTTAAATCGATTTTCGATGAATCGTTACAACCCTAGCAAAAGATAGTTTAAAATGCTAAGCCAGGTTTCAAAATGTGAGCAAATGATTTTCTACAATTGCTGACTTATATCATCATAATTGTGGTTTATAAAGCTGCTTTTAAGCACTTCAACACTGGAAATAATGTGCATGAAAAGGAGACTTTATCATCCAGGGGCTATGCTGGTTTGCTTCTCAAATTTTGGATGGAACACGCTCAAAACAATAAACGAGCCACCATTTTTACCCACGGAATGCTAACAAAGCTATGGTGTTTTAGACGAGGGAACATTACAACACGATTAAAAGCTCGAAAAAGTAGATTTTTGCATTGATACGTTGCCTTTAAGAGAACTTGAAGGAGAAAGCTAAATGAATGCTTTCCAAATGGGCTAATAAAAAGCCAAATTTCAAACACCAGAAAAGCATTATCTGCAAGGAAAGCTTCATTTTCTACTCACGAAGGCAATTAACAAAATCAACATGTAAACAAAATGAGCTCTCATGATGGACAACATCCAAAATGTCTTCCAGCTCAACTTACTGAAGGCACACCCTATTCACTTCAGTTTCAGTTTGTGCCAACGACAAAAGCAGCTCACATTTTACACAAAAACTCACTTCCAATCCACTTTGCCAGAAAAAAGCACATCATGCGTCTTACCTCTCGTACTCCAGATTGTCGTGGTCACAGCGAGCGTCTTTGTGCTTCTCCCAGTCTTTCCCGTGCCGGCAGGTGGTCAGCGACACGATGTCCTTCCCGTTGTGGATGTGATGCAGCGCGTTTCTCGTGTCCGACCCGATCCCGGTCAAGTATCTTTTCCCTTTGAACATCAACAGGTATTTTCTTCTCGGCGGGACGGTGTTTCGCACCAGCCAGCCCCTCTCGCCGCCTTTCTGGGGGTGATCCTTGGAGAACAGCGGGATGGATATGTCAAACCCGGGCCTAAAGTGTTCCGTGTTGAGGCTTGCTTTGGCTAACATGGCTTGTCCGATATTGAACCCGAGGTCTTCTGTGTAGTTGGGCCACGTCCCGGAGTATAAGTTAAATATCAAATGATTGCGGCCGTCGTTCCATAACGGGTAACCGCGGATACGGTCGTCCATGTTTGCCACGAACTGTCCCGAGAGCTGGTCCCTGTCCAGCGTGTCTATCCCGAGCACGAACAGACAAGCCTCCCGCGGATCCGTCGTGTAGTACCTGGACTCCGCTATCGACGCCAAGATCTTCCTGTAGCTTTCCGAGACGCGCTCGTTCTTCTCGGAGGGGTAGATGTACACGCGGAATCCCTCGCGCCCTCGCCTCCGGCACCGCGTGAAGTCGAAGCAGGTCTCCATTCGGCAGCGGCTGTCCTTGTAGATCGCCGACCACGCTTGCCGCCGTTGCCTCGGAGACTCCGACGTCCCGGGATTGGTCTGCAGCTCTTCCAGGTGGGCATATCTCGGCAGGAAGGCGCGGTCCGTCCAGTTGGGCCAGGGGCGCGCCACGTCCGCCCTGTGCCGGGTCAGGAGCCTTAGCACCCTCAGCTGGACCCCTCCACCCCAGTAAAAGAGGAGCACCCAGCAGCACGCGCACAAGCCCAGTAGGACATACTTCTTACGCGCCTGCATTTATGGGCCTGTCCCGGAAACGCCAATAGGCCTCACTCGGGCTGGGGATAGGAGCTTCCAATGTGGTGGCGATATGTCGGCAAGGACATCACTGCTTCAGCGTGTTCACAGTCCAAAAAGCCAAGAGTCCAAATTTGAGTCCAACTTTCTGTCTTCTGTATCGACTCACCCCTTTCAAACGCTCCTAAAGGCTTTTAATCGGTGCTTCGGAGTACATCTTTTTGCCTGTCACACAGCTTGCAAATGAATAAATAATGAAAAGCAGGATAGTCTAATAAATTAAAATATAAAAATGTTTCCAAATTTGATTCTCCTCCTGGCTTCTGGCTTGACTCTTTGCTTCAGATTGGCCCAAGAGGCTTTTTGAAGCTGCTCTGGAGCATACTTGCTTGCAAAAAGGATGTCTCAAGAAAGGACAGCCCCCTTTGCAGAATCCGAGCTCCTAAATGTCACTCTCCCCCAATTCTTCTCCATGGGCTCCCCGCTTTCAAAAGATTCGTGTGGCTTTTTCTTGCTCCGAAGGACATCTCACCGCCTGTCCCGCGTCTTGGAGGGCGATACTGAGAGGAGATCTCTGGGCGTTTTCGGGGCAGCGCTCGTCCCGCTGCTGCCTCATGGTGCCGACTGCAGGGGCCACACCTGGGAGGGGTAAACAAACAGGAACACAGATGAGTACAGAGTTCGAAATGATCCAAAAAAGCCACACTCTGTTAGGCAGAGTTTCTTTTGGGATAGACTTTGACAGTTATGACGGTTACTTTCTGAACAGATGCATTCACTGGACGCAGCAGTCGCACACGCGTCGCATAATGGACTGTAGTGTTCAACAAATATGTGTTTTCCCAACTAATATTTCTTGATGTTTTCCTTCCAGGCAACATGATGCAACTGAACATAATCCCATAGTACATGCAGTCCTAACATATCTTTTCCTCAACAAGACAATTATGTGCGCAAATATTTATAAAGCGACAATTTTATACACTATGTTAAGCATTATTATGCAAATTGTATTTCAGTGCCAAAAAGGTAAAAAATATATAAAAATAATAATTTCAATGAAACTCATGGATGGTATTGTGTCTCAGGGCTCTTTGAATCACTGACATCGATCTCAGACAGCTGTGATAATTACTTATCAGGTAAGTCCAGTTAAGGGAGAAACTACTGAAAAAGGACGTTCACCACTATTAAGCAGACGACCATTTTCAAGCAATAAGGGAAAGAAAAAGGATCTCTCGTGAAATAGTTGAATGCCTTGGACTAGGAATGAAAACCTTTGATATTTCACGAAAGATTAAGCGTAACCATCGTACTGTTAAGAGATTTGTGGCTGATTCAGAGCACACACGGGTTTGTGCAGATAAAGGCACAATGAGGACGGTTTCTGCCAGACAAACACATCAGATTAAGAGAACAGCTGCTACAAAGCAGCAAACTGATATTTGAAGCTGCTGGCACTGAAATACAATTTGCATAATAATTCTTAACATAGTGTAGTTTGTGATCTAAGACAAGTTATATCAAGAAATTGCAAAGTAACTAACACAAATTATCACTTTTTCCCTACTCCTGTGGAGTAATTTTAGTGAAGCACTTTTCTTATCCATTAACACAAATGAATCGACTACATGCACACGAGCGTCACGAACTGCTCTTACTGTTCCATTATTTCCCTATGAGTTTGTTGCGGTGTCTTGTCCAAAAACATAAATAGCTCAAGATTACATGGCAGGCAGTGAGTTACTGGTGGGCAGTCACTACCATCATGTTACAAACATTGCATCAGGACCATAGAATTCAAAATAGCGTGTGTTAAAACAGCGCCAAGATTTTGACCGAGCCACTAAAAAAACGAATGGGCCTTACTTTAGTATAAATACTTTAGTTATTTATTTTTGTGGTGTTGTTTTTTGATTCTAGCCGTTTTTACATCCAGCGTAATGTTTTTAACACGTAGCCAGTGACTTCCCATCAGTATCTAACTGTTCTTGAACTGTTTGTTGATTTGTGCAAAACATCGCTAAACCTTATTGGGAAAATAGCGAGAGAAGAAGGACCGCAACCTCCGGAGATCGCACTTGGAAGTCACATGTCACTCGTGTGCATACAGCCTATCCTTTACTGATGAGAAAATAAAACTTTTGGTTAGCATTATTAATAACCTTACACATAGTACTGTAGGGCAGCACAAAATGAGAAAATGAATGTAAATATTCATTTGATGTCTTGACCATGGCAATAACACTATCATTGTGACATTTTACAAAACCATTTCAACACAGTTTGTTCCAAAAGGCAATCTGTCATCTCTCGACTAAAACCGAAGTTACCATGCGTTCTTCCTTTTGGGCTGTGTTGGCGAAAATGTGTGAGACGGAGAATAATTTGGCGACGCACTGAGCAGCCCTACTCATTAGCGCAGAGTATTTTGAAATGGCATCTTTCCACGGCACGGAGGATAAAAGGTTGCTCTCAGCTCCAGTTCACTTGATCGAGTTGAGACGCGAGCAGTGAAGGAGCAAATAGGTCGGTGTTTAGCTCGGATGGAGATTCACAGGAAACACTTTGAAATGGCGGTTAGAAATCTACAGACGTTTTTTTCTTCTTCTACTTTCCTCCAACGGTTTTGGACTTTCATATTTCGACCAAACATAAATTGAAGCGGTACAGTGTGCCCAAGCTTCATTCTAAATAAAAAGGAGAGTATTCACGTAGCCCTGGGTTGACACAAAGACAGCTTTCAGCCCTCACCTGTGCTCCCCCGCTCTCTCTCTCTCTTCATTCACATTCCTGATTTTTGCCTGCTGTCCAGCCAGGCAAAGATGATGGCTGCCTCCTCTGACCGACCAAAAAGCAAACATGCGCCAGTGGATGTGTCGGTAAACAACTCCAAGTTACCCATCTCCGTGAACAATCTGATCTGTCTAATGCGGTGATTTATATGCGAGAGTGTGCGGGGGGCGTACATGTTTTGTAAGAAGCCCGATATTTCGATCACGAACACGGCACATGAATAGAAATAGTTGTTTTTTTTGCATTGTTACGTTGTAGCACAGGTTTTCAAACTCGTCAACTGGACTGTTTTTTTTTGTAATTACTATATCGACTTTTAAACAATACATTTTAGGGCTAAAAATGTATCGTCTGCATATTTATTTGCATATTTAGTTACATTGTTCTTACGTAATATTTTATTTTTCTACCTTACACAGGTTGTATTACATTGTATTTCATGTTTATAGTATACTGTATTCTGCGTGTGTGCCTACTGAAGTCAACACCAGTTGATAACACGGATTATAATTTCAAATACATTGTGACCCAGTTGGTCTCCTGCCTTTAAACAACGAATCAACAACTGATCAACTTTTTCGCAAAGGCCAGCAACCTACTGAAAATGGTCCTAAGATGCATTGTACCACTGCCCTACTACACTCTAAACCAGTGGTGCCCAAAGTACGGCCTCGACCAATTTTGGTGGCTTTCACCTTATTCCTTATCCCACTTTTGTCTCTTTTCGCTTTGTATCGGCACTTACTTTGTCATAACTCTTCCAGTAAAGCGCGAAGTCCGTTCACCAAGTGGAGAACGAGGGAAAAATGTTCGCCACTAAAATCTGATGCAAAGTAGATCGATTTGTGTAAAATGTCCAATGTTCATTTGCACCAACACTAGGGGAGGGCCATCTCATATGGCATTATACCGGTATAATTTTTGTACATCGTTGTAATGTTTGATATCGTTGTGGAGACGATATAATTCGCATGGGCACTCCAGCTGATTTAGACTAAAGCTGGAGTGTGCAGACGGAGATGGCAGCTACTGTAATGTTAAGCCGAGCTCCACTCAGAGCAGCATAAACACCGACTGTATGGGACACAGGGGCAGGTGCTGAAAAATGAAAATGAAATAAGGCTGTAAATTGCTTGAGTAGATCATACTGTATTTGTGAGGAAATTAGCATGGCACTAAAACAAATATATATAATATCTTGGAATTGATCTTATGGGCTGGGATTTTTAAAGCTGGGGTACCTGACATTTGTTGTATATAAATGTGTTTTTACCGCCCCAGGGTGTAATGTAAACACAACAAAAAACAGAGCTTGTTGGATGGTCTTCACCTATTTCATCTATTGAGCAATAGAAGACAGAAGTAGAACCTAAATCAGTGAAATTTATTTTGGGGGTGGCACCCCCTTCTTCACTTTGCCACCGCTCGAAGCTGTACACGGGCTTGAAACGCGCATTTAAACTATTTGCTTGAACAATTCAGACATGCTGGAGGGATCAAAAATGGTCCAAATCAAAAAATGTCAGAGTTTGTGCAGGAAAAATCAGGTACCCCAGCTTTAAGTAATTTGTCTGTTGTCAATTATATCGTCAAACATATCGTTATATTTCTTTTTTATATAGTGATATAGATTTTAGGCCATATCGCCCTAACCAACACTGCACTGTTTCTCTGCGCGCCCTAAAAACGGCTTTGTGTCCGAATTGACTTTCTCTTGACCTCTCCAGTCCTATGTAAACTAATACGAGTTCATGGCGGTTTCACAATGCGAGAAAGAGCCGCCATTATTGCTCAAGCCAAATGAAAGGTTCAGGGAGCTGCGCAGGAGGAAGAGGAAGGAGGAAGTGGAGGAGCTGACCAGTGCGGGACACCACGCTCTGAAACAGGGACACAACCAGGAGGCGGTGCACCGTTTCAGAAGAGCACTCAAGACAGCCAGCCAGGTTTCCTCCAGGTGCTCCGGGTTCCTCTACGCTCAATAACATGTTGATCAGGCTCGCCCACAGTGGCGGTGCGCTCAGGCCTAACCCAACACCTGAACGCTATTCCGTTATACAATTGTACAATGACAAATAAAGCACTTATTGAAACCTCCGCTAAATGCATCCAGTTAAACCCTTTACTGCATTAACCAGCGATCTGCCCTTCACACTATTAACGCTTCAATATGAGGCACTCGATGAAAAAAGTTTTGACACCCATAAAATGGAAGTACCAGCGAATAAATACATACTTTGTTAACACATTTTCAGTTGTGTCTTTTTGCATCTGCTCCAGACAGAGGACGCCTACACTTCCCCATTAGCCGCATTAGCCAGAAGCTTTCATTGTAACACGAGCCACCACAGAAACGCACTCGGACACACCACACTGACATTAGCCTGAACCACAAATTTCCCTATTCACCTTCCCTGCCCGTGGACATGTCGGCACACTGCTATTATTTCATTCTTTTCCCAGTTGTAACCGCTTGGTCACGAAAAAAATCCGACACTTGCGATCCCATTACACGGCCTTCATTAATAATTCAGCGGGTTTCTTTAGTTAAAGCATCGATTTTCTTTCCGTGATTTCTTCCTTGCCTTTTATCCCTTGCGACTGACGCACACAATTAGACCCCAAATTGTCTTTTACCAAGCGCGAGGGAGAGATTCGCAAACCACTGTCCGTGCGATTTGTGGTTACAAGGGTAATTGATGGAGATGGGAGAGAGTGTCGTTATATTGCCTCTTGCATGGATGACGAGATTATTCTGACTGCTTTATCTAATGTAACCTAAGGCCAGCTTTGATGCATTCTCTTCTGTTTTGTCAGCTTCATGTTCTTGCAATGACACAGCGTCACATTTATCATATTTGAAAGGTATTCACATCGATTGAAACTGAAGCTGAAGGCTCTAAATAGGTTTCATATGGATTCAAGCAAATCCACTCTCTTTATGACTAAAAAGGAGAGTGTATGAGCATAATCAGTGACCAAGGATTTTATGTCAAATTTTCCCCCATTCATCTTGTTTTGAGCCATATAGCTGAGAAAACTGTATCAAATTAATTTAGCAGAGGTCTACAGCAGGTCTAAGAAGACTTAATGGAAATCTTTTGTGAGAAAGCATATGTGTTTCATAGAACTGTTAATTAAACCTCAGATTGTCCAGTCATGAATTATATTTCCTTTTCATTTGAAAATGTTCTGACATTATTTCAGAACACCTTACAACCCCAATAGTGTCATTGTGAACATTAGACAGCACAATCTAGCCACCAATCCTGAATGTGTGACTATGTGCAGAGACTAGTTTTAGTTTAGTTTATTTGTTTGTCCCTGTCAAATAATGTGCAAAATATTAATTTAAACATTAAAGCAGTACTAAGTAACTCGTGCCTCTAGAGGCCATAAGCGCCACTGCAGGTGTCGTAGCATGTTGCGTCGTAGCATGTTGCGTTTTTTTACTCATTCATTGTCCGTGAGAGTAAATACTACGCTGACAGAAAAGACAAAGGGAGAGAGGGATATTGTACATCCAATTACACAATGGTGATACATTTTTTCACTCAAACTTGGCTGTAAATACTGTTTAATTGGCGCTAGCCCGCAGTTAGCTTTGCCCGTTAGCCTGTTAGCTTCTTCTTCGTGATTCCATTAGTGAATATAGGGGCCTCTGACCCGTAAGTTGCAATTGTGGTTTTCCGGCCAGAGACACCAGGGGGAGATGAAAGACCCCCCCAATCATCCCATTAACACTTATATTACCCCCAGAGGGACTACGAAAAGATTTATTAAGGTAAACAGTTACTTAGTACCAGATTTAGCTGAAGTCCCTGGGCAGGTGCACAACATTGAAACACGCATTACAAATAACTATCATTAGCAACAGCAAATACATACATTTTTAACATTAGCTGAACAATAACCATTTAAAATTTATCAGATGGCTTGTTTTCAGGAAACCATTACAGCCTAAAATGTATGAAAACGTATGCTACCATGTTACACTACAGGCACAGAAAGTCAGCCACCTCTCCATAAGCAAATGTGACGGGTGATGAATGAACCCTCCTGACAGGAAGTTATGCTAAATGAGTAAATGAGTACAAATATTAGGCTCTGCTCTCATGTATTGTTGTGTAATATGGTATTTTTTTTACCGTACTAGTCAGCTATATCCAAAACCACGTGCAATAACCTCCGTATCAGTGTCACTTTATCAATCACCTGCACTATGACTGTAAACTTTGCACTGTTAACATTCTGATATTTATATGTTTTGTCCCTTTAAAGTTCTATTCATTGCATATAAGATACCTCCATTTACTATTACTTGTTTGCACATTATCCTGTTCTTTCTTGATTGCACATTTATACATGAATACTTGCACGTCCCCTCAGAGTGTTTCTTGAGCTGATGTAATAAGTGAATTCCTCCAGAGATCAATAAAGGCTTATCTTGTCTCATCTTATGGAAGCCCTACTGGGACACACTGTTCTGATATATCTTTTTCTGCAATTTGCATTAGAAATAAATCAACACCGCAACAATTTACAAAATACTCTTCTTGTAAACACTCATGGGAACCCTTTTCTGGCAACAATAAGAGTTTCCGCTTCCAACTGTCAGAGCACAATTAAACGCTATTACAGCCACTGTTTACTTTTGACGGTTACAACTTTTGGATGTGGCACAAACGTTTCCTGAAAAGATGATATCACACAAAATGTTAAACAAACACAGACAACAAGGCCCTTTTTCTCTTCCGTGCTATTTTTGAAACCTGTTTTGTTTGGCAAAACCGGTAAGTGCGTTATTATTAACCAGAGGCACAAAAACAAATGTGTGTAAGCTAGTTAAACACTGGGCAAGTCTAGACCTGCACATGAAGCCCAGCTAAAACGCACCCAGTGACTTTTTGACTTCCTTTTATTCTCTGTATTGAGACATAAATTATGTACGTTATATATGGAAATCCAGTATTCAAACCTCTTGACACAGAGGCGAGCGCTGAAAGGATAAGAATGAAATCTAGTGACGTTTTTGGGCTTAAAGTGCATATGGCAGGTTTTAATGCTTTTGTAAATATGACTTGTTGTAAGTAATAATGATCATTTTATTTCAGTGAAGCAGCAAATGAATGAAGAAATGTTGGGCAGAATTTTTTATTTCTAATTGAATTTTTAAGCTACTGACAAGAAGTGACAGAGATAAAGGTAAAGTTTCACAGCAGTTTGACTCATTTCCCATTAACATAACATGGTCGGCACGGCAACACTTTAACATTGTTTGCCTCTATCTATGTCACTTCCTGTCAGTGTCCAATAAGGAAGTGAAACATGACGAAAATCGTCAAACTAAAGAAAACTGGGTAAAATATATCTTAGATATAATTGTGTTAAAGCCGGGGTACCTGATTTTTCCTGTTAAAAAAATTAAATGTTTAGTTTTGGCCCAAACTCATTTAGCTCTCACAATCCCTCATGCACTTATTACTCATGTAATACAAGTGTTAATGGGATGATTGGGGGGGTCTTTCATCTCCCCCTGGTGTCTCTGGCCAGAAAACCATGCTTGCAACTTGACTGCCACCGGGGCGGAGCAAGCAATACACACTAATAGAATCACGGAGAAGAAGCTAACAGGCTAACGGGCAAAGCTAACTGTGGGCTAGCGCCACTTTAAACAGTATTTACGTTTGAGTGAAAAAAAATATTCGCATTGTATAATTGGATGTACAATATCCCTCTCTCCTTTCACCTTTTCTGACAGCATAGTATTTACTCTCCAAGACATTTAATATGTTAAAAAAATCGTAACTTGCTAAGATACCTGCAGTTGCGCTTATGGCCTCTAGGGGCAAGAGTTACTTAGTACTGCTTTAAAAACACAGATGAACATCACTTTGGTACATTAAGCCAAATAAAAATAGTGTGTTTTCTAACCCTACAATTGAAAAAGGAAAGAACATCGCATTACCTAAGATTGTAATAACGATAAATTGGCTCAAAGTCTGTTGAGTGCAGAATGCAGGCTCTTGTGAGAGAGCCGCTGTCAGGATTCATTGATGGATCATTATGGCTGGGCTGATTAGAGCTGGAAGGGCGCAGTGAGCGGAGGAGCCTCAAGGTGGAACAGCGGGTTCAAGGGGAGGTCGGAGCAGGTTTAGACGCTTCCACAATTCAGCACTTTGTCATTCGGGACGCCATTCATTTCCCCGGACGCCGCTTCCTCCTCGGACTGCCCTCCATCATCCCCCTATGATCTCATTCCACCTGCGCGTGTCCCCGGACCGTCTCCTCCAAAGCGGCAGTGCTACAGTCAGTCGTACCGCTGGGGGCTGTTTTCTTTTAGGGCAGCAATATCAAGTTGTCTCTCTAATATGTGCAGTGATTTGCATATAATTTGGCACCGATTTTAAGACAGGGCTGCACAATCGTGAAAGCATTGCAACTCAACCAGACGGCCAACCAGACGCACACCTTTCTATCTGGTCTGGGGAATTGCAAATGATAAAATAGTCACATTTATCTAGTGTTTTTTACATAATTATATTAGGCCTTATAGGCACTACTGGTTTGTCCAAATACTAAAGCTGCACCACCCATTTCCTCCCATGTCCAAGGTGAGAAAGTTGAAGGTAGCTGAGCATAAACTGTTAGCTGCTCTCCATACTAATTTGTGGCTCTCACAATGCGCCCTGCACATTCCACATTCCAGTCTTCATGTGGATTAAAAGGAACAGGCCACCGTTTTTCCATACTGAGATATGTTCTTACCTGAGCTTAGACGAGTTGATGCATACCTGTCTGGTCTTTGTGCGTGCGCTCAGTCACGCAAAACGACCAAAGATGTTGTTAGCATTTGGCCTCTCCCAGCATATTCCTATAGCTCCAAACGGGGTGAAGTTAGAAGCGACCAAGCTCTTCTATACGGGCACGCACAAAGACCAGACAAGTACGTATCAACTCATCTAAGCTTTCTACATGTCAATACTTAGGGCTCTCACGATAATGATATATCGACTTATTGTTCAATAATAGATAGCAGATAAAATGTGTGGGCTTAGTATTTATCGTCTTGTTTCAATTACCGTATTTTTTGACTATAAGTCGCACTGGTGTATAAGTCGCACCAGCCAAAAAATGCATAATGAAGAAGAAAAAAACATATATTAGTCTCTCCGGAGTATAAGTCGCACCAGCCTTGGCAACTACCTGGGCAGGGAGGAGTAACTGCACCGTTTACAAGCCTCTCCCGGCATCACATTATTCAAGCAACCATTTGCAAAGAGTAACCTCTGCTTTTTGACAAGTTTCTCGCTCACTCCAAACTTTACTCTTTTTCTTTTCAGTGGTACAGTAAGTGCGTGCGTGCTTATTTGTCATTGTACAACCGTGCAGGAGTAACAGATATTGATACACAAGCCTAGAGCGCCCTCTAGCAGCTGTCAGTTTGAAAATAACACAATGTGAAATTATATATTTTGATATATGTCGCACCTGAGTATAAGTCGCACCCTCAGCCAAACTATGAAAAAAAAGTGCGACTTATAGTCCGGAAAATACGGTATTAGCATGTTCCCCCTATTTTTTCTTTGTAAAACTTGATTTTTAACGAAAGCAAAGCGGGTTACATTATATTTCATGTTTATTGCCGCTTTTGTGGTATTTTAGGCTATTATTATGCACTTTTAGAACAAAGGTTTATTGTTATTTTTCTGCTCTGGAGTTGACAGTATCTAGCACCTTTAGAGTCAATAATAAAAGGTTTATCGCGACACTTTCCTGCGTCAATATATCCCACTTCAAATTTGATGTCAGGACAGGCCTATCTATATGCTTGATGTCTCACATTTTAGATGCATTTTCTTTTTGTTCTGAACACAATCTGCAATCTGGGTCAATAATATAGTGACGTGTAAGGACAAAACTCAAATCAGGTCCAGGGTGAACTCCGCCTAAGACACAGTAGCTCTCCCACATTTTTGTTGCTCGGTTGGATACCCCTGAGCTAGGGAATTCTGGAAATGTACCGCATAAGCAAAAAACATTCACAACAAAACAAAACATATGTTGACAGAAGAACATCATCCATGAAAGTTTGACATGTGATCGCCAAGAGGAATAAACTGAAACACATACTGAAGAAGACATTATTACTATTAAAAACACACGCACTGTCAAATCTGGGCTTTGCTGAACAGTGAGCTTACTCTATACTCCTTGAAAAACAAAGCGTGCGCTGGAGGCTTCTTACTGGTTTGAGCTAAAGCGACACCAAACGCTTCCTCCCTTTATGAGCTTTCTTTGATCATTTTTTTGTTGTTGCCTTGAGTGCAAACAAACCTCCAGCATCAGCCAGTGCAGCAACAATTACTCACTACGGTACGAAACCTAACTAGTTTTTTCTCGACACACAATAATTGCCCTTGCCCCGCGTTTGTTCCGCTCACCTTCGTTAGCGCTTTAGAAAATGTTGCGACTTCTTAAGGTCACAGGGGACCAGGCAGCCAGCGGTGAAGGTGAGGGCTCAGTCAGTTCGGATAAAGGGTGACGTGCAGAGGAGGCTGATGGAGCATGAAGGGAAAAGGTCGTAGGAATCGATCCATCAAGGTTCGATTTCGTGGATTCCAACCCTGAACCCGTCACTGCAAAAGGTCCTAGAAGGTTTTTTGTCCTCTTGTATTGAAAGAAAACATGAATATAAAGAATACATAGATAATATTTTTTATTTTTGTGTGAGAAAGTATCAAATTTGTGTTCATTGTTGCTGTATCAACACTTGAGAGAGCACTAACATTTAACACACTAGGGCTGGTGGACAATTATGGCAAAAAAAAAAATCCCAACTTTATTTCTCATGGTGATCGATTTGGCATGTAGCTGATTCATGAACTTAGACACACCTTTAATTCAAACCTAAGCTCAAACAGAAACAAATGCTTTCCTCCTGTGTCATTTAATACACAAAAAAATCGGCCATTGACTCATTCAAACTCCAAAACAAAAGAAAATGGCTGTAAACCTGACGATTATAAAGACCCCGAGGTGTAGGCCTGTCACGATAACAAATTTGAAGTTCGATATATTGAGGCAGGAAAGTATCGCGATAAACAATATTATTGACTCTAACGACACTAGATACGGTCAACTCTCTGACAGTAAACCTTTGTTCTAAAAGTGCATAATCATATCCTAAGATACCACACAAGCTGCAATAAACATGAAATATAATGTAACTCAATTTCTTCAGTCTTACAAAGAAAAAAATGGGGGTGGGATAAATGCTAATAAATGTACAGACGATAAATATCAAGCCAAAAAATGTATAGTTTATCTGTTATTTATTGAACAATAAGTCGATATAGTGATTATCATGACATTATTGAGATTGACCAAAGCAGAGATTGCTTGTTTCGATTAAATTTCGATTTATTGCCCAGCCCTACATCACACTATGTCTTTGGAAAAGTCTTGGGAGGGCCACAGGAAGGGGAGATTTCACAGCAGGACCATAGTATAGTATATTATTTTAGCATTTAGTGTGATGACGATATTGTTGTTGTGTTATTTTACAGTATTTCGACAGAGTACGTATTCCATTAAAGTGAAAGTCTGTAAGTTTGCAAAGTGAGGAAAGATAGAGTGAGATTTTAAAGTAAACAATCAAATTCCTTTCCTTCTAATGGTGCGTTCCAGGCAACTGGTAACTGGTATCGTTCCCACTTGGAAATTACGACTTACGACCTCAGAGCGTTCCAGGTGAATAAAGTCGTATGTAATAAAACGGCTAATGCTACAACAGTTAGCTCATACGATGCTAATGTTTTATGAAAGTTTCTCCAAACCAGATATAATTAAAAACATGCGACATAACGTTATGTTGAAAGCTGTGACCAAAAGTAACGTTCACGTCACTGATGCAGTGGTTTTGTTAAACCTTCAACATTAGCTGCGCGCCTCCACCCGGGGGCCGCCATTACTGTCTTCATCTCGTATACGAACTCGTAGCAGTCTTGAGGTTTCTGAGTTAGTTATAATTACCAGTTATCAGTTATAATTACCACTTCGAGCGGGTATTTTTCCAAGTGGGAGGTGGGAAATTTCCCAGTTGCCTGAAACGCACCATTAGTTTGCAAAATGAGGAGAGCAGGAACAGAAATTTCAAATGTAAACGATCAAGCTCCTCCCCCTCCCTCCTGATTGGACCTGACAGGCCGGTCCACAGGAAAAGCTCGTCTCATTGGTCAACGCGGGAGGATACTGATTAATATTATATATACTGTATATTATAAAATGTGTAAAACATTTAGATTTCCAGACTATCACTTTAATGTCAGCAAATAGTTTTTTCATCAAACCATGACAGCCAAATAAAATGCAGCGCTAAAGTCTAAATTAGCTCCTGAAGACTGTATATGAGACCATTTACCATTTAAATTAAACTCTCTCCAATTAAAAGAATTAAAAGCCTTGAAAGAGTAATGAATTAAGAAATTGTTGTTCACTGGGAGAAGCTAAAGAATAAAGATGTTTTGTAATTATAAAATGGCAAACTTTAAATAAAACACACACAGAATTGCTGGCTGAAGTGAACGCTGTGCCCATTTAGCCACCGCCTGTACCTGCTGTTTTTTTAGCACGGACCCAACACTGAGTCATTTAGCGAAATTAAATCAAAATGTACCTCCCATCTGTCCAAAGCAAATGTTGTTTACTTTGCACACAGGCTTTTATCAGCCGCGCCTTTCACAGACTCTGATTAAAATGATGTGGATTGGATGTAACCGGTAACGGCCCACCGCTGCGGATTCAATTACTGCCAAATTCTACCAAAATGTGATGTTTTTCTAAAGAGATTTCAGTCTTTCTGGAGCAGATCGGATTTGTACAACTCTGTTTGTGGTTCGAAAGTTTTGAAATGAAATCTCGCAGCAGCAGCAACGCGGACGCTTTGTCTAACCCGTTCTCCAGTGAGAAAAGTGAATTCAGCCCCGCATTTTGAAATCTCCATTGGTTTAACATCGCACAAACTGAAAATTCCAGCCCGTGATAATGATGAGACCGGAAAGATTGAGATATCTTCCTGGTGCAAATTGTGTTTTTCGTGTTATGTGAGCAAATTTGCGGCTCAAATGAAATCTCGCCGCGGTGACTGTGCCTCCTACGGAATCACCGAATCAAGTGTTTGCCATGTTATTATGTCGGAAATGATTTGGATTATGGCACGGAGAGGCCTAAAAATTGACACAGCGGAGGCAATCGCCGAGTGAAATGGGATTTTCTACGAGAGACAGTCCACCCTTTGAGCAAATTGGCGCTGCAAATTACAGGCGCTTTGCAACTAGCCAGGTATGTGGTTATTTCGAAAGGGTTTGGGGAGGTCGACCCAGTAGAGAGGGAGCGCGCAAAGGTGAATTGGGATTTGACAGAACCGTTTCCTTAACCGTGTTGTTATGTGGCTACATCAGGGAGTTCATTTTAGCACAACCAACACTGTAGATCAGTTCACCACAACTGTCTGCATTGTTGCTTTCCTGTATAGTCGAGGTTTTCAAAAGATATCGACTGGACTGAGTTATTTGACTTGTGGATGTTTCACCCCCTTTTCTCAGAGGCTAATTATCTGCCTTGGCAAAAATCCTCCGCCAGCATGAATGCCAACATCGAACAGACTGAGCAGATGTGCATGTTCAAACGACTCAGTCCAGGCAACAACTTTGAAAACTTCCACTTTGTTGGAATTTAATCAGAGTTGCCTGGTGACTGTGCAATCTACAAGAGAGAATGTCACCACCCAATCTACCATCTACCATCTGATGGGACTTAACAGCTTTGGCCCTTGAAGAAGAGAATTGGATGATTCTCGAAACATTGGCAACTACAGTATGTATAATAAAAATTAAAAAAGGCCTGTTGAAGCGATTGAGCCTTCTGTGTTCGACTACAGTGTTTCATCTTGTTAGTGTATGTGTTAAATAGGGGGTATTATGCTTTTTTCAATCACATAGCACCAGTCTATAGCATACTACAATGATGACGTAACCTTCTGTTGGTCTGTATATGCAGTAAATTAAAATAACTGCCTTGAATAAAATTGCTCTCTCAAAATGGCTGTACTGAACGTCTTGAAATAGGCCTCTGTCTCTTTAAGAAGCTTTCCGAGACGCCCCCTTCAGCACACTTCTGTGGCATCTAAACAACACTACTGTGCGGGGAGGGGGCTCTGCTGAGCTGAGGAGCAGTGGTTGGTGGCTTGGCTGGTGACAAAAGGTCCAGAGGCGTCTCCAGGAGGTGGGGGCGTTCCTAGAAGGACTGAGGCATAGCTACACCTAAAATGGCTGCCGTCTAAGTTTTTACTGATTACTCAAAAATATGTGAATGAGCCAAGGCAACACTCCAGGCATGTGTTTAATGAGGGAATGACATAATAGCATGATATAAAGCTTGAAAAAGTCGATTTTACATAATACCCCCCTTTAAGTGCTTTACATGTCTTTTAAAAGGGGGTATAATGCAAATTGACTTTGCAGGTCCAGTCACAGAAAAGAAGAAAAAGAAAGAAAAGCCCCGAATCCCTTTTAACACATATCATTAAGACTATTCTTGTTATCATGAACATCAATCAGTCTGCGATTACTGTACCTTTCATGAATAAATGTGGAGTATTTTATGTATCATTCAAACACTTTGATACAGAGTAATGCTATATGGGTTGTAATGGTGATGGTGAATAACGGTAATGCCAACATGGTAATGAATTCTCTATGGGAGACAGAAATAATACACTGGTTGTAGCGTGTGAGATACTGTGAATGTTGACCTAGTATAATGTAGTGTCGCATTTGTTAATATGTAACCAACTCGGTTGATAGTTGTTTTGTAAAATGGTAAGAAATATGCACTGTTGTTAGTTAGTTATTGTTATTTAAGTTTATGAACAGGGGTGGGAGTCAATAAGCTTGTCTTCTTCCCACTCCTTTTCGAGCTGTAATGTAAATTATTTTTTCTTTTTTTCTTTTCTTTTTCTTTATTATGTATATATATATTTCTGTTTTTCTTTTCTTCTTCTTTAGCTCAAAATAAAATATTCAAACTCAAACTCAAACTTTTTTGAGCTTTTTACCATGTTACAATGTTGTTCTCTCTTGTTTCAAGCCACTTGCGATTACTTGAGTAATCTTTTAGTCTTCTGCAGTAGCTATTAATAGCACTGCGGTGACAGTTTCCAAACAGCTCCTCCTGAAGTTTCATACTGGAAAAAGTGCCATCTTATCTTAGACAAAAATGACTTAACAGTACTTGAATTATCGGAATTAGTGCTGATTTTGAGTAGGTTTGGACTTTATTATTGCCAATGGAACAAGAATTATTTTTCTTGCCTTATTTTTTTAAGTGTACAAGTTAGTTTCTCTTATTTTAAGCAAATTAATTATTTAAATGGCAATCATATTTCAAGACAGTCCAAACCTATTCAAAATCAGCAATAATTGTCTTCATTCACGCACATTTAGAGCCATTCATGGCAAGGCAAGGCAAGGCAAGTTTATTTGTAGAGCACAATTCATACACAAGGCAATTCAAAGTGCTTCAGTGCATTCATCTAAGATTGTAGCTTCCAGTGTACGTACTGTATCCAGAAAACACTTTCCTCACCTCTCGATTCCTCGCTAAGCTTGATCCTCTTATTTTAAAGTAAAACCACTCACCATAGCTTCACTACAGCCATACCCAGCCATTTCCTTGTTTATTCCTTATATATTGAAACAGCTGCACAGCGATGGGGAGCTAGGGAGGATGATGGGAGGGGCTTGAATTAGATCAGGAAGTGAAACTACTAGATATTTTGTTTTATTCAATATTGCATGTTCTAACCAACTAAGTGTAAGATGGTAATAAAGATGTGTTTGACATTATTACCGAATGCGTGCAAAAAGCATAATACCCGCTCTTTAAAACACATAATTCATTTGGCATAGACAGACTTTGATCTTGGTCCCTGACTGTGCAGACCTGCCTAGAACATTCTTGCCCCAGTGTTTCTTCTTGTGGCTGCTTTACTTTTCATTGCGCTCCTCGCCGTGCGCAGGAGTGTGTCTACTATACTTACTACACTTAACCACACATCTGGGCCCTGTGTTTTCTCTGGAGCTCACAACATGTTAGCTCAGTCAAATGAAGTGTTCGGAGGAAAACACAAATTTTGCGGCGAGGCGAGTGACCGGGGCGAACTAAAATTAAACCCTGGACTCTGTCATTAGCGGCCCGTGAGGCGTAGCAGCGCTAACGCCAACGATGCAAGTGAGACTCCGCTGTGTGTTATTATGGCTTTGTTATGGTAAGAACGGTTTCATGTAATACGTGGCTTTTATTCTTAAATTAAATCCGTGTAACATACTGAGAAGAGAGTAAATAACCATCAAAATTTCTGCTATGTTTTTCTTGAAGTGGACTGCAGTCTGCGGAGGAAAAAAATTACGTGTTAGTGGTGAAATGTTCAATTTGACTGGACGTGGTATGTCCTTTCTGATGCCTCACGCTGTCCATCTACGCTGACGTACTACAGGGACACTTTGGAAGGGTTTCCTCCAGGTGCTCCGGTTTCCCCTCTATCAACGTTTACAATTGGGTTATCCTCCAGCAAGGTACTCCTTCTGACCAAAGCTAGCTCAAGATCTGGAGATGGGTGTCCTTAGGCGCTGCAGTAGCTCTGGCCCGGGCTCTGAACAGGTCAAAGGTAGAGAACAAATAATCAATATTCTGCTCTAGGATTGAACCCAAACTGTCAAGTTGAGCGGTGGTGACACTAACAAGGGCTCTGTCATTGATACAAATGTTATGGTCCATCCATCCATCCATTTTCTGCTGCTTTATCCGGGGCCGGGTCGCGGAGGCAGCAGTCTGAGCAGAGATGCCCAGACTTTCCTATCCACGCACACCTCCTCCAGCTGTTCTGGGGGACCCCGAGGCGACACCAGGCCAGCTCGGAGACATATAGTCCCTCCAGCGTGTCCTGGGTCTTCCGCCAGGCCTCCTCCCAATAGGACATGCCTGGAGCAACTCCCGAGGGAGGCGACCAGGAGGCATCCGGAACAGATGCCCTAGCCTCCTCAGCTGCTCCTTTCAACTTTATTGTCCCATCCATCCATCCATCCATTTTCTTCCACTTGTCCGTTGCCGGGTCGTGGGGGCAGCTGTTGGAGCTGCCCAAATCACATTGCACCAGCCCCCTTATGACTCCTCCTGCATGTGGTGGGTCCACAGAAGGACAGCCTCATGGTTCTAACCGGGCCTGTTGGTCTCTCATAAGTGGCTTCTGAACCGCTTTTTGTCTGACCCGTCACCTAGGACCTGTTTGCCATGGGAGACCCTACCAGGGGCACGAAGCCCCCGACAACAGAGCTCCCAGGATCATTCAGGCGCTCAAACCCCTCCACCACGTTAAGGTGGCAGTTCCAGGAGGGGGACTTTATTGTCCCCTCTGGTAAATTTGTCCTCCGCATTTGACGCATTTAATCAAAATCGCAATCTCAACTTTGCCCAATCTCAATTATTTTCACGTGGCAGTAACACGTGAAGATTTGAAGTTTCGAGTACAATGGAAGATTTGTATGTGCATGTTACTGGAGTGAAAGCATTTAGTTTTAGTTTAAGCTGAGGCTTATTTATAAAGTCTGACTTGTCTGTGTTAGCAGTGGAAGTAGTAACCAATCCTAAAACCAAAAAAAAACACAGAAGAAAATTTGTAGCGCAGCCCTCAAATGTGGAAGACTCTAAAAACACATATCATTCAGAACAAACCTTCTAACTATCTTACCTGTTATTTGTAGTTTGCCAACTGATTTGCAATCCACGTCAACTTCTGGACTCACAGAGATAATGCCGACCACCAGACACTCCCAAGGTAATTAGAATCCTATTCAGTAAATTGCTTTACACTTTTTTCCATTCATTAACGAGAGGATCAAACCATCCACCTTTGGGCAAGTGTCTCTGAACACTTATCCCCAAACAATCTCCAAAATGGCTTCACTAGAGTACGAGGAACAGCATTTGATTAGTTTCTCTTCATCTCTTCAACAAATATTGACTGGAGAAGTTCTAAAAACATTACTCGTGCCTCTGTGGACTAAACCTAATCAAGCCTGAGATTTTACACAAGCCTCTCTCTCATGTTGAAGAGGGGCTAATTTCTCTGGACTTCAATAAAACCTCCAAATGCGTCCATCTTGCCTGGGTTAATCAGATGTTTACCTCGAGCATAACGCCCCGCGCACCTCCGCCCTCCGACCGCGCACGAGTCCAAACCAAAAAATAATTACTACATCGAGCTTGATTAATTATGTCTCCACAATATGCTGCTCCACCAACGCCACGAGGCCCAATTAAGAGGACGAACAAGAGCGAGCGGAGAGCGAGGGAGCCGAGGATCTGAGTAAAACGCAGACCGCATGAAGATTTGGATCACGGTTTTTAGGCTAACACCTCTAAGCACCAAAGTGTGTGAACAGTGGTAAGAAATGAGACATGTTAACCTGGGTAATTGAAAAAAGTCAAGGTAGAAGAAGCAGTGCAGTGTCATTAGAAATAGTTGAACAAAACATTGCTAGTAGAAGAAAGTAATAGCAGATAAAAGGAGAAAGTATATTTTTTTAAAAATGGAAAACAGCTTTATTAACATCAGAGGCATGCTGGCCATAAGGAGAGGATAGGTTTCCCGGTGGGCCGCAGCACTGTTTAAGGCCGGGCCGCCCCCATGAGGGTGTAATGTGTCAAAATCAGAAAAGATTTTCGCATCTAACTTTTCATCCTTGTGGCGGGGAGATACCATTTGACATTGAACTAACTCAGAGGGGTGTTTAAGGGTGTTTAAATGGAACACCCCTCTGCTTTAGTTGAAGTTGGTGCAGTCCAATCCTGCAGAGACAAGTGTCCGTGAGAGTAAAGAGAGAAAGAGGCAGTGAAAGGTAGAAAAGTGGACAAATACATATTTTTATCTTCATAACTTGGTGCTGATTGTGGAGTTGTATCAGGCTCAGACTGTGTGTGCAGCGGCCCATGGAAAAAGAGCGTTAAAAAAAAATGTCAAAGCCATACTTGAACCGGGGACCTCCTGCACCAGAGACTAGCGCTCTATCACAGAGCTATAAACCCACAGAAAAGTGGGCCGGTCTTCTCTAAATTCCCGGGCCGAAATGAGGTCCCAGCACGCCACCGGTTAACATTAACCCCCGCCACCTACAGATTAAAAAGGGAAATTAAAAGCAGTCAGGCTTTTCACATAGATTCATGAAATAGTTATTTGTTTAATGTTTGTTAATATGGAAGGATAGGAAGTAGAAGGAGCAGTATCAAACACAGCCGGCCGGATGCAACTGTGAGCCAGAGCTTCTTTTTTTCTCTCACTGGAAACTCTGGGCCAAGAACCTTAAATGCAGCAGAACGTTTATGACTGATAATGAATGTTATGCCCTGATATTGAGTCCGGCTTAGAATAGAAAGTAATGGTTTAAGATTGCAGGACTGTAGCACTTCGGGTAAGAATGCTAAAAGTTATAGCAGAAATAGTTGTTGAACAAACACGAAATACAAGTTGAAGTTTGAACCCATTTAATCTTACAGTAGTGGAAGCAAGTTTCTAGAAATATTAGAAAAATAAATAGAGTATAATAGGGCTTTTTGTTCTGTTATGAAATATAGCAACGAGGGCTATAAAAATAAATGTCTCAATATTTTTGAGGGATTTTCTCGATAATCAAGCAAAATTTTTGCAAACCATTAGAAAATGCAAACATGTGCTGGCAGAGATTTTACTTTACACTGTTGTGTTGCTCAAAAAGATAAATGACTAAATAAACTACACAATTGCAGGGGGTAAAATCATTATACCATCAATTATATTTTATTTTTTAGCAATAGTTTTTGCAGCTTTTATCAGTTTCTTGACACTGAAGATTTACTCGATATTGTGAATGTGCAAATCTTGAAAACAATATTCAGTATTATCTTATAATATTGAAATATTATAATTTTCTCCAGTTCAGCTTTACCCAAATCTAAAAGCTTCTCGACTGGAGTTTACAGCCCATAGGCCAGAGTAACAGCTCATTTGAAAGCTAAGACCTACATACTGATCATCACTTTTTTGTCGCCGCATTTTTGTCACATTTTGAAGCGTTTTTGTCACTTTTTCGTCATGTTATTGTTGCTTTTCCAGCACTTTTTTGTTGCTCTTTTGTTGCTTCTTTATAAGTAAGTACGTGATTAAGTCATTGCACAATTGTACAACGAAATTGCGCAGAGGTGTCGGGTGAGTCCTGAGCCGCTGTGACTGAGCGCGCAGCCATTGTGTGTTGCGTTTTTGTCACTCTTGCGTCGCACTTTAGAATCATGTTTTTGTCAATTGTTTTTTGTCAATTGTTTTTTGTCGCTGTTTTGTAGCTTTTTTGTCTATTTTTTGGTATTTTCATCCTCGTTTTCGTTGTTATTTTGGCGCTTAGATTTGGGCAAAGCCAAACTGGAGAAAATGTGCTCTGTTCAGGAGGTTAAAGTAACGCTATTACCAGAGGTGTGCAGAGTATATAAACTACCATTACTTTCACAATTGTTTGTCGTCCTTCATTTTCATCACTTCTTCCACCTCTGCAGTGCGACTCTGCCAAGAAAACACAAACACTCATGGAGCGCAACTATCTGTCTTATTAACTACAGCCCCTCGCTCTTCCAGCGCATCCTCCTCTCTTATCTGCGCGGTGACTCGGAGCTGCTGGAGGCCTTTTCATGTCACACTCTCCATAAACAATCTGACCTTGACAACATGGAGCAGATATACGAGCCTTCTGAGGCATACGGAGAGGCAGCGCTTCAATGGGGCCACTATTACCCTGTTCCTCACGCACAACATTAAAGCCATGCCAAGGCTAACTATCCGCGATGAGATTTAGCACCGTGCGTTTCAAAGATGCTCAAATGTATTATTATCATTATTATTATAGACCGCTTTCAAATAGTGAGATGTATTGGAGGTAATAATAATCCCAAGGTTTTTAGCACAAATATTGGTTGAAATCTATCTTGCTATATTTTTCAAGGTTTCGCAAAATCACTGATGTTCAAACGCAGACCCAAAGCAGTGCAAGTATTCTGGGCATGTCCCTCTGTCCTCTTGCAGTATTTCGAGAGCTGAAATAGACATGATTAAAATATGGATGAACGGTGTTAACTACATGCTTTTGAACGCCATTAAAATGAAAATGTGTCCAAATGTCCAACTAATTTTAGAAGAAACAGTTTAGGACACTATAAAGGCAATGAAAGGTAAACTTGGAGTCCTCAGTGCTAAACGTGTCCCTTGATGCCGACTTCAATGCCTGCAAAATCTCTTCAGAGACCAATTTAGAAAAACGTATAATGTTGTTAGATTAAAAGAGTGACAGTAAGTGTGCTGGATACTAAGTTGATTCTCTTTGAAGTAACTTTATAAACTATGATTTAACTGAATCTTACTCTTAATAATAATAATGTATTCATACAACATGTCTTACACTGCATGACCCAATGCAGTGTAAGTGTCACCTGGATGTATCTAACAGCTCTGATCTGGGTTTGCTGTAAGAGCAAAAAGGGGTCCGATCACTGCAGGGTGTGACCCGGAACGATTCTTGCAATTCTTGTAGTTTAGCAGCTAGTAACCTATTTCTGTCTGTCGGTGTGTGTTTAAAATATCCACGCCAAACGGAATCTGTATTTTTAAACACAAATCGCAATACTCATCTTTATCTTTATTTAGTATAGGTATAGATGGTACCTGTAGGGCTGGGTACTGTGACATTGATACTTGGTTAACAATACAGATACCTGCACGATCGATACCTATACTAAAATATTTGTCATTTAGAACCAGAAAACAGAACGATAATGTTCATGAATCAACCAAGTAACTTCCTTTAAAGCAGAACTAAGCAACTCGTGCCCGTAGAGGCCATAAGTGCCACTGCAGGTGTTGTAGCATGTTGCGTTTTTTTTACTTATTAATTGTCCGTGAGAGTAAATACTACGCTGACTGAAAAGACAAAGGGAGAGAGGGATATTCTAAATTGTGCCACAACCCAATTACACAATGGAGATATTTTTTTTCACTCAAACTTGGCTGTAAATACTGTTTAAGTGGCGCTAGCCTGCAGTTAGCTTTGCCCGTTAGCCTGTTAGCTTCTTCTTCGTGATTCCATTAGTGTGTATTGCGCCTCCGACCCGGAGCAGGGAAAGTTGCAATTGTGGTTTTCTGGTCAGAGACACCGGGGGAGATGAAAACATCCCATTAACACTTGTATTACCCCCAGAGGGACTACGGAAAGGATTTATTACGGTAATCAAGTTACTTAGTTCTGCTTTAATGCTGTACCTGGACCCAACAGGCATCAAAACTTTTTTTGGTACCTGCTTTTGTACTTTTATTTTGCCAATAGTAGTACCTAAACTTTTTTTCCCCCATACCATACTGGTATTGTTTAACGGCACCCAGCCCTATAGTCTAAACCAATAATACCGAGAAAGCACTAAAAGCCTTTTCACTCCGACAGTGGCCAATCAAATCACGCTGCCCACTGCACACATGTTGTCAGAGCATGTAATGGATGTCTTACTTATGGAAATGCCCTGCACCTCTGCTCCTCTGCGCTAATATCCAATACATCCCGAACACGGCTTTGACAGGACAAGACGGGTGTGACTGCTGCAGAAAAGGCATTAGCCAGAACAATGAGGGCTAAATCCCATTACCGCGCCTTCCCATTAAAATACATATTGAATAAATCACATAGCAACCCACTAATTTACCTTCGGGGTCCCGTCCCACGAGAGCATTTGGTGTGAAACGGCCTAATGACAATCTTTTACCCGACCTCGCTGAAGTCACGGTGTATTTTTCATCAGAAATAACAAGAGCCGGGTAATGAACTGAGGCAGTGAACTTGGTTTGTTGCTGTGGGAGTCATTAAGGGTACGGTAAAAGGTAGCAGGTAATGTTATGTCCATTTGGGGATTTTAGCTAATGTACTGCAGCGCTAATGTATTGTGGAAATTACACAATGGTAATTTGACTTTGCCAGCAAGACGTAGACCCTCTCTCGCTATGCTGCTAATCTAGAAAGGAAGAAGTTTTGTACTAACTAAACAATCAAACTAACTTTATTTCTATTCCCATACATGTGTTTGGTCTTAGGTCTTCAGCTCTAATCCCAGCATCTTTCCATCCATAATATTCACCATCTATTCTCTGCATTTGTCCAAACCATCTCAATTTAGACGCTGACTTTATCTCTAAAATATTTAACATAATGATGATCATTGGGGGGCCTGATGACAAAAAACACTTATTAAACAATATGTGTGGCCTGTTGAATGGACTGTTGATTGAAAAGTATAAAATATACTGTTGTGTTCAAAAATGGAGAGAAGATGGAGACTCGTTCTATTAAAATCAAAATCATTATTTTATTCCCTGCATTTACAATCTAAAACAAAAGTTATGCTAAAGGCTACATGGTGATCCTGGGTGGCCAGCCAGGGATCGGAACAAGAGGCCGAACCGGTTGAGCACAAGTAATTTATAGGAACAGGAAGTAGGCGGCTACTTGTTGAAGAACCAATCAATGTCCTTGGAATGCTTCTTCTGCGCGATCTGACTCCTAACACACTGCCCCCCAGTGGACTCCAAGAGTAAGGACAACAATACAGCAATTCAATTCACTTCAAAAGCACAGATTACAATCAACACAGTTTCCTATAATTAAAGCCTATTATAACAAAAACATATATAGAAATATTCAATAATACGTATTAAGCAAAATTCCAATATTGGGTATAAATTAAGGTCATTGTCAAGAAACCAACAATAAAGCAAAAACTGATAAAAGAACAAATAATAAATACAACACTTTTTCATTGGGCGACACATTAAACCAAGATAGATGCCCTTTTTTGTACTTTAAATTTCCGTTTGCACAAATATCGCTTCATCATTGCTACTCAAAGTCCCAAATATATGGAGATATTCGTATGACGTCACAGAATAACTCTGAAGCTTAAACATGACAGCAAAGCTTTGTTCGAACAGCACTTAATCGTAAAATATCGTGGCATCAAGTTTCGCTAACACTATTTGATTAATTACGCGGCAAAAACTGAGCTGTCCCAGTGATGCGCTCGTTACTGTATATTTGTAATAATTTGTTCCTGACCCTGTCCATCCTAATCATGAACGAAGACACATCAGCTCTGCCTTCTGTCTCCTCCTCACTCTCTCTAAACCATACGACATCATTGTGACGGTAAGAAATTTCCAGTCCATTAAACACAATAGGGATGTGTATAGAAGTCTTTGATTGGCAGATGCCAGTGGATATTCATCTTCGCTGCTCAGTGAAGTAAAAGAAAAAATCATTAACCCTGCATCCACTGATGTCGCACAATCAAATCCAAGTAAGCGTAGAATACTAACGGTCTAATTCCATGATAAAAGGGACACGCAATTTCAGATGACTACAATCTTCTCAAGGCCTGCTATTTTAATTGGGATGTGGGCCAGTAAAATCCTTATTGCTGTGCTAATAGACTGGATTATAACGAACCTTGACTATAACATAAATTACTGGATGAAGTTCAACACTTGTGCATTTCGTTTTGGTATTTTTAATGAGTCTCAGATTTAGCTCCGACGTTCTCAGATTGAGCACGAGCCAGTATTACAGTAGTTAATACCAATTAATACTCCACAAATGTTGCATGTGATATTTTCTGTCAGCGCTTGACATTCTCCAGTATCCGTTATATTCATCCAACCAAATCACAGAAGCGGCACACAAATATTAGTAGTTTTAGTTGCCTCTGCCTCATTTCCATTACAGTCCTATTAAAACGACTGACTCCTGTTCCCCATTGAAGAGAAGGGCATTATTTGATTATAAAACCACAAAGCAACCGATTTATCTGGTGTCTCAGGTATCCACATCTCGCCAAACAATTGTGGAACATTATTACATTTGCAATTTTAGATTTCAGTTCACGGTGCACCTTTTAAACACAATGACGAATGAACATTTGAGAGAAATATGGACTAAACCTTTGTAAAATAATCCTTGAACAAAGTAACAGTGAAGCTGAATGTAATAAGCTCTGAATGGGGAACTGGGGGTGGGATTAAATAAGTTATCTTCTTCCCACTCCCTTTCAGGTAGAAATGGATCATCTTGTTTATATACTGTATATTCTTTTTTGTTGCCCATTTGCCTGAAATAAATGAATAAATGAAATTAAAAAAATAAATGAATAAATGAAAACCTACACAAGAATCCCATGCATTTCTGAACTTCTTTGTACAGGTCTAAATCTGTGGTTTTCGACTGATGCAGCTTGGAACGGGGACTTCGCCTCAACCGGTCGTTACAAGCTGCAACTCAAATAAAAACATATTAACTTCAAATTCTGAAGAAAAAGCAATCTGAAGCTATCTGGAACTGTAGGGGAGACCGGGGCTGTTTGTCACACTTTTTCTTTTCTAGAGTTTGCTGCTCATCAACAGAAAATCCCACAAGAGTCAGACCTGCATTAAATGAAAGCTTGAACCCTTGACTTGAAGTAGTCGCTCTCTTTTTTCTATCATATTGCGATAAATAGTTATTAACCGTCAAACATACAACATATAACAATCCCAATGCAATGCCAGATGTGTTCATAACACTCATTTTAACTAACTGTTGATTTTTTGTGTGCAAAATGTTCTATGAGGTTTAAAATGTACAAATTCACTAATGACCCCAACATAAAACATAAAAAGCTAATGTTAAAATAAAGTGATCAGAAAAACATATTAGACACAAAAGGAAAAAAATGTCCCACCATGTTATACCCCATGTGACAAATGACCCCTCAGTTTTTGTGACAAATAACCCAGAGTGACCACTTTACCAACAATGTAAGCTAGTTAACAAACGGCTGTAGCATGTTAGCTCTAAAACGGCTCAAATCAAAGCTAACATCTCTGTCTTTCAGATCAGTGTCTTTTGTTTAAGGCAGTGGTTCTCAAATAGTGGGGCGAGCGATGCCAGGGGGGGCGCGTGCGACCGTTTGTTATTGTGTCTAAAAACGTGGGCAGTGTAGACAGCATGAAGCCAAATAAATGAAGACTTTACTCCCCAGTCACGCTGATAAGCCGCTTGAGCTTCTTCAGTGAAAACGTGCTGAATATCGCCAACAATCATCCCGCTTTGTGAAAGCGTATACGCAAGTGTGCGCACCGGCGTCAGTGCAGCTGCAGCCCGCACCTCAAAGTCGAGGGGATCCCGGGTAATTTAGGGGAAATAATGCACATTAACTGTCCACATTTAACTGTTAAGAGATCCCACAGTGCTGCGCTGCTCTCGTGTGCTCTAAATTGTTTATTTGGTGAAGATTGGTCAAATACTCGCGTATGGTCATTAAATGGCACAGCACAGGCAGGATCAATACTTCAGCATCCTGCCAATTCGTTTCGTACTCGTTCTCCTGGACAGTGGGAGACTCAAAGCTAAACTTTCTCTGCAAACTGCTGCTGTTTAATGACAGTTCACATCGGGAACAACACTGAAGAAAGGCTCGAACAGAGCGGTGCGAAAGAGGCGCGCCCGGACAGACACACGAGCGCAGTAAGACCAATCAATACACTCAAGAGCATACGCGCCGCCACGCCTGTTACCCGTGTCCCACAATGCGGTCTGCATCACACAGTGTTCACAGCCTCTCCCAGGACAGGGGCAGCTGCAGGACCTAGCGCGCACACCTGGCTGTGCAGAGTGCTGCATCCTGCATGCGCTCTGCTCCAAACTGTGTCCCCGACCTGCGCCTTATCCCACAGCGCTGTTTGTGCTCGGTACAGATCAGAATCAAGTTGGTGATCATTGATCAATAGTGGGAAACTTATTTTCAACCCAAAGACGCAAATGTATCGACAGAGACGCGTCCAGAGAAAACTACAGGCTGCCCACAAACGTCAGAAAAATGTTCCTGGCAGGTCCATGCAGGGCAGTGAGAGGGAAGTGTGCATTAAAGAAAGTGCAGAGGGTGGAGGGGGTGGGTGGCAGCCGGTGTGGGGGGGTGGGGTTTGGGTGTGTGTATGTGTGTGTGTGTGGGGGGCGAGAAATGTTTTCTTCTTCCTAAGGGGGGCGCCACAAAAAATAATTGAGAACCACGGAAGGCACTAACTAAAGGAAAGCTCTCATTACAGCAATAACCCAAACATTAATAATAATAATAATAATGCCTTACACTTGTAATCCGCTGTATTACCAAGTTACTCAAAGTACTACACTGTCGTCATTATTCATTCACGCCATACTCGATGGTGGTAAGCTACTGTTGTAGCCACAGCTGCCCTGGGGATGTCTGGGAAAGGCCTAAAAACAAGAAGAATACCAATATACATATTGTATATCAGTACCAGCGCACAGCACCCTCTAGTGTGGCTATAAAAAGCAATGTGACACATTACCCTGTATGACAAATACAGGGTAATCTATTTAATATTAGGGCTGCACGATATTCATTATGGCAGTGAAATATTGCGTTAACGATATTATTGTGATATTTCAAACAAACATTTCAACACGATATGTTGCATTATATTAAAAATCGCAAGTTTTTCAGCGCACACAAGTCATGAAAAAACACTAAATCTGGATCAAAACAAACAACTAAAACTGAACTTTTACACATTTTTCTGTTTCAAGTTGTGTTCATTGTTTTTGGTTGAATGTGTCAATCTCAGTCAGATGAAGACTTTAGTGATGGTGCGATATATTGTGGCTTCTTGCGATACGGATATTGCTTCACCCAATATCGTGATACAATGTTTTTTGCAATATAACTGTTTTCTATACATTTTCTTAGAAAGCATCAAAATTAAGCATTATAGTCTTTTTAGTCAAAGTCCCAAAATCCACTGAAGATGGTCCCGTGACCCACTTTTGAGAACCACTAGTCTAAACTTCAGCATTTCACATATTTGAGACCCAAGGCAAACACAAAAAGACTTGGTCCTATTTTCCCCCTCGATAACTGCAATCTTCACAACAACACAAATTTAAATTTCAATGCAATGGCAATTCCTCTTATTGCCCTAAAACGAACTCCTAATTAAATGAACAGTCCTAGCTCAAATCCCTGCTGCCGGATGCTTCAGTGACCTCCCTGTATCATGTTCTTACAGTGATGCTAATCTCAGTACAAGGGAAGCCCATTTGAAATTCTTGGCGCTGGCAGAAGCTGTATATGTGCAACCCACGGCCCATCTGTCCGGTAAAGCCAAGCTACTGCCACCGAGACGTGCCAAGGAAAAGAGCACATCCTATTGAACAGTCACTGTCTCAGGTGTAGGAGCCTATCAAAGCTGCCTTTATCTGCGCTGCTCACAGTCTGCTGGCTTATACCCGCTGTCTTTCTGTCAGGGAGAAGCCCCTTTGTGTAGCATTGCTCACAGAAAGCTTGTGTCACAGTATGGCTGCACAACGCATCGGAAATTTACAGGCAACAGCTATAAATGTGTAAACTTTATAGACAAATAACAGCAATCAGGTCACACGTGTCGCAACTGGGAAATGTGTCCCCAGGAATCAGGTTCAAAACGATTTTATAAATTATTTTACTGTGCACAATATGACAACTGGAAGTATTTTATCTGCACTCTTCATTTTTAAATTAATTATAGCCTATAATGATTATTTATGTTTTATAGGTTTAATTTTGTCTTTTAAGTACAATTTTACAGTATCTATTTTGTCAACTCCGTAGCAACAATCTGGTTTATGTTAAAGTGATACTTCGGGATTTTGACATAGGACCTCATTTCCTAGTTATCCAGAGTGTTGTTGATGTCTGGAGATATTTTTTCTTAAATTCATGCAGTTCTTATATTTGAAGAGTCTAGTTGCGCTAGGCTAGGACAAGGCTAAAGCATTTCTATGGTAAAGTCTAGCCTGCATTAAAAAACAGTCTGGCCCACTCCACAGTGCCATCCATCCATCCATCCATTTTCTTCCACTTGTCCGTTGCCGGGTCGTGGGGGCAGCCGCCGGTGCTGCCCAAATCACATTGCACCAGCCCCCCATGGCTCCTTCTGCAGGTGGTGGGTCCACGGAAGGACGGCCTCACGGTTCAAACCGGGCCTGTTGGTCTCTCCTAGGGGGGCTACCAGTGTAGGCAGACACTGGAGGCAATGTGGGTGAAGTGCCTTGCCCAAGGACATAACGACAATGTGCACAGTCAGGAGGCGGGATTCGAACCCACGACCTTCCGATCATGAGACGACCCGCTCTACCATCTGCGCCACTGTCGCCCCACTCCACAGTGCACCGGAGGTAAATCACTTATGGTAAATGGTCTCGACTTGTATAGCGCTTTTCCACCTTCATTAGGCACTCAAAGCGCTTTACAGCAAGGATCCACTCACCCATTCACACTCTCATTCATACACCAGTGTGCGCAGACACTGGAGGCAAGGAGGGTGAAGTGTCTTGCCCAAGGACACAACGACAATGTGCACCTTCAGGAGGCGGGATTCGAACCCCCAACCTGACAATCATGAGACGACCCGCTCTACCATCTGCGCCACCGTCGCCCAAACCGTTGCCCACTTATAACGCCAGACTAACCATATAAATGTCTGTGTTAATAGAATCATTTTTGAAATATAACTGACCTTGTATCACATGAATTACCGCATTTTGAGGGACTATTTTCTCGCAGATCACTCCACCGCTGCGTTAGCTTACAGCCACGAAGCTGATGTTGCTCAAATATAAGTTATTTTAAATGCAAAATGGTTAACATTATTCTATCAACACAGACATTTATATCGTTAGTCTGGTGTTATAAGTGATTTACCTCAGGTGCACTGTGGAGTGGGTCAGACTGTTTTTAATGCAGGCTAACTGATACCATAGAAATGCTTTAGCCTAGCATTAGCCTAGCGCCACTAGACTCTTCAAATATAAGAACTGCATGAATTTAAGAAAAAAATATCTCCAGACATCAACAACACTCTGGATAACTAGGAAATGAGGCCCTATGTCAAAAATCCCGAAGTATCCCTTTAATGTTTTATTTCTTGGTCTAACAGCCTAAAAACACGTGCTTTGAGACAAACCATGAATACAAAATCGAATTTAGATAAGATGTTGTTTTAGTATCCTAATTGAATCTGCCTTTATATAGGTTGTGTTAATAGAAAGCATGAATACATTTATTTATAGCTATTCTTCTGCTGATGCATGTTGGGGCTACTTGTCTATAGAGCCAGTACGAGCTTAGACACTGAACAGGATACACCTTGGTCTGTGAATCAAACCCTGGACCTGGACCATGATGACGATTCACTCTCACATTTATACAAACTAGGCAATTGTTAAGTCACCAATTCACCCAATACATGCAGAAACACAAGGATGACATACAGACTCTTAAACACAGTGTGTGCCGGATAAAGTGAGGCAAGACTCATGAGGACGTCACAAGCTTCTCCAGAGCCACCTCGTGTGCAAACACCAAAACCACGATAAGATTGCATTACAAGGACGGACTTATGCACCAATGATAAAAATAATCTGACAGTGAGAGGAGTCTCCTTTCTCATCCGTGCTGCTGAACAAATATTTTCTTGTCTTCTGGACGAGAGGGGTTCTTTATTTATCAAGCATGCAACTCTGTCCGACCCACGCAATTTTTGCAGTTATTTCTCATATGGCTGGGGCGGTCGAGCATATAGTTTTTGTTTTCCCTCCGCAAAAAAAGAAACCAGAGGATTGATTTGTTGAGGGCTGCTGCGCACGAGTTCGAATAGAAACTCGTATGCCTCCTTCTGCACACTTCTCTCACACCAACTTTACTTTGTTCTTCCTATAGGTCTCCTGTCTGCAGCTATTGGCATCCTCACAGGGATCTGCAGCCAGTAGCTTTGGAGCCACCAGACGCTCTCTAGCCCTTATCAAATAACTCCTCAAATACCTTCTATACACTTCTAAGCCTGAGAAGTCAATGCCGATCACCGCTTCTTGGCAAAGCAACACATACTGTATCTAGTGACATTTAAACTGTATTAGATTTATGAATAGTATTGGAGAGAATAAATTGTATTTAGTTACTGAATATTGAATACTTACCTTAAAATGTATAACGTTTTCCATTACTTTGTCTAATCAGGGTACTATATTCTGAATACTTTGAATATTTTCATGTTGATTTACATTATATTAATGTATAAAAGCGGCGTATGATTAAGAATATGTTTTGGCTACACTTGTTACGAACTTATTTTCCACTAATTAGGAATTCAAAAAGCACCCACAGCCCAGAAGGACAGAGCTAAACCTTTCCCCGGTTGCTGTGATTTCTTTCTTTCTTATTAATGTTATGGTTATGAAACTGAAAGGTAATGGTTGAGTACTGTGATGTATTCCTTTGATTTGAAGCAAGTATTGTAAAAACCTTCAAATGAAAGAGTAACCATACCTGAACAACTGTTACCCAAAAATTGAAATTACATATTCCAAATACATGTATTCAGTTACTACCCAACACTGGTTATGAACACACGGTCAAAAATCTGCAATTAGTTAAATATAGTGAAGCAGTAGGAAGAAAATAAATGTATTTTCTTCATGTATTGACATAATATTTATGGCTACTAACTGTACTCCGTAGTAGCTTTCTGTAGAGTTATATTTTTATGTGAAGTTATGCCTTTTTAGCTATTTAGAAATGTTAACCATAAGTTTGTCCGAGGTGTTCTCTTTACAGGACTCTTTTGTTACAATGGAAAGTTACAGGCCCCGGGGGGTTCTGAGAGATAACAAAGAAATCCTCCCCCAGGAAAAGGAAAACGTGGGGAAGAGAATGAACTCACAAAATGGCCGCGAGGGGCGGAGCCAAACGTCACATGACGGATCGGAAGCCAATGGAACAACGACACGTAGCATAGGCTCAAATGATATGGTGTAAAGGCTGTGAAAATGTGACGTAAGCTCTGACTCCTCCCAGAGAGAGAAAGTTTTTCCTTTGGGGACGGGAAAACTAAGCAGTGTGTATTAGGGACTCGGGGAGGAACACAGAGCGCTCTGCTTAGGTGACTTGTATTAGGGAAAATAAAGCTTTCGTGACTTTAATCTTCCGAATCCTTGGTCATCTATCCTGGTATGTCATTATTAGCGGTTAGGGTAGTGTTGACGGCAAAAGCTAACCTCCTTCGCCAGTTTTGAACACGTGGTTGTCCGGAGGAAAGGTAATTAGCATCAGGACAAAGAGACGCATTGGAACTAATATTGATTTGCTCTGTAAAGGTAATCGAGGACAACTAAAGAGAAATAACGATTTCTTCAGTGGTGACCCTGCCGTGCTGAAGGAGGAGGTGGTTTGGTTCGTCAACTAACGGACTGGCGAAGGTCTAGTCTGGTGAAATCTTCGCGGTAGGACTGCCAGGATCTCCCGTCCACGACCACGCAACAGGAGACTTTATGGACGTCCAAAATAGATTAAGGTAAGACGACTTTTGATCACTACTACTGTGAGTCTCAAAGTGCGTCTATTGGCTTTTTTCCAAATTTTAGATTACTTTTTAACGAAGTTAACTGTTGAATGGTGAAATCTGTGAATTGATGGTGGACGGGTGAGAGGGAAAAACGTTATTATTAATATCTAAATTACCGAACTAAAATAAAGTTAAATAAAGTAAATTCTAAAAGTTAGATAAGTGTTCTAGGTTTGAAATAGTAGTTGTAGGTTTGAGGCCTGGTAAAGAGTTGGTTTTAAGAGGTAGGTTTAAGGCCTAGTACAGAGCTACGCGGTGGGTGTATTCCCTTTAAAAGCCGAGAAAGGTCCGTAGTAGTATCTCCCAAAGACGCGGACGCGCGTCTTAAAATCAAGCGGTCGAAAATAAGATCGTAAGCAGAGTGTGGGGGCTGTTTGAAATACTTCGGTTGGAGGCCAAAGGATAAATAAGATCCTTAAATTCTATTAATTGGTGAAATATATAATTTGGTGAATTAATGTTCGGTTTTTTGTAACTATAAAAGTATACGAGGTAAGTTGTAGTCGCGGTAAGTATAATTTGGGTGCAGGGAACAGATAAAAGAAGGTAAGAAAATGTTGGAATTACTTGATTGCGAAGGATGGGTGAAAAAGGTAAGTGAAGCGTCACCTCTTTTGAAAAAGATGGCGGGAAAAGCCCTGAACAAAGCAGTCGAGGCCTGTGCACAAGGATTCAGAGAACAAAAGAGAGACCCAAAGGCTCCACAAACACTGGAGTTCTTTTGCGGGGTGTTGACTGCAACTGTGGAGGCCTGCACGATGGAACTGCGGGAGGAGGAAAAGTTAAAGAAGAACAGCGGACTTTCGAAAAGTGAGAAGAAATTGCTGGAACTCACAATCAGTAAGTATTACAAGCTGGGAAAACGAATCGAACCTATCCTGGAGCTGGCAACAGCGCACTGGATGAAATACGAAAAGATTTTTTCCCCCACTTCGGGGGGCGGGACCCGAAAGCCCCTCCCAAGAGGAGGAGCTCCCGCCTTGGCCCCGACGGCCCCTCCTCCATACGAGAAGGGAAGAGAGTCAAGCTCCACCCTATACCCGCAGCTAACTGTCCATGGAGTGATGGATGTCGATGTGGCAGCTTCAAACTCGTTATCAGTGGAGGAGCATGATAAGGTAAGGACTTTAATAACCCGCTCTTACACTGATAACAAATCTGCACCAAGGGATGCAAGTGGACAATTGTGGGGGATTAAAGTGATCGAACAAACGGGAAAATACGCTCAAGACACAATGGAAGCCATTCATGCGCTGAGGAGAAACTCACAGGCGCAGACGCAGCAGGCAACAGAAGAATACCAAAAGGCCCAACAAGAACTACTGGATAAATTTGATGCAGAAAAAGAAGAAAGAAAGGCCGAGGTTCACGAACTAACCGAAAGAATACAGGAACTCGCGCTTAAGGCAACCGAGGCCTACCAGGCTCCGGTGGTGAAACAAAAGAAGAAGTCATCTGAAAAGATTCCCTTTTTTCCTGTATCGGATGATAGCGAGGAAGAGGGCCGCTGTAAGGCCAAGGGGGAGTCATATCAAACATATGATGAATTAAGCGCGCTATACACTGAAAAAAGAGGCGCTTTGGATCGCCTAACTAAACTTAAGAAAAGAGACGATGAGAGAGAGGAGGACTGGAAGGAGAGGCTGCGACAGGCAAATAAGGACGTATTGGACCTACAGGTGGCAATCGAGAAAAGACTAAGGAACTGGCTAACCTCTCCAAAGGAGCCACATATCGAGGTAATTATCCTCTTATTCCAACGGGACCCCAGCAGTTCAAGGGGGCCCGGTCCCAGTGGCCTATAAGCCACTGAGTAGTATCGAATTACAACACCTTAGGGATACCTTACCCCCCTACAAGAAGGGGGTAAAAATGGTTCCACACAATACAGCTACAATGCGCTAACGCGCAGCTGGCGGTGGGAGATATTAAGGGCCTGGTGTCCGCATGTGCAGCCCCTCACGCTGTAAGCCACCTACTGAGAACCGCAAACCTGCACAACGTGCAGGTACATGAACCCTTTGATCCCCTGGCAGAGAATTTCTTGACAGTGTTGGATCTTATGTATCCACCACCATCCCCACAACCTCCCACATTTCCATCATTTGTACCGGGCGCATGCCCTACTCAATTTCTGGATAAGTGTATCCAATTATACATTGCATCCATGCATGTACACCCGTACAGACACCCCCAGACATCCTGTCTGTTCCTCCAGAACGTGCTGGACGTTCTTCCAGACCCAATTAAGACCAGTCTGACCAATGTCCCAGGACTGACCTCAGACGCAAACACATTTCTGACTCATTTTAAACACCACGCAGAAATTTTTAATAAAAAACACCGTGAGAGACAAAGTAACATTGAAATCATGCAGGAAGAGCTGCTAAAGAGCCAGCTTAATCAAACACGGCAGCAAATTACGGCTGCAAGAAAAGAAAATAACAATAAAAAGACACAAATGGTGGCAACAACACCCACACCCCTGACACCTGTCCCTACACAAGCAAGCGTCTTATACGCCTCCCAAGACCAGCCCTTAAGGCCACTATCTCAAATGCACACGCAGGTACACGGCCAAGGTAGGGGTAAAGGTAACACTAGGGGACGGTCTAGGGGCAGGGGATTCGGAGGAACGGGCTATGGGGCTACTGGAGCTGGAAGGGGCCAAGACCAGGGCTGCTTTAACTGTGGGGGACTGGATCATTGGTCAAGAGACTGCAACCAAGGTGGCCAACAGGAGGGCTGCTTTAACTGTGGGGGCTGGATCATTGGTCAAGAGACTGTACCCGAGGTGGCCAACAGGCGGCCTGCTTTAACTGTGGGGACCCCAGTCATTGGTCTAGGGATTGCCCCAACCCACCTGCTCGTGTGCCTATGGGGGAGCACGCGGGGCACCGCGGCTCCGATATCCAACAGGAGGACCTAGCCGTTTTGGACCAGCCCCGTGGAATCGTGGAGGCGGAGGTGGCAACTATCCAGTATATGACACTCATGGTTGCCTCCCCTACGGCCAAGATGACTTCTGCTAGGGGTGCCCAGTGAGTCCTGGACCCACCCCAGAACCATTTGTCCCTGTAGAGGTGGGTGGGGAAACGTTGCTGATGCTCGTGGATACAGGAGCCACTCATTCCACGACTAGAAAAGCAACACCAAATATGCTAAGTGACAAAAGCATTAATCTTTCAGGACTCACGGGAAAGGCAACCCCTCTACGCATGACCAAAGAACTGACTCTTAAACTGGCTGGACAGACTTTCAAATCGTCATTGATCTATTCACCACAGACTCCGGTGAATCTGCTGGGTCGAGACATTTTACAAGCTACAGGTGCTGTTATCAACTGTACCCCTGACGCCATGTATCTCACATGGCCAAACGGATATTCCATCGCCTGTACACCGGCACGATCACATGGACTTTATGTTTTTCGAGAAGAACAAATGGCCGAAGGAGTGTCCATTTATTGGCTACTCCTAGAGCCAGGGACTCCTGAAATGACTGGACTCTACGCAAAATGCTTGAATGGAAACCCTGGTTCACTATGCTCCACCCATATGCCCCTCCAAAAGATCCACTGCACTGCACCCTCTTCTATGACAGAAATGCTGACGCCCAATATCAGTTGGCTTTTGATAGTGAGGTTAAAGGTAATACCTATAATATCACATCCACACATTTCTATGTACACAAATCAGGTGTTGTTGCCCCAGTTGTTCTACCAGACAATATCAAATGCTTCTACAAAAGAGACACTTTAACTGACCCACACGTGTCACTATTTTTGGGCCCTGGCCATGAGGCCAGGGAGTTGGGTCCCCTAACACATAAACTTAACAATGTTCTGGACTGGGAGCAGACTGGAATGGATGGGGTAATGTACAGTTCTAGTACACAGGCATACAAGGTTGACATAGGTATAGCAAAAGATGAGACCGTGGCCGAGGAAGAGATCCTTTCTCGGTCTCATGGCCGGGAGTTGACCGACCATGAAGGGGCGGCGGACATGTTACAGCGCTTCTCAGAGGACTTGTGGGCGAGGAGCCCATCGGACATCGGTCGATGCACAAAGATGGACCCGGTAATTCTGGAAGTTGTTCCGGGTTCCCGTGTCTATGTCCCACAAAGATCCTTTCGAACGGACAAACAACGGGAGGGCATTGAAACCGCCCTAACAGATTTATGGGAAGCTGGGGTATTAGAACTTTCTGATTCCCATTGGAATACTCCTTTGAACCCAGTCCCAAAACCTGATGGCACCTTTAGACCTGCACATGACCTCCGAAAGGTGAACGAGGTCACCACTACACCACTTTTGCCTGTCCCAGACCCTCACAAATGTCTCTCAGTCTTGACACCTGAAATGAAGTACTTTACAGTCATTGACCTAAAACATGCATTCTTCACCATCCCTTTGGCTGAGGAATGTAGGTACCAATTTGCATTTACCTATGGGGGAGTAAAACTTCAGTACAAAGTCTTACCTCAAGGTCATAGGAACTCCCCTGGGATCTTCAATAAAGTTTTGAAGGACTGTTTGTCCCCGATCGAAGTCCTTTCTGGTGCAGTTATCGTCCAGTACATGGATGACGTTTTGATTGGAGCAAGAAGTGCTAAAGATTGTCTAGATGTGACGGCCGCAGTCCTGTCACGTCTCCTTGAATGTGGCTTTAAAGTCTCAAAGACGAAGCTACAATGTTGCCGATCACAAGTTGTCTTTCTGGGTAAAGTTATCTCGGCTGGTCATGTTACCCCAAGTGCCACTCAGAGGCAGTCCATTCTTGCGGCCGACCGTCCGGATACGGTACGGTCCCTTCTCTCCTTTTGGGGTTGGCGAACTACTCCAGACACCATGTTATGGACTACACAGGTAAGACTGCCCCATTGCGGGATATTATCCGCGCAGCCGGGGTTCGGGATCTCCAAGCCTCTCTGTCTTGGACGGAGGAGGCTGATAAAGCCTTTACAGATCTGAAGGCAGCATTGGCTTCCTGTGCTGACCTAACTATCCCGGACTATAGTAAGTCTTTTTATCTTGACACCACCATTACTAACTGCTCTGGACATGCGGTCTTGTGGCAGAAAGGAGCAAGTGGTCAACGCAATATCATACTTTATGCATCCACCTTGTTGGATCCCATTGCTAAAAAAGCCACTGACTGTGCGTTGTTTGCTGATACATTGGCTTCCTTATTAAAGAAAGTGGCCCACGTAGTAATGGGTCATTCATTGGTGGTGTATACCTCTCACTCGGTGGTAGCTTATGTTCAATCTAAAACTTTTGCCCTAACTCCTCAGCGACAACTGAAACTTGCTAAGGAGCTGACGGCCCCGAACTTGACTTTTGCAGCCGATGATGCTCCAAACGCTTCGGCAGGGCTGACCCTTACTGGCTCTCCACATTGTTGTGAGTCCTTCTCTCAATCTCAAGCTCGGATTAGGCCTGACCTATCTGACCAACCTTTACCAGACTCTCGCTTACTTTTCACTGATGGCCATTGTCATAGGCTCCCGGACGGGTCCCTGTCAGCTGGGGCGGCAGTTGTTGAACTCTCGCCACCGGACCACACTCGCACTGTTGCCAGCTGGGGCCCCTGTGGTGGCTCCTCCGCCCAGTTTGCGGAGTTGATGGCTTTGAAGTTGGCTTTGGAGGTTGCTTCGGGTCAGCGGGTCACGATCTACACCGATTCAGCTTATGTGTGTGGCCTAGTGTTGCGTGACTTGTCGTCCTGGAAAAGAAACGGCTTTTTGACCGCGAAGGGCACTCCTATAGCCCATAAAGAACTTTGCGAGGAAGTGGCTGACTGTCTGTTGCTCCCTGCTGCGGTGGCGGTGGTGAAGGTTTCGGGGCATTCAAAATCAGGGACTATGACTGCCATTGGCAACAGGGCGGCGGATGTGGCGGCCAAAGTGGCTGGTAGTTACCATTTTGATTCTCCCATTGATGGAGACTGTGAAGCCTTAATGTTAGTTGAAACCGTTCAATCTTCAATTTTGGAATCTTTACAGTTGGACTCTGATGGGTGGGTCAAACTTACTAATATTGAAGGTCATGAGGTTGCACTGACGGACTCAGGTCATCTCTGGATGCCCTGGGAAGTGTGGGATAGCTTGGGAACCTTAGCGGAGACCTTGCCGACCGGAAGGGCACACCATCTTAAGTTTCATTTAAACACCTTTTGGAAGCCCTTCTTGGCTGCTCCCGTCTTTCAGGGACTTTTGAGTACCACTGACTGTCGTTCTCATCATAAAAATACGGCGAGGACTTTTGGTTACAACATCGCCTTGCTGACGCCTATGTTGATGGTGTGTATCGTGGGCCTAATGGCCTGCCTTTTTGACCCCATCCATGGAACAAAGCGTTCTGGAAGAATTGCATGGCGTTAATCACCTTGGCCCGAAGGCTATGTCCCGGATTATGGAACAATACTATTTCTATAAGACACCCTTGCTACTTTGCAAAGACTTTGTTCGTGCGTGCCAGGTGTGTGGCAGGTTTAATCCACACCCCCATCATACACAAGGTGCGGGCGCCGTGAAAACGGGACGCTTCCCTGGTGATGTGATCCAGATTGACTTTACAGATATGCTCGTACCACACCAAGGTAAGCGTTTTCTTCTGGGTATTGTAGACACGTTTTCTGGATGGCCGGCGTTTTTCCCCTGTAAAAGGGAAAGCTCAGCTGAAGTGATGGCTGTATTGTTGAAAGAATGGATCCCTATTTTTGGGTACCCTCGGAGTTACATAGTGATTCAGGTACTCACTTCACGGCACATGATGTTAAGACTCTTTGCTCACTCTTGGGAATTAACAAATCATTTTCCTGTGTCTACTATCCTAAAGGCAACGCTAAGGTAGAAAGAATGAACAGATCCCTAAAAAGTGTTCTTGCTAAATGTTGCGAGACAACCCCAAAGCTACTTGGTTGTCCTTACTTCCAGTTGCGTTGCTTCATCTTAGGTCTACTGTAAATAACACCACTAACTTCACTCCCTTTGAACTGATGTTTGGTAGGGCCATGCCCGGCTGCCTGCCTAAATCTAACTCGGCGCCCCTGCCTGAGGTCATTAATATTTTCCAGTTCAGACCGTATTTTGAGGCTCTCCAATCACTTTTGAAAGAACTAACACCTATTGTGACAACTGACACCAATGTTTCTGACTACACAGCTGGTTTACCATCGCAAGTCTACATTAAGAACCACAATAGGACCCGGTGGGACGCTCCAAGATACTTAGGACCTTTTGACGTGACCCAAAGGACTGACACTGCCGTTAAGGTTACGGGGCGTGATAACTGGTACCATTGGTCACACTTGAAGCCCTGTTCGGAGAAATCAGGCTTACACTGGACTGATACACATCCCAGACAGTTGACACAGCCTGACAGATATGGTAGTGGGTCTAAAGGCCCACTGAAGGGGGAGGGGGACACCAACCCCAACCCAGAAGGTCACAAAGACATCAAAAAGACTAGAAAATATGAACTTAAGGCCTGGGTCTTGAAACCAGGACCTTTAAGGTGTCCATATGGGGTGTGGGGCCTGACATTTGCTCTTTGCTTGCTTATAATACCAACAGTCATGATAATAGATGACCTCTATAGTTGTGAGGGACGAGTCAGAGGACATCCAGTTAAAAGATTGAAATTGGCCCTTTATGAGGTATGCAAAAATGTAGGTAAAACACCTGGAGAAAATCTGGTTATCTACTGCAACGAGGCAGGTATAGTGTTGGTAAAAATGAGAGGTGCCGTGCCGGACCAACACACCCTAGACTGGATCACTCATTGTACAGAAAATGCGATAAAACGTGGGAAAAAGAGGAAGAAAAATGATGTTGTTTTGAAATTTGAAATTTATGATGTAACTAACATGTTTGTTCCCACAGAAGGAGATGGGTCTAGGAAGCGACGGTCTCGTATCACAGGGGGTCATGAACCAGGAGAAAATAAATGGGTAAAATTAGCCAGACACACAGCCAAGGTAACTAACTCAACCACGCCCTGTTGGGTGTGCTCCTTCAGGCCCCACCATGCTGCGGACGTACCATCTACTGTCCCAGTCCCTATTTCGGCATCAGCTCATGTATGCCTGTTATGGCACTATCAGTGGGGACGAGGTAACCGTACCGTCCTCCCTGGGTGTGAATCTTATACAAAGTATGCCAATCTTTCGAATTGGATACAGCCCGTGAATTGGACAGGAAAGACCAATGAAACCCTGAAAAAGGGCCTGCAATTTGCAGGGTCAACACATTTTAGAGAAGAGCTGGTGGCGCCCTTCTGTTTTAAGCGAGAATGCAGGAAGGGTGACTGGCTTCTGGGTAAAACACCCTGTTTGGACTACCTGGGTGATGGGTTTACTAACAGGAAGGAAACATGGGCCACTAGAGTGGCTAAACTTCATAGTGAGTTAGTGAATACAACTGAATTAAAGTGTAGCGACTGTATGGTCATAGGGCAACGGTGGCCTCTGAATCATACCACATGGACCAGGTTAGTACAAAAGACCCTAACTTACTCTCCATGGATTCCCGTCCCACCGAGGTGGGGATTCCCCACCCCGGTTGGACAGGTTTGGTTGTGTGGAAGTAATAGTTATTTGACCCTTCCCGTTAATTGGTGCGGGACTTGTACCCTAGCTCGACTTAAGCCCTCATCTATAGTAGTTGCAGACACTTTAATGCAAAAAGCCGTACAAAAATATAGACATCATAACCTACATAAACATGGCATGGTAAGGAGAGCAATGCTGAAGGTGGGGGACCGCACCCTCGGTCAATCTTACGTCCCCTTTTCTGATAACGGTGGTCGTAAGCCCCTGTTCGGAGATGGGAGGGGATTGCTCGCCACTCTGGTCCCTATGATCGGTGTGGCGGCCTCCATGCAGCGTCTAAATGAGGTATGGTGGATCCTGGAGGACCTAACTGAGGTAATAGATGGTGTCTTGGACCAAATGGAACGGAGTCCAGAACTTAAGGCAGTGGCTGCTGTGGCTATGCAAAATAGAGTGGCGTTAGACGCCCTGTATGCTGAACAGGGTGGTATGTGCGCAGCAGTGGGCATTGACCACTGCTGTACATATATCCCTGATGACACTGGCAATTGGACAGCCATTAGGAATAGAGTAAAGGAACTCAAAGACTTTCTCGAGTCTCAAGAAGACCAGGGTCCGCAGTGGACCTGGCTAAATTGGTTAAATTCCGGTTCCTGGATCCATATCCTTCAAAAGGTGGGTATTTTTATAGGAATTGTACTTTTGTTTTGTTGTATTTGTTTTGTTTTGTTGTGCCTCTCATTCGCAGCATGGTCTCCAGGGCTCTGGGTTCCACTGGGGGCATTTATATGGTGAGTTGTGCGCCCCCGGGGGACACGGAGCTCGGGCCACGGGAAACGTCTGAAGGGGGTGTTCCTAATCTGTACTTGAGAAGAGTACAGGAGGCCTTGAAATATGAATGGAACAACCCCGAATAAGGCGGAGATGGACAAGTGGTGGTGGAGATTGTATCTAAACAACACTGTTTAGTGTTGCTGTGTTTGTTGTGCTTTGTGTTGCAGGAATGTTTATTTTTGTGTCAATCAGGGACAGTCCCAGAGGGAAAGAACAAATGAAATGTATTGTGGACATGGGATGCAAAACATCTAAGTTTCGAATGGAGAGATTTGTAAACGGATATTATACCTGGGAAGAGAGAGAAAATTTTGGAACTACTCAGCAGCTGGTTGAGTATGCGCAATATAAAAGTGAACATGTTATTTTGGTATTATACTGTTGGAAATTGTACTGTGATTTTTGATACAGGCTGTACTTTTGTGAACTAAAAATATAATGGGTTAATTGACCTCTTCTGAGGTCAGAAGGGGGCTGTAGAGTTATATTTTTATGTGAAGTTATGCCTTTTTAGCTATTTAGAAATGTTAACCATAAGTTTGTCCGAGGTGTTCTCTTTACAGGACTCTTTTGTTACAATGGAAAGTTACAGGCCCCGGGGGGTTCTGAGAGATAACAAAGAAATCCTCCCCCAGGAAAAGGAAAACGTGGGGAAGAGAATGAACTCACAAAATGGCCGCGAGGGGCGGAGCCAAACGTCACATGACGGATCGGAAGCCAATGGAACAACGACACGTAGCATAGGCTCAAATGATATGGTGTAAAGGCTGTGAAAATGTGACGTAAGCTCTGACTCCTCCCAGAGAGAGAAAGTTTTTCCTTTGGGGACGGGAAAACTAAGCAGTGTGTATTAGGGACTCGGGGAGGAACACAGAGCGCTCTGCTTAGGTGACTTGTATTAGGGAAAATAAAGCTTTCGTGACTTTAATCTTCCGAATCCTTGGTCATCTATCCTGGTATGTCATTATTAGCGGTTAGGGTAGTGTTGACGGCAAAAGCTAACCTCCTTCGCCAGTTTTGAACACGTGGTTGTCCGGAGGAAAGGTAATTAGCATCAGGACAAAGAGACGCATTGGAACTAATATTGATTTGCTCTGTAAAGGTAATCGAGGACAACTAAAGAGAAATAACGATTTCTTCATTTCAAATGTATGTTTTTGTTTTGTACAGTGCAGTTACTAGTGTTGCAGTGGGAAAAAAGTTTGAAAATCCCTGTTTTAACAGTATTCACTATTCCTCCTCTCTTAAATCCTAACCATCTCAACCTGACCTTTCGGACTTTTACAAAACATTTAACATGAGCTGTCCCTCTTATGATCTGTTATGACCTGGCTCATTCTTAATCCATCCTGTATGAGAAAAAAAAAATCTTTATCTTTTCTCTGGTTCTGACACAGGTCCCTTTGAATAAATAAATATATAATATAAATAATAATACAATAAAATGTTATTAAAAAATACAGTAGGCTATATATTGTATAGGCTATATTACAATAAGAAATGCATGTTTCATTAAGGTTCATGTGGGTTAGACATGGCAACGCAATTTGATAAAAGGTAAATAAACATACTGGCAATTGTTCACTTAGCTATCCAAATAGTTCCCGAGCAAATGCGCAGGCTGCAATAATTTGTCTTAACAATATGGAATATATCGTTTTCTTGGCTGCTGCTGCTGGTGGTGGTGGTACCCAAGTGCACGTCTGAGCAGCGCAAGTGACAAAAGGTGATGAGCGCGGGGAGCAGAAACGCTACGCTCCTCTGCTTCGTGGACGCACTTTCGCTTGGCTATCAGGTGTTTGCCCTCACAGCGTGAAGCTACTACCCAGACATGTGGGCGAACAATACAAAGATCATTGTCCCGCGGTGCGATGGGGCTGTAGGTGCACACACACCACTGATAGCGGTGTGAGTGGAGCAGCAGCGATCCCAATGCGGAATAGGCAGCCACGAGATCCCCCCCAGAGAGCAAACATATCATCCATTATTAGCCCCGTACCTGCTCTCACACAGACAGGCAGCAGATACAGAGCATAAGGTTTGAACCAGCTCCTCACCGTCACGCCGCTCGTCCTTCCCGGGTGGCCAGCCTCGCAGTGTCCTCTCACCAAATCTTCTCGCTCCTCCTTTTCACGCTACCATCAAAAATTAGATTCCCATTTTACTGTATTTTAAGCAGTTTGGAGGACCAGCTACAGCCACTAGTGAACGTGGTGTGTGCGATATTTGGACCATTTTCCATTTCCACAACAGTCCGCACGCTCACGACCCGCCTCCGGGCACCTTTGATTGGCTCGCGGGCTCCTCGACGTCTTCGCCTCGCAGTGAAGGAAAACACACATCTGGGAGAGAGGGAAGGGGAGTGAGGGGGAGAGCAGGCGCTACTGTGGAGAGACTGGTTTACGCAGGAGCAGCGTGAGGAGATGCTGAGCGTGGAAATATAGGGGGTGTTGTTTACGGCACGAGGATTAAAATCTGTCATGTTTGTGGAAAGTCGAGTTTCTTATTTAGTGTAAACTTTAATTTGGCTCCTTAGCCACTGGACGTTTACAGTAAGCGAGGTTTTATTGCGCACCTGCAGCGCATAAACAGTCTATTGTAAAACAAAGGCAATGCCTAACATTCATGTGTTAGCTCATAAAATTGTAGCCGATCATTTAAAATGGTCCGTGCGCATAATAGTCTTTACACGATGTAAACCATTCAGGGTTATAACAGAGACGTTATGTCTTCTGAGGTTTACGCATGGATTTTACGCATTGAGGATGGATGATTTTTTTTTATTTCCATTTAAGTTGTAGAATAAGGCCATATCCTGGAGACGTGAGCCTACATTAAACCTACATTAAACACTCAGACTGTGTTTATCAATAGTAGCTACTACTCCTTAATACCCACTGCCTGAAGCCCCTTGAGTCCTGTGGCCTTTGTCTGACACATGCGGCTGACAGCTTCCCGTTGCCAAGGTAACACAGCAATATCTGAGACTGTGGCGCCACCTAATGGTCAAAAGCGGTCATCATCCATTCGTGTACTGGGAATGTGCTTTGTCTTCCTGTGGGGCCATTACTGTAGGCTAAATGTAATCTGTAACTGCAACAAACAAGGATTAGGCAGATGGGAAAATGCAAAAGGTATTTATAATATAATGGTATCTGAATCTACACTGGATTAGGCTATTTGGGCTGAACCTTTTACTTAGAATCCTGCCTTATTTTAAAAACATTTACAGGTAGATGAAACAAACCCACTTCTAACTGTCTCATTTATAAACCCTAAATTAGTATTTATTTTATATCTTCCTGAGGAATACAAAGGCCTGCAAATGTCATGCTAAAATCTTGAAACATATAACCAAGCAGGCTACCTTAAAATAGTGTGTACTAGGCCTATATTAAATATGAATGGCACTAGTTCACCACTACTCAGTTCATCTTTGGGGGAGTGTTTAAAATGTAGAGATGTAGCCTAGTAAATAAATATTGAAAGAAGTTTTGAGACTGTGATGTGAATGGAGATGTTATTTTTTTTTAATTTTTTTTGAGTTTGTACGTACCGTGTATCAATCTGTTTCTATAAATATTGTACAGTCTGCGCAGTCTTTCCACCTAGTTCCAGAAGGTGGCGGTAGTGTGGTATGTTTGTAACTTAATCTGCAGAAGAAGAAGTGTTACAAAACAATCAAACTTCCTGCTGTCACTGCACATGCCATGATCCTGAGAAACAGCCTGGGGTTACTTTGTGGCTTTACCTCTTTTATCGCTCTTGATACACTTCTGCAATCTTTCCCAAGTAAGCAAAAGGTAAATTATACGTTCTGTATTTACCCAGCTTTAACTACCACATGGTGAGACTGAATGAAAACAATAGCCTGCCCTCATATAAACCACATGACATACAGCCTACTGTGTATAACCCATCCAGTTTTTCGAGTCAAGCATCACTATGTAATATGGTTTATGTGTAAACTACAACTGTGTGTATGTGTCGTTTCCTAAAGTTACTATTATTTTAGTGTAATGTAATCATAGTAACTTTACTGTTGCTTCTTTTCTATACCGAGCCATTGAAGTAATAGTGAAATCATCTATTGCTTGGTTGAAACAAAAATAATAGTTTAGCTATTGAGTGCAAAGTACAGTCATCTTTATACCTTGTGACAATATACGTTTGATGTGGAATGCAGACTAGCCCTTATCATGTCAAAGGATGCAAATTGTAAGGTCTATATCACTGATTGATTGTATTGTTGAAACAGTAATTGTAATAGCAAAAAGTAACTCATAATCAGGTACACACTTGTGGTTGTACAATTTTTTAGTTTATGTTTTTCTTGCATATTATGGTAAATTATAACAATATAATGTGAATTGTTACAGTTGTTATTGAGTTCCCTATCGGAATACAAATGTAAAATGCACAAGTACTGAGAATACTGAATATAGGGGTAGGCGCACATAAGCTCCAGCTTCAGCCTACTCCTTTTGAGCTTTCATTACTGTGTAATGATATGACTCTTGTAACTAAATCAATGTAAACAGCTCAAATCAATCAATAAATAATAAAAAGTACACTGACCCACTACTAAACATCTCATGATACCAAACATGACCTGTTTTGTCTCAAATGTTGTTTAAAGTGCATCTGACACATTAGACACAATGTTTGCTAAAACATAGTTAACATGATTATATTTAAGATTTTGCTAAAGATTGTACCCAGCTTTCTTTAGTTTGGCCACTTTTGTGATGTTTATAGTTTCACTTCCTTATTGGACACTGAGAGGAAGTGACATACATGAAGGTAAACAATTTTAAACTGTTGCCATGCAACCATGTTAAGTCAATGGGGAATGAGTCAAACTACTCTGGAATGTTACCTTCCTCTATGTCACTTCCTTTCAGCAGCTTAAAAATTCTAATAACATTTTTTCATTAAAATTGCTGCTTCACTGAAATAAAATGAAAATTTTGCAACGGATGTTATCCATCTAAATAAGTCATAGTTTCAAAAGCATTAAAACGTGTCATATGCACTTTAATGCTATTTTGTACTTGTAACATGCAATAGTTAGTTAGATTTACTGAAACACAGATAAACAATTACTCGAAAAATTAGTGAGAGGAAGTAAAACCTTTTAATCTCCTACCTCGCTCTCAAACTATCACCTAGATCACATTAGGCCGGCCCCTTTGGCATTGTCTAAGCTCTTATTTTTTCCCTTTGAGTATTATTAAAGTCACCGTAGTGCAGAGGCTACTGTCGTCTTCCTCCACAAAGTCATGGTTAAGTCCTTTGCCTTTTTGTTTTCTCCTGGTTTGTAAACCTTTAGGTAAACCACCGGAGCATCAGCGGCATGTTGGCCCCTCAGGAAAACCGCGTCATGGCTCTGAAGGAATGGGAGGATCGATGGCAAGAAGGCAAGATAGGCTTCCACAACGCAACAGTGCACAAGTAAGAAGCTCATGGCAACAATCACATGTAACTTTGGCTAATGTTATTTATTGGTAACTCTGTATTCTTCTGCAGGATGCTTGAAATGAACATTGACAAAGTGGTTGCAGGACGGACTGGAGTGAAATTCTTCTTTCCCCTGTGTGGAAAAGCTGTGGATATGAAGTGGTAAGTTCAGCCAACAAACGCTAAAGAAACATAGCTAAATATAAGTATTGTGCCTGTCACTGTTGTGTGAATCGCAGGCTTGCGGACATGGGTCACTCGGTGGTTGGAGTGGAGGTATCGGAAAAGGCCATTCGGCAGTTTTTTGAGGAGAGCAACATGAGCTTCACTGAAGAGTCTGTGGCAACTGTTCCCGAAGCAAAAGTTTTCAGGGTAAATTTTACTAGCCTATGATAATGTCCCTCTCTCTGATGGGGGCCGGAGTAGTTCTCATAAACCTAATGGTATTTACTTAATATATATACATCATTAGAGTTGTATTACCTTAAATTATGCCAAGGGTTTCTTTTGCAGAACACAGAGAAAACCGTTTCACTTTATAACTGTGACATGTACAAGTTCTCCAGGTATGGACATTTTAATGATGGGTTCAGTACCAATGTGTGTGTGAATATATAACTTTATGATGAGTTTATTTTTTTCCCCTTTTCTCCATTCCTTTAGTTCTCTTGAGGGGCAGTTTGGCGCCATTTGGGACAGAGGAGCTCTCGTTGCTATCAACCCAAAAGACAGAGAAAAGTAGCCTCTTCCTCCCAAGTTAAGCTTTATGCATTATATCGTAAGCTAATCTTTCTCTCGAAATCCCACAGATATGCTGCTCTGATAGTTTCACTTATGGCCCCTGATTGTAGATATCTTTTGGACACACTTCTCTACAATCCTGAACTATATAAAGGTACAGTAAGTGTTCATTATCGTTATGTAGAGTTTATATTTACACTGCCTGGGCAAAAGAATAAGTCGCCACGTGGATTTTGTATGATCTGAAGTTGCTGCAGTTGGTCAGATTTAGGTTCAGCATCATTATGTGGCCAAAGAATGAGATCAGGTGAATGTGCTGAATGTGTGGATTACTAATGGCTTGGGCATAATCCTAGATGACAGTGCCAGGATTCATTCATTCATTCATAAATACATGCCAATTCGATCTTTAAAATGTGTTCTGTTTAAGTTTCTGCACTCTTTGAATGATTATGTTGATGTTTTATGGATTGATTGTATCTACCTTCTGTTATTTTATGTTCCTGTGAAGAACTTCGCATTACCTTGTGTATGAACTGTCCTCTACAATTAAGCTTGCCTTGCCTTCTTTAGGTCCACCTTTCTTTGTGCCAGATGAACAGGTCAATAGCTTGTTTGGTAAGTGTTGAGAAAAAGCGGTGTATGGTATCTTTTAAAATACACACCAACTCTTGTACTTATGGTAATGCATTGTTAGGGTCCTGTTGTGAAATCGCGCAGCTCCAGGAACTTGACACCATGAGCGAAAAGGCAAAGAACTGGGGCCTGGACTACCTCACGGAGAAAGTACATCTCTTGGTTCTAAAGAAATGAACACTTTAAAAACAGTTCCTCACTTTTATAGATTACAAATTATTCATGACTAAATAATGATGATTGAAATAAGTGCGAATTAAACTGTACATTTTACATAATAAAAGGGATTATATAAACTTTTGTAACGTGTGATCCTCATTTTGAAAATTACCTCCTATTAATTAGTCTTTTATCTAATTGTTGACTGTAGTATTGTACCAGGCTGAACTCTCTCCCTTCTCTGCTTCCACCTGCATTCACAAACAGTGGTCAAGTCCAGGCCTTTCACTGAACACTTGGTTGTGCTGGCTTGTTTAGTTGTTCATTTGTAGATGGCTGTGGAGGTGGTAGTGAGCTGTTTTATGTGGCCAGCCGTGAAAGAAGAAGAGGGAGTGGCCCATGATATGACACACCTCGCTGTGGACTTCCTACAGGACACACAAGGATACACACCAGGTTCAGGTGAGGGTAACTGAGGATACTGTCTGGCCCTGTAGTCTGTTTTCTTTGTTTTCTCTTGGTTTTGTTTCAAGATTTTATTGCGTCATCTTTTGGCCTATTTATTCCAAAGGGGAAAAGACACTTGTGGATAAGACAGAGGTTAGACTTAGTGTGATGTAGGCTCATCTACTCTAATTGTTGTAAAAGGTCTTTTGATACAACTATTAGACCTTGCCCATTTCTTGCCTGATATACACAAATCTCTGTTGGAATTTCTAAATATAAAAATAAGGTTATATTTTTATATTTATATTTTATAAGTTGTTTTTGTTTGTTGAAGTTTTCTTTTTTTCAATCGTTGGTTCGTGTAACTTATTGTTGATTACCTGAAGATGTGAATGAATAAAAAGGGAAACACACCTTTTCTCTCATTTGAAGTTTGACTCTGGGCCAGTTTTTCCAGTCATAATAAATCTTTGTATAATATAAACAGCTTTACAGTGACATTGTTGCTGATGAACTAAAAGCACTCAAGTTATCACATGCAGACGTTAAACCGTTAAACATACTTGAACTTTGTAGCACATTTGGCTATTGTTACAGGAATGTATCTACACCCAGAGGTGATCTTTAGTCCAACCACAAAGATCGCAAAGTCGGGGTTGTGTGAGTCACTGAGCTGGGGTTGTGAGGTTGTTTCAGGGCAATATCTTATGAAAGGACAAGGAACGTTTTTTACATAATAACGTATTTTATTTAAGTGTGGCCACATATTCAAGTACATTGAAATCATTACCTTTTAGTTGGATCCCGAGATGTTTGTGTTTGAGAGTTTGAGAAACCCTGAAGTAGACCGTGTAATTCATGCCAGCCATAAAGCAAAATCATGGAAAACGTCAGTACCAACTATCCTGGCTCTACCCCACATATCTGCTGGACTCCTCCCTAAAGACTGGGGCATTGGACTATATGGGGTAAAGGGTACGTTTAGGGGAACAAGAGCAGGGAGGGGCCTTCAAAAAGTCTGTTCAAAGTACTGTATATGGAAAATGTTTGGTACAGGCCCACCCAGATGGTTTCTAGGGCGCAGATGTCATGTGATATTATGTATAATAGCCTATTCTGTACCTTATAAATGCAGATCTACATGTACACATAGCAATTCCCATTAAAGCCCTCCCACAAATATCATTTTATAACAGCAGTGCTTCCTCTTATTATGTTACATTTCTTGCATTTTTCGGTAAATATTTTGCAGCATGTCGGCGGAGAACCAGGCTGGGACTCTGGAAGAATGGGAGGAACACTGGCAGCACGGAGGTTTCTATGTGCCCACTGTGACCACACATTCACTTACTTAGCTATTTAGTGTATGTACTTTCTTCTTTAATGACGATTTGCCGTCTTGTTTGACAGGATGCTTGCGATTAACATTAATAAAGTAATTGCTGGGCGAGCCGCAGTGAAGTTTTTCGTCTCTCTTTTTGGAAAAACTGCGGATATGAAGTGGTGAGACACAAAGTCACGCGCAGTTGTGGGAAGACCGACGCACTAATTGACCTCTGTGTGGATCCCAGGCTTGGTCACTCAGTGGTCGGAGTGGAGAGATCAGAAAATGCCGTCAGACAGTTTTTTGTGGAGAGCAACATGAGCTACACTGAAGAGTCTGTGCCGGCGATTTTTCAAGGTGTGTTTAGTGCAATAATTGATATATTATTATGTATTGCTAATTGCCAACTGCCCATTCACTCATTTCCATTGCAGAACCCAGAGAAAACTGTGACACTCTATCAATGTGACATCTACAGCTTCTCCAGGTGACATAATCTCAACTATTTCAACTATTTTTTCCTTTATTTGATAGGACGGGACGATTAACTCGGGACAAGTAGCTGAACTGATGGGGAGAGGAGGGATTTTTTAAAGAATGGTCCAAAAAGAGAAAGAAAGAAATGCAGTGTGGTTGGAGTGTGCACAGTGTATTTACATTACTTGTAGTACAACAGCTTAAAAGTGTGAGCTTCACTTTTTGTATCATCAGTTCCCTCGAGGGCCAGTTTGATGCCATGTGGGACAGAGGAGCTCTTGTCGTCATCGACCCAAAACACAGACAAAAGTAAAGTTTCCCCTTCTATGTTTAAAATGTTCTCTTCGTGTATAGCTATACTAATCGATCAAATGTTTATCTCCTGTATGCAGATATGTCAGTCTTATCATTTCACTAATGGCCCCTGGCTGTAGATGCCTTTTGGACACTATGCTGTATGACCCTGAGCGTTATGCTGGTATGGTTTATTATATTAGATCCATGGGTTTAAATCACTGAGATGCAAGAAAATATCTGTCGCATTTTGACGGCGTCATTTTTGCTCTGTAGGTCCTCCATTTCTTGTAACTGACGAGCAAGTCCGGAGCCTGTTTGGTGGGAGTTGAAATCAGTGATAATGGATTTGAATCGATTTGCAATGAAAACCATATCTATACAACTGTGTTTTCAGGGTCTGTTTGTGACGTTGAGCCTCTGCAGGAAGAGGACGCGTTGACAGAGGACTGGACTCCCTCACGGAGAAAGTGCACCTTCTAGTTCACAAAAGCTAACCACTCCTTTTGGTGTTGTCATTGTTTAACCTAATCTGCCGTGGCATTTTGGACCAGACAGGATCAGATTCTATGGGTGAAATGTTAATCGTGTCTTCACTTAAGTTAAAGGTATAAACTAATATAAATAACAAAATAATTTGTTCAAGAATATAAAAACAAATTAACACTTTCTAACACTATACTTTATTAAAGGCCCTAAACATGATTATTACTGTTATTTTTTAATATATATAACAGATAAAGAAAGAGGAAAACACAAAATTAAAATGTTAGGAAAGTTAAGAATAAGTTGGGACCAAGACTAACATATTTGTTGCATCCCAATTCTTCACAGGGATAAGTTTATCTGCACATTTCACCGCAGTCACTTTTCTGGGTCATTTGAATACAACACTAGAAAAGTTCATGGAACTGATACAAAAGCTTTATAATGCACAGCGTTTTTATCTAAGTTTACAATATACTAAAGGAGGACAAAACTACAGTAATTTCTTTCCATAGAAAAAAAATCAGGTAAAGTGCCTTTAACAACAGATTTAACAGTTTACAAATAAGATATTTTAAATTAAGGAGTAATGCAGTTTGAACACATCGCCTATTTGTGTGAGTTTTACGCAGTAAAAAGGACTAAATAAGTAAGACTTCAAAAAGAGCCATTAGAATTGTGAACTATGTTGGTTTCAGGGCCCATACAAATGCACTGTTCCTAAGATCGCACATTCTGAAACTCGAAGACTTCGTCAAATTTAAAACGCTATTAATAGCATATAAAGCAAAAATTATTTACTTCCTAGCCACGTCCATAAAATGTTTGATAACAGAGATGGGAAATACAATTTAAGAGGCCCACTCAATCTAAAGGTACAGTACGTTCGTACTACCCTGAAAAAACAGACCATCACACGTAGTGGTGTGACCCTATGGGATGATCTAGATGACAATATAAAAAATGCTAAAAGCCTAAACCATTTTAAAAGAGAACTAAAAGCAAGTTTCTTTAAGATTTACGCTGATGGTTGACAACTGAATTTCCTTTTGAATTACTTCAATTGGAGATATGTCAAATTGTACAATTGAGAGAAAGTAACAGATCTTGTTCATGTTGTCATTGATATTGCTGCTCAATATAAATAGAAGTAAACTGGGGTAGGCGAGGTGAGATCCGTCTGCTGGTCTGAGAGGTCCCCCTCCCAGTCCAGCAGACTCACACAGTCAACTAGTTAGGTCAGCTGGGTGAGGGCTTGATGGTTGGGGCTACTGCCCTCTCTCAACTGGCCCACTCCACACCCCGGCTTTTTAACGCACCACACTATATAGGGCAAAATAAACAATAAACACTTGTACATAAAAAAATATATATCATAGTGGCGATAGTAATGACAACGACTTATCAAGATCTTTGTGTTTAGCAAATAAGATTCCATTCCATTCCATGAATATTAAATATGCCTGTATAATATTAAAATATTATATTAGTGATATCCATGACGATAACAAAAATGTAATAAAAATGAAACTAATAATAATAATAATAAATACTTAAATGCATTGTTTTGGTTGATCATAATCCTTATTCTGATAAGCAATTGTATAAATGTAATTCATAAACAGGTGCATGCACACAGTTGTGTGTGTATGTGCCTGGAAAATCGAACACATACATTTCTTATTTTCTTGTTAGGCATGCAGCTGTTGATGGTGCATGCGCCTTGTTCTGATTATTATGGCATTACTTAGTGAAACTGTTGTTAAAATGATGTTATTAATGTAAATAATTCCTTCCTATGGGAAATGTAAGCAACGGAGTACATACGTTCTAGTCACATATTCTTATTTTCTTCTGATGTAAATTTCCTTTTGAGGACACTTGTTTACTTAAGGAATAGACACATGTTCTTCTTTGTTGTGGATACAGTCCTCACGTATTACTGTGAAATGTAAATGTTTATTATGTTGAATATGGGGTAGGCGCTCATAAGCTTCTGCTTCAGCCGACTCCTTTTGAGCATCTGTGACTGTTTAAATGTGTATTTTATAATTTGGTAAACTGTAAGCTGCTCAAATAAACAAACAAACCTCCTCTTTCCTTTCCATGAATCTTTCATAAATTGATGCATAGACCTAGAGAGTGTTCCACATTGCATATACCAAAACTACTCACCATTTTATTTTTAAATATTGTGTTCAGCTTACTTATCTTCAGCTTTGTTTATAAAAGCATTGCCAAGCCAGAAATCGTATTTGTTCCAGATATAATTGTAGAATCACTATGCTTCTTCTCAATTTAGTTTTTACTTGTCCATGTGTAGATGGCTGTAGTGAGTTATTTTATGCAGCCAGCAGAAGAAGAGAACAGAGAGTAGAAGAGGGAGTGGCTCATGACAAGCCTCAAGAGTGGACTTCCTGCTGTAACTACACACACCAGGAAACTGAGTTCAGGAGAGGGTCGACTGAGGATTCTGTGCGACTCTACCGGCTGTCCTCTCCCGTCTTATATCCATCTTTTTTGTGTTCTCTTAAGAAAAGTTTAGTTAAGTGATTATATATGATAATAGGATTTATGCAGGTGTGAAAGAATTGACAATACAGCTATTTGAATTGAACAAGTAAATCTGTTTACAGTAGGATTTACCTCTTTCTTCAGTATCTTTTTTTGTCTTTGAAGTGGTAATCTACAGGAACATTTTATAAGTACCTTTTCATGAGCTCCTTCCGCTATAATGATTTGCATTTTTTTAATCTTTATCTAAACAAACAGAACAGCAGCAGCATGTTGGCCCCTCAGCAGAATGAGGTCATGACTCTTGGAGAATGGGAGGGGTCTGGCAACAGGGAATGACGGGTTTCCATGTGCCCACTGTGAACAAGTAAGAACCACATCTTTTTGTATCCCCTGCAGAAGCCACAACCTTCCTGCGTAAATGTGATTCTGCCTAATTAGTCTGTTTGACTCTCTCATGAGCTCAAAATGTATTCTCTCCACCTGCTGCTGATGCCACGAGTTGGTGCTTGCTCCTCTGTGCTTTTTTAAAGTCCAGACTTGTGCGGACCATTTCAGCTCTCAAACCGCCTCCACTACAAAGCCATGTATTGCCAACAGCTGTTTTAATTATTGTTTTAGCTGTAGAACTTTGTGGGCTCCATGCTCAGGAATTAAGAAGTTTAAAATAGGTCTGAGTAGTCTTATTTATTTATTTATTTATTTATTTATTATTATTATTATTTTTATTTATTTATTTATTTTTATTAAATCAACATAAAAACACAAGATACACTTACAATTAGTGCTCCAACTCAAAATCCTCCCACCCTCACCCCCATTCACACTCATTCACACAAACGGGGTTGTTTCCTTCCATATTAACATTCTGGTTCCTACAATATATATCAATGCAGTCTGCATGGGATGAAGTCCATGAGGCACTGCCCTAAACCAGTGCCTCACGGAAACCACATCCACCGCAATAGGGTTGTGTGTGCTGCTGGTCAACTGTTAGTAGTAACATTTACCAGTTACATTTTACTTAAATTCATAAATTATTGTATTTATTTTTTATTTTTTATTTTTATTTTTATTTTATTTTTATTTTTTTATAAAGAACACTATCTTCACCAGACCAGAGTAGTTGTATTTGCTTAGCTGTTGTTTTTATTGTGTGCCTCAGGATGCTTGAGATCAACATGGACAAAGTTGTCGCTGGACGGGCTGCGGTCAAATTCTTCATCCCTCTGTGTGGAAAAGCTGTGGATATGAAATGGTAAAGTCATTAGACATTTACACGCGAGTTAGTACTCATTTGATTTCTCAATGTCTGTCTGAATCGCAGGCTTGCAGACTTGGGTCACTCAGTGGTCGGAGTGGAGATATCAGAAAAAGCCATCCGAGAGTTTTTTGTCGAGAGCAACATGAGCTACACTGAAGAGTCCGTGCCAACCATCCCCGGAGCAAAGGTTTTCAGGGTGTGTGCCAAGAGTGATAAATTAGCTATTAAACTAATGATTTATACTTTATCGTCATGGACATGTGCCAACTGTGTCCAATATGTTTTGCAGTAGTTAATAGCCTGGCTTTCTTTTGCAGAACAAAGAGAAAACGGTCTCGCTCTATCAATGTGACATCTACAGCTTCACCAGGTGACACGTAATATTGTTTTGCTGTGACTAATGAGAGATGTGCAATGATTAGAGAAACTAGGATGAATCTGGCAAATAATAGTCATAAGCAGGGGCGGATCTAGAGGGGTGGTACCAGCTGTGGCAGCTGCCACCCTAGTTAAGGTCTTGCCACCCCAGCTGCCACCCCATTGATGTCAGCCAGGTTTTGTCCTTCTCTGGAACTGTCTAAATTGTAGAGTAGTCATCAACCTGGCACTTTATAAATGCATTGTTTCAAAGACTATAGCAATCCAGATCTTCAAAGCCTGATTCATTTAATAGCTTTTTTGGTCTGTAAAACCAATGTGATGTGTTAGCTACTTGGGTGCTAACAGAGGCTCACTCTCAGTTACTTTTTTGACAGGACAAATAATTATAACAACTTTATAGCTAAATAAGGAGCCAGGTGCCAACTCCTGTGGCTCCCAAAATGATGATTTTTACTTTTTTTAAAAATCTTTTTTATTTTTTTATTTTTTTACAAAAGTTAATATTTTACTGAGTTAGAAACCCCTTACTTATATTATGGACAATGCTACTATTTGTATATAATTTTGGGAGGCTCAGTCTGCATCTAAACAAAAAGATTGCCAAAACATATTCCCGCTATAAACATTCAACATTGTAAAATGTGTTGCCACCCCAGAAGTTATCCCTGACCCTGCTTGCCACCCTGTGACTTTTTTTTTCTAGATCCGCCCCTGGTCATAAGAGATGCGTTAAAGTGAAAATGATGGCAGATTTTTTGGGCAACATTTCATCCTGGGGCTCAAGACATTGGTGGAGTTGAAGAGGGGGAGATGAGAGAGGCTGGGGAGGATAGTTCTGCTGCTGTTGTGGACATAAATTTGGCATTTGGCAGGTAGCTAAAGAAGCATAGGAGAGTGAAAGGGCTTGAGAGGAGATTGAGAGGCAAAAGAATGTGTGATTGACTGACAACAACAACAACAACAACAACAACAACAACAACAACAACAGATAAATGACAGGTTTCAAGCAAATGCATGAGCTTTAATCTTCTTTGTTGCTATTCACTGTTTTCATTCTCAGTTCTCTTGAAGGGCAGTTTGGAGCCGTGTGGGACAGAGGAGCTCTCGTTGCCATAAACCCAAAAGACAGAGAGAAGTGATGTTTCACAGTTTCTTTTATAAAACAATCTCAAATGCAATAAATCTTTTTTTTTTTTTTCATTAAACAGATATGCTGCTCTCATCCATTCACTAATGGCTCCCGGCTGCAGATTTCTTTTGGACACTCTTCTCTATAATCCTGAACACTACACCGGTATATTTACATTATTATCTTAAACATAATTATCTTCAGCATTATTTACATTTTTCTGTATTTGCTTTTTAGGTCCTCCATTTTTTGTACCCAATGAACAAGTCCGTACATTGTTTGGTGAGTGTAAGAAAACTGTGATTCTGGCTTTAGAAATATTGAAACTAAAATGCTAAAATGTTTTCAGGGTCCACTTGTGACATTGAGCCTCTGCAGGAAGAGGGCGTCTTGACGGAGGACTTTAAAAGCTGGGGCCTGGACTCCCTCACTGAGAAACTGCACCTTTTAGTTCGCAAAAGCTAATGAAGACACTGGAGATTTATAGGACTTTACAGCCTTTGTATGTTTAACCACCAACAGATTAATCTGAACAGTCACCTATGTTTTTGTAATAAATATGGTAACACTCTTTATTTCTAATGTAGCCTACTGTATGTTCCATTGCAGTACTTTTTTTTTTTTTTACTTCAATAATGCTGCTTCAGTAATATAATTCTGAATTAACAGTTGTGAGAAAAGCTTCATATTGACTTAAGGTAATGAACCAAATGTATTTATTACACTTTCATTAGTTATAATCAAGCGAATGAATTACTAAAGTTTAAACTGAAAGAAATGTCTAATTTACCTCATTTGTATGGTGCACTCTATGGAAAGACTAGAATCTTCATGTTCATTTATGTTTTGTCTAATACAGCCACTCACACTTTATGCTCAAACATTTACACTTCTGGTATTTTCACAGAGTAGGCTACTTTTTTGTTTACTTGAGTAATGAATTAAATCACTATTTTTTATTAAGCTATGTGTTAAGCCTACTAAAGTTACAATATTGTAAGGTGACAGTAGGCTACTCCCATTTGAGTAAATATTTTGGTTGCGCTATAATAGATACATGCTCTAGAATGTGATGTCATATTGCTATGCATTATGGGATTAGCAGCAATTGTAAACTAATGGAGATGAAGTTAAAATACTGGAGTTATTGTTCACATTAAAACGCTTGGACACCACAGTGTGTTCGATGTATTTAACAGCAGTAACACAGCAGCTAACGGAGTTGTTCCACGGCTTTTTTCTCCACTTTTTATACTGTTTTTAGCTAATGTTAGTCAATGGAAATGTATGCTAACAGCTGCAAAGATGGCGGATCTCTATGGTAACTGTGGCATTTCCCGAACGCTATATCCACCATAGAAATAAATTTATATCCACGCACCCCGCATACACAACGTATTTTATTGCTTACCTCTCATTGGCTGTTGCCTGGATACGGCTAACAGGAAGTAAGTGTGCCACTTTTCACTTTTTACTGAAATCTCCAGACTGAAATGACAAAATATCCAGAGGAAACAGAACGTACGACAGGTTAATGTAACGTTACTTATAATTACACGCTTGAAATGAAAGGTATTAATTGACATGTAATATCCCGACGTTAGTGTTAAAATAGTAGAACAAATTATCATGCGATTAGCCTACTATTCTTACTAATATAATGAGTGGCGGTCGTTGGGAGTGGAATGATGAAACCAACACCGTGGAATTTATCAGGTAAGTTTTCCTTTTTTTTTAACATAATCTGCTATAATTGTGTACAGTAGGCTACTTTTAATGTGTTTCTTTCAAGGCGACCTTGAGTGTCCAGAAATGCATAAAAAAGAAAAAAAATTACATTGAATAGAATTTTAATCATTGTCTCTCACACAGCTCGTTACCACAAGAAAAGCCTGTGTTAGGGAAAAGAAGGCCAACTGATGTTAATTTTGAGGAGATTCTTCAGAAATCGGAATGGTAAGTGTTATTGGAACAAATTGGCACAAAAGAAAAGAGTGCAACACAGCCTGTTGGTGTGAAATGTTCATTACATGATAAAGGAAGAAGTACTACTCATCATAATATGTACAGAAGTAATGTGAAGTCAGAATTTAAAGTAAAAGAAAAAATGTGGAATAAGATTCGAATTTGTATGTTTTCTACGACTTAAACGTGCGCATGGTAAACAACATACTGTGGATAAACATGGTGCTACTATTTCAGGCTGGCCGCAATGTACAGAGTGAACAACAGAGGGCGCCAGAGCACCATCAAGAGCTTGGACCCTTCTCTTCTGAAGACTTACAGATCTACAGTGTTGGAAAACCAAGGGGCTTTTGTGTCTATCGACGACGTAAAACGCAAGTATTCTGAATTTGTCTGATGAATTGATCCATCCTCCCACAATGACCTCTTGTTAATTTCATTTCCACATTAAAGAGGTGGCTGTCGGTCTGCTGCAAGATAATTACTCCCTCCCCATACCTCCCTGCTTCCTGGATCTCTTGAAGTGAGATGTACAAATTACACCGTTGTCGTAATTTTTTAAGGCTGTCAACAAATGACAGAGAATTTCCTTTAATCATCATTACAGGAGTCAGCAACTTGATGAAGTCCTGATGGCGCTTCTCTGCTACCTCTGCTGCTTCTTTCAGTACAAATCACTGGAAAACAAGCCCAAAGCGTTGATAGTGTAAGAAGTGAAAATGTGTTTTTGTGCATGTTTACGGTACATGTTGTTATTCTGTCAAGTTTTTTTCTCTGGCACAGTTTGGACATCGTCACGGAGCACCAGATGAAGGCGAGGAGTTCTGCCAAAAGAGACTTGGCGCTGAGGAAGCTGGCAGTTTGCTACTTCAGCCTGATCCTGGATAGAGACGCAGGACAGAAACAGCACAAGTAGGTAACTCCGCTGATGAGACAGTAAAGGCCATTGACAGCTCCACATAACCCACTGTCAAAATCCCTGCACACAATTCATGGTTTGCACATCGTTCCCAAAATCTTAATCTGTCATGGCCAGAGTTCTCACTACGTTCTCTCTCTTTATTTGCAGTTTCAAATAAAACACATTGATTGAAGAATATTTATTGTCTTACTGTGCAGTGTCAAATAGTTTCCAAAATGCCTTGTCTTCCAGGGGCCGGACGTCCTCTGATCGTACCGAATGGCTTTTGGAGGGAGTAAGTACTAATAAAACTCCAAGTACAACACTGGCCGCCTCGGACAACTGAGCAGCCGTGATAAATGGCGTTAGTGTACACTTTTCCGCCTCTGGACTGGTACCTGACCTCGCAGCAGCGTCGTGTTGAAACAGACCCAACTGCATTGCCTCATGTGCAGACAGAAACATGTGTCTTGAGCTGGTCAGGGGAGCGCGGAGCCAGCTGACCAACTGTGAATAAGGGGCGCAGTGAACGGGAACAGACTGACATTGAGTGGTGGCTTTGGGCCCGGTGGCACGAATGAATTAGTCAGTGATTTGGGATGTAGACTGCACACAGGTGCTTTGCTTTGACAGGCGCCCTCTGCGGTGTTTAGCCAGGTGGGCGGACAGGAGACAAATATCACGCAAACTGCAGCTGCCTGTTAACCTGCTGTGTGTGGCACCAAATGGATACAAATAGCACATGCAGTATCTTACAGGCACGGCCCAAAGTGACCCAGACTTAGAACATGTTAATTACTGGTGTGTTTCATGGCTATTATGGCTATAAAGTAAATATATCTTTGAAGACAAACCGTGCAACATTTCACCCAATAGAATAACAATTAATTACAGGTGTTTATAGATCTGACTATTTCACAAATCCTTTGCCTGGGATTTCAGGTTCTGTACAGCTTCTTCTGCTACGTGTCCTGGGTGGCGTTCGGGAGGAAGGACCTGAAGGAGATCCAGGATGAGATTGGGCGTATTTTGTACTCGAACAAATTTAACGCCGCAGTAAAACCCAAGGAGGAAGTACCATCGCGCAGGACTTCCACGGTTTCCAATATTTCTGAAAGCAAGACTGGAATTCAACATGTGGCCCCCGGATGTCACAGTGCACTGAATCTACGGTTAGTACTACACAAGAGTCACATTTTGAAAGCCACTTCTATGTACAGTATATACATAATCACATTGAATTACTGCTTGTAGTTGTCAAGGTACCTTTAACTCCCCCACAGCTCTGGTATAAAAATTATACTATTTAAAGCCACCGTTTGAAGCTTCAAGTGGCTAAGGATCACTGAAGTGTCCATTTCTTGCAAAAAGGTTTATATAGAAGTTATTATGCTCTCTTTATACAGGAAGCTTGTGAGATATGTAAGTGATACTCTTAATACGCTCTGTAATGTCTGCAGTTCAAAGACACTAAGTCCTTGAATTGCAACAGTTTAAACCCGGGCATGTGTCTGCCATCCAGTATCATTACTAATGGAGACAGAGACAGTAGCAGAAGTATATTAAGGTAAAAATACGGAAATTAGCTCTAATTTCTGTGCAAACAAATCACTTTTTTAAACTGTAGCAGCTGCAGTATCTGAAGGCAGTTGGAGCAGTTGAAAGTCCAGGTGAAAGTGTATTGGTTTGTGCACGTCCTCACCCTGGAGAAGGAGTGCTCCACCCTGTGACATCAGCAGGTGAATCAGAGTCTTTTGAGCTCTTGAGACGGTGGTGAATTTGCAGGATTCCTCAACCAAACATGAATGAATGAAATGTGGAAACTTTTATGCTGCATTATATCTGATTTAAAACGAAACATCATTTTCTGATTTGTAACATCATTCATCTTTTTCATGCATGCTCTTCTGTTTGACATCGGACTGACAGTTTTCTTGCGGTGAGACGCCTCGTGCTCTTCCTCGCTGTCAGGTTCAGCCCAAACAGTGAGAACCTGTGCGTCAGTCTCCTTCAGCGCAGGACGTGCTCAGGGAAATGCTATTGACACCGAAAAGCCCGTTCGATTATACATACTGTACGAGGGAGAAAATAGGGCAGATCTCTTGAGAGTCAGCGCCTCTCGGTTGATTAATTGGTTCCCATTTGTTTGGATTTCTGTACGGTAACTGAAGGACGTTTTTCCGTGCTTGCACAGCTGTTGAGTGGAGGACTATGGCGGCAAACGCAAATGGAGTTTTTTTTGGGGGGGGGTTGGAAAATATACAATGAACTATATAAATTCCACAGCACAGTTCGTCCTGTTCTCTGCCTGCACTGGCACAGGCTGTAATTGCTTTTGGAGCAACATCCAACACGTACTTCGATTGCATATATTTCCCTGGAGTTCACTTGTGCCGAGCTTCTTGTACGGATGCAATAGTGCACATTAGAACATTAGGAGGCCAGTTTCAGTTGTCATATTTCCTGTAAAACCCATCCCGTTAGGTTCAGTGCATAATATTTCAACACTTTGACCAGGGCTTGGTAACGTTAAATTTTTCAAAGAAACGATACTTGGTTTACGATACAAATACCTGAATGATAGGGGTGGGCCATATTGTATCGCATATCGTTATCGTAATTTAATGTTTTTATATCGTAATTTTTTATATCACGGTGGACACGATATAAGTTATGTTACGCTCAGCTCCATCAGAGCAGCATAAACACTGACTGGGGAACACGGGGACAGGTGCTTAAAGAGGGGGTATTATGTAAAATTGACTTTTTCAAGCTTTATATCATGTTATTATGTCATTCCCTCATTAAACACATGCCTGGAGTGTTGCCTTGGCTCATTCACATATTTTTGAGTAATCAGTACCATTTTAGGTGTAGCTATGCCTCAGTCCTCCTAGGAACGCCCCCACCTCCTGGAGACGCCTCTGGACCTTTTCGTCACCAGCCAAGCCACCAACCACTGCTCCTCAGCTCAGCAGAGCCCCCTCCCCGCACAGTAGTGTTGTTTAGATGCCACAGCAGTGTGCTGAAGGGGGCGTGTCGGAAAGCTTCTTAAAGAGACAGAGGCCTATTTCAAGACGTTCAGTACAGCCATTTTGAGAGAGCAATTTTATTCATGGCAGTTATTTTAATTTACTGCATATACAGACCAACAGAAGGTTACGTCATCATTGTAGTATGCTATAGACTGGTGCTATGTGATTGAAAAAAGCACAATACCCCCTCTTTAAAAGCTGAAATGAAATGAAGGATGTAAACTGCTTGAGTAGATCATATATACGAGGAAATTAGAATGCCGTTAAAATGAAAACGAATAACATATCTCTGAATTAATCTTCCCAAAAGGCGTAAGGCTGAGATTTTGAAGTCATTTGTCCATAGATATCGTTATTGTGATATTTCTTTTTTATATCGTGATATAAATTTCAGGTCATATTTTGTATCGATACTTTTTCCGATACAAAATAGTTGCCCAGAACCAGAAAACAGAACGATAATGTCAATTTATTCCATACATTTCTTTTAAATTTGTATCATTTATTTGAGCTGAAACAACAGGCATCAAAACTTGGTCCAGAGAGATACAATATATATTTTCAGTACCTGCTTTCCATACTTTTTTTAATTTTTATACCAGTAGTCCCTAAACCAGTCGTCTCTCTGTGTTAAGTCATAGAGAGAACATAAAACTCCACAGAGTGAAGCCTACACGATCTGGGACCCGGGGTCTGTGAAGCAATGGAAAAACAGAGACTCACCTTATTGTGAAAATTAGACGAGTATTTCTTTCCAAGTGACAGTTTATATGAGAGTAAATTGGCGCAAAATCTGAAAATGGAAAGGATTGAGTTTTGCCTGCAGCGTTTCCTCTGAAGTCAAGAAAATCCAGCTGGTTCGACTGACTAGACATCTAGATAATAGAACAGTCTAGTTCTATTATCTAGTTATGCTTATTACATACTTTAACCAAACTCGGGATGTGTACTCACTCCTGTCTTTCCTCCAGGTCTCGCTCCTCTCTGCGCAGCGTTGTGAACCAGAAATCCCCTCTGATGGTGTCCCTGCTGCCGTCGGCGCGGGAACAGTCTCCTCACCTGTTCCTCGGACCTGAAGCCAAGCTGGAACACGTAGCGCAGACTGAGCCCAGAGACTCACAGGCCCAGACGGAGGAGCTCATGCAGGAGCTGTCCAACATGAGGTCAGGCAATACATGCAGCTGGATGACTTTAGCAAAGAATGGGACTTTTGTGGTGAGCTTGTTTGATGTAAAAAGCAAAACTAGGGACACATTTAGTGATCAGAAACCTCTTTCACTGTGCTTTAGTTGCTTATCTTTCAGTCAGCTCAGTATCTGTCTATTTCATTTCATCCTAACCAATCTCGATATTAGTTAAAGGAACAGGCCACCGTTTTTCCATACTGAGTTATGTTCTTACCTGAGCTTAGACGAGTTGATGTGTAACTGTCTGGTCTTTACGCGTGCGCTCAGTCACGCAAATGTTGTTAGCATTTAGCTTCTCCCAGCAAAGGTATAGCCCCAAACTGGGGTGAAGTTAGAAGCTACCAAGCTGTTCCATGTTTTCCCTATTTAAATACAGCTATGTGAGCCTTTACACGATCCAAGTCTAGTTACACAAAATTAAACATGTCGATTTTTTAAGCGGATAAAAAGGGGTACTATATATTGTAAGGCGTAATAACATAGGAGCACTTCCATGTCCGCGCAGAAATATCTCACTTTACTGTGCGGATTACTACATCTTACAATATAGTACCCCTTTTTATCGGCTTAGAAAACTGTAACTGGACGTGGATCGTGTAAAGGCTCACATAACTGTATTTAAATAGGGAAAACGTGGAACAGCTTGGTAGCTTCTAACTTCACCCCAGTTTGGGGCTATACCTATGCTGGGGGAGGCTAAATGCCAACAACATTTGCGTGACTGAGCGCACGCACAAAGACCAGACAGGTACGCATCAACTCGTCTAAGCTCATGTAAGAACATATCTCAGTATGTAAAAACGGTGGCCTGTTCCATTAAAGGGGGGGTATTATGCTTTTTTCAATCACATAGCACCAGTCTATAGCATACTACAATGATGACGTAACCTTCTGTTGGTCTGTATATGCAGTAAATTAAAATAACTGCCTTGAATAAAATTGCTCTCTCAAAATGGCTGTACTGAACGTCTTGAAATAGGCCTCTGTCTCTTTAAGAAGCTTTCCGACACGCCCCCTTCAGCACACTGCTGTGGCATCTAAACAACACTACTGTGCGGGGAGGGGGCTCTGCTGAGCTGAGGAGCAGTGGTTGGTGGCTTGGCTGGTGACGAAAGGTCCAGAGGCGTCTCCAGGAGGTGGGGGCGTTCCTAGGAGGACTGAGGCATAGCTACACCTAAAATGGCTGCCGTCTAAGTTTTTACTGATTACTCAAAAATATGTGAATGAGCCACGGCAACACTCCAGGCATGTGTTTAATGAGGGAATGACATAATAACATGATATAAAGCTTGAAAAAGTCGATTTTACATAATACCCCCCCTTTAAGTGCAATAGTGGTAGAAGAGCCAGAGCTTTTACCTTTGCTCATCTCGTCCTCCCTCCACAATACCCTGGTTTGTTTATTTCTCTCATCCCGTGCTTCTTGTGTTCCAGCTTTGGGATCCTGGGTCAGCCTCTGAAGCAGTTTGACCCTGCGACCCTGACACATGAAGACCAGCGCGCAGACAAAGAGCGAGACAAGGCTTCAGTCAGTGAGGGTCAGAACAGTGAACCGTGAATGAGTCACAAACAACTACAAAAAAACAAAACAAACACAAAAATCCTCTCATTTAGCCGAACTGGGACCTCCGCTCCTCTGCTGCCAGTTTGTTTTAGTGAGAAAAGTGTGTGTGAATATTTACTTTTCTACATCAGACTCACACTATGAAACAAGTCAGCGCACTGCTTTTACAAATTGCTCACGCCTTGTCGTTGAAGTGCTGTGTTTTGAAGGGATTTGCTGGTGAATTTTAACAGCTTTCTTTCCAGCTCGTTGTGGCGCTGCTGAATTAAACACAGCTATGTCATTAAGGTTCAAAATCTGCTTACATTTCTAACACATTAGGTATGAAAATGCAGTCTAGTTCATGACCCGCTTATTTCAGAATGCATTACATTTATGTATTTCATAAGTTAAAAGGATCATCAATGAAAGCTTATAAATACACGGCTTATTTATGGACTGATATTACCGTTTACACTTTATTCCGTGTTTTCCACCGGTGGTTACGCAGATTTAAGATCACTTCGAAGTACTGTGGTCAGCTTTAGTGGTACTTTGAAGTCTTTTGGAGTTCAAGTCCTTATTAATTTTAAATGCAGCCCACTGCTTAGTTTTGTTTTTGACCTAGTTTAGCTCTAATGCACTGTAGGATTTAGACCAAGAATATGTCCTGTTTTTTTAAATCTCATTCCGTCATAGTTTAGTCCTTTTTTTTGTTTTTGGTTAATGCCTTGGTTTAGTTTAATAACTGTTTGAGCTAATTTCAGCCCTGCAATTAAATGAAAGTGGATAATCCTTTGTTTTTTTGTGCTGTTACTTGAAGAGTTTGTGAAACGGATTTATGGATTACTGGATTCCTTATGGATCCTTGTAGAGTAAACACACACGGTGTTAGTTACCCTCCTCCTGGAGTCCCGCAGACCCAGTGCGCCGTACCCGGGCGCGCGGTGGCAGAAGGAGCTTTGCCTTGGCCCTAATTGGCTGTGTAATCTGGGACACAAGTCGGGCTAAGCCTTTGTGAGGAGTCCAGGGACTCTTACTAAGGGGGAGGGGGGAAGTCAAAGTGCGGTATACTCATTTAACTGAAATTGACTCAAGGGGTCATTAATGACAGCTTTTTGGTGACGCAATAGTCCACAGTCCTAATTGTATTTTTATATGTTACATTGCATGCTATCAGTGCATTTCAGTGAGTGGGGCAATTTCTGCTAAACAGCTTCTGTAGACTCTTGTAACAGACACAGAAAGACTAAACACTGTAGTAAACTGTAAACTTTTCACATCATGTACAACCTCATAAAATATTTGACCTTCCAAGTACCATGAGGCTTAGATCAAGCTCAAATCAGGAGTAATCCGGGTCTAATAGGTGTTATAATGATATAACAGTACAACTAAATCATTCATTCATTCATTTTATTTATAAATAATTATGCACATTTAACATGTACCTACATTTATATCCAAGGCTGTGTAACAAGGTATAAACTATGTGTTAACAAGACAAACACCAAGCTTGAACTAACTAAAACTAACTAAAACATAGGGAATTAACTCAAATGAAATATATTCAGTAAATTAACCTCTTAACCCCCACCTGAACCGAGCACATTTCCTCCAGTTTGCCATTACCCGAGTTTGAAAAAGGTTTGAGTGTCAAACGGCGACAAAACGAGACGAATCGGATGATGAAAACGCAGCAAAAGCAAAACAGCCACTGGGAGCAAAAAAAAATGTGAGAAAAAAGCTGCAAAAGAGGAACAGAAAAGCTTCCTGTGTCATGTGACTTACGCGAGAATGCGACAAAAGCTCAACAATAAAGCCACCAAAAAGCAATGAAAATGTGACAAAAGAGGTTAAATGACTACAAAGTTGCACTTGCAGAGAAATTGGACTCACTGAAAGTTAAGAACTGTAATAATACATTCCACCGCCAGAGGGAACCCATGTCCATATATCAAAACAATGAAAGCAATATTAACTTTGTACACGGTTTCTCTTTCTTTTTACAGTAACATATGGACCTATATTTTTCACTCCCCTCGTGGACCCACCACATGGTACTTTTAACACTGAATTAATCCCTATCAAGTTCACAATGAAGACCTGATTAGATTTAGATGTACAGTGACTCTCATTTACTATTAATGATCATTACTCAGACTGACATATGCGGCCAATTAGCTTCAGTCATGCTTTTATCCCCCGGCATTCGTTTTTTTCTCTCAACATCAAAATACGATAATCAATATTAATCACTGCACCGGCTGAACGTATGTCAGGAGGCCTCTTTATTACGTTCATGTGATTATGAAGCTGGTTTTGATCCGATCAGTGTTTAGTCTGCACCATAGAGACGTCCAATTGATTTAGAAAACAGTGGATGTTATGCAGTTGTTGGGGAAAAGTGCTTGTACTTTCCAAACAAAGCATTTGATAAGTTTCAAGGTTGTATGAAAAGTATGAAGTGGACTGTGTCTGAGTCTGTGTGCTGCACGACTCAGACAGAAATGGTGCAACGCTATTGCTCTGGCATATCAAACAGGACTGAAATACAAGATTTATAAACTAAATTAAAAGGCTCTGCCCTTTTCTTATTACGCTTCGTATACATTTCTGAGGCACCATCTGTCGACTGCCCTGACTTCATTATTAACATGGTTTCTTTCCTCTTGTGGATGCCACTTTGGGGACTTTGACAATTCAAGGGATAGAAAAACGTATTTAAATTGTTAATTCAAGTCTCCTCACTTGGAGAGTGGATATGCAGGGCCACCTAATGCGGCCTACTGTACAAAAGCTGCCCTGATTCAAATTGTTTTGCCACAAATGTCTGACTTTACAATATGCTGAAGGGCACATTACATTTCCAATTATTAACAAATTGTCGCCAAGCCCTAGACATCACTGTAGTGGGAGCAGAGGCGGGTAGTAGTTTTATCATACGGTACTTTTTACTTCTTGAAATCATAATGAAGCATCTCTGCTCTTACTTGAGTAAAAATAAATGTTACTTTTTCCACTGTGAGTAAATATTTCAGCAGCAAATGCTCCATTTTGATCAATACAATAGATGTAGAGCCGTCTTGTGCTTCTTGTTCTTTAGGTTTATTTTGTTTTTCTGTATTTTCTGCCATATTCTTGGAATTTTCTTTGTAAATATCACAATCTCCACATGAGTTTAGGTTTTGTTTCGCAATATGGCGTCATCAGACTTTGTCCGCTCAAACAGTTACTCGCAGTATGACAGTAACATTTTCTCCAAGTACTTTTTTTGCTTTGCTTTTGCTGGAGTCATTATTTCGGTCACTGCTTTTTACTTGTACTTGAGTTAACCTGTTAACCCCAACCTGAGCCGAGTTTGGCATTACCACAATCTAAAAGGTGCTCGGAAAAAAAAGCGTCAAAATAGCAACGAAAACGAGGATGAAAACCCGATAAAAAAGCAAAAGAAAAATTCAAAACACAGAAAAAATAAGCTACGAAAACACGAAAACCCCAGAAAAAAAGAAAAAAACATGAAAGAATTTTTTTTTAAACACTTGAAAATGTGAAAATAGTGGGTCTTAGCTTTCAAATGAGGCGTTACACTAGGCTGTAATCTCCAGTCAAGAAGCTTTTAGATTTGGGTAAAGCCGAACTGGAGAAAATGCACATGGTTGTAAGAGGTTAAATAATTTCAAAGTAACCTTACTTGAGTAGATATTTTGGCTACTCTACCCACCCCTGAGTGGTACTGTGTGTAAATGTCACTATAGCACAAAAGTGACAATAGCTCAAGTGCAAAAGCCAAACTAAATTTAATCTTGTCATTAACCTGTTAGAACACCCTGAGGGGGGCGTAACCGTGCACCCCTTGAACCAGTGCTCCTTTTGCCCTTTCCTCGCAGGGAGTCTCGTGGCTCCCGGTGACACAGGCGCACACACACAGCACCAGCACCACCAGCAGCAGCAGCAGCCGAGCGCAGCCAGCCCAGTACGCGCACTTTCGCGGAGCAGATCGTATCTCTACCCCGTCCTGCCGCTCGTATCCCTCCTGTGACCAGACCGACGGAGGACTAGATCAAGACCGTGCGTCCAAACTACACACCGGTGTTTTTTTTTTTTTCCCCCAGCGCGCTTGTCCGAAAGTGCAGCCTATACGTGGTGGTGGGGGGAGGACTATACGCAACACGTATCCGGTGGGACCCTACTCCAGAGAGAGACGAGCGGCAGGAGTTGTTGGAGCGAAAGGGCGCAGGAAGGCGAAGAAGGAGCTCAACAGACTGGGCTTGAGGAAGATAGAGCTGGACATATAAGAACAGGCATACACACAGGTTTCGCTGCACGTCGCGTTTTTGGGCACGGGAATAATGCGGAACGTGTGGATAATGTTGACCCTCGGGCTGGCGGTGTTCCTCTCCGGAGAAAGGGTGAGTTGTTGCAAACTTACAAGGGGCTTTTTTAGCTGTGGAGGGGGGAGAAGTTGTTACTAGTAGTGAGTGACCCCTCTGCTGCAGTTTGGCTTCCGTTTTCTTTTTTTTTGTAAAGCCGCATATTCTGTTAGATCAAGACGTCGTGCGTGTGTTCTGGCGCTTTGGTGTGACTGTCATTCGGTGCCGCGGACGATAATGTTGATTTAGCGAGCACGGGGGCTGACGCTACACCGGGGGAAAACTAGTCGGATAGCCCCCGCTGGCTGCGTGATCGGAGCGTGACAAGCGGGCGCTAGGGCTACTTTGCACAACACTGCTGGTGGCGCTCAGTGCAATGCGACTCCTTATTGCATTATTACGAGATGCAAGATAGAATAGCCTATAAAGTTTTCATTTTTTGCTTTTGAATTCGGATTAGATCCCAGCGCCTTTGCCGAGACAGTTGTAAATGTTTAATCATTCTCATATTCATATAAGACGGTTGTTGTTTTTTGTCAGCCCCAAGCCCACTATAAATTCATATATAGGCTATTGTTGCCATAGTAGCAAACTGAATTGTTAAAGGTTGTCTTCTGGACTGGGTTGTTCAGAGTGGGAGAGCAGTGATTCTCAATCAGGGGCACGGGGACACCTAGGGGTTTACTGCCATTGGAACATCATTTTAAAAGGAAAAGCTATGAATGAATTTGAAGCATGAATTTGCGACTAATTTAGCTTTATTTTTACGCAAACATTGTCTTCATATGGGCAAGGCAAGTTTATTTGTAGAGCACAATTCATACACAAGGCAATTCAAAGTGCTTCACAGTTGCAGAAAATTACAAGAAAACAGATCAAATCAATCAATAAAACATCAACATAAAAAATAATCAATTACAGTAAAAGGGAAGAGTGCAGATAAAATACTTTCAGTTTTCATATGCACGGGTAAAAAGAGCTGTTTTCAGCCTGGATTTGAACATTGTCAGAGTTGAGGCCTGTCTCACATCCTCATGAAGACTGTTCCAGATTTTAGCTGCATGAAACTGAAACGCAGCCTCACCGTGTTTATTATTGACTCTGGGAACCACCAGGAGACCCCTCCCTGAAGTTCTCAGGGCCCGAGATGGTTCATACGGCTCTAACATGTCAGAGATGTACTTTGGTGCTAAACCATGAAAAGACTTGTACACAAGCAGAGCTGTTTTAAATTCTATTCTCTGAGTGACAGGAAGCCAGTGCAGAGACCGGAGCACTGGACTAATGTGGTCGTATTTCCTGGTTCTTGTCAGGACTCGAGCAGCAGCGTTCTGGATGTTCTGCAGCTGTCTAACAAATAACACTTTTGTTGACCATGATTTTATGGATAATCGCCAACACCCTCATTGTAGGGGGTACACGGTCAATGAGGTACCCAAGACAAACTACTGTAGAGGATCTTTGTTTAGCACTGTGGCTCCCCTGGTCTCGGTCTGCACTGGACACTGGCAAAGACCAGACCTTCTCTTTTGCACGCTGGGTTTTTGAGTTTTTCCTGACATTTGTTTGACTGTTTTGCTGTTTATATCATTTCTGTTCCTGTTTGTTTGTAAATCAGTATTCGGGCAGTGTCTAAAGTTGTAGATGACCCTGAGTACCTCCTGAAGAAACCCAGGCATCACCAGTTTGGCCAAATATACTGTATCATATCTCACACTTTAGTAGACAGGACACACAGGGAAGGCATATGGTTTAAGCCTTCAATTATCCGTAAATCACTTAGTTTAGGACTTAAGACTGCGAGATTCTCGATGCACTTGACTTATTTGACAGGTGTGCTTAGTACTTATGAAAAGTGCTCATCATATTCCCATTCCTTTCTGAACAGATATGTCTAAGTGTAAGTTCTTGGGCTGCGTTCCAAACATCGCTCTCATCATCATCCAGCTCCTCGCTCTCCTTGTAAACCCTTTTCCTGTCAATGATATATGGGCCCAGCTGCCCGCCTCGCTCCTGTCTGCGCCTCCGGAAAGTGCATCAACCCCCAAAATTGGCCCCGGTTTGTTGGACTGACACATTTTGGCACTTCCACGCTGGCTCCCACGTGATTATAGCGCCCCCCCCCCCTGCCTGTTGTTTCGCTGTGGGCTGTGACTTGTCGCTTGGCGCGCTGCCTCCTCCTCTACAGTCACTTGTCCAATTAGCTGAATCAGACACTGTTGTTTTTAATGAATCACTGTTTTGCACAAGGACACTCTGAGTTTTGGGGTATATTTAGCTCAAAACTGCACTTTGAATTTGTACAGTAATTAATCTTTATCAGGCCTTGGTGAAGGTGAGTGTTTCTGATTGCCTCTGGTGTGGTCCAAGTTCTAGTTTAGTCCCAAATCCCTTTGGTGCTCCAGTTCCCCTGTCAGCCATGCACTAGAGGCCGATCCACCATATAGCTACTCCTGCATGGCTATAGCTCAAGATCAGACGAAGGTTGCTGTATTGCACTGCTCCTGAGGGTGTCCCCAGGGGCACTGGGAGATGGATCAAAGGCAGTGTGGACACATTTCCCTATGGGCTTCACTGTGCAGAAAATGTACGCCGTTCTCATGGCAACTTCCAGACTTCACAACCAAATAGATATACTGTAGGACTATCTTTTGAATGGCAAAAAGTGCTCAAATTGGCATCCATAAGAGGAAAAAGTCATGTGACTGAAACTCTTCATAGATTCAGTCGGAGAGGAAATTAGCCTGTTCCCATATACTGCAAAAAGTAAATAACTAGATTAGTTTAAATATCTCAATTTGAGCATAATAATCCAAATTTGAGTTGTTTTGACTGGTTAAGATGTAGTTGACCTAGATTATTTCACTTGTTCTGAGATGTTTCTCTCATTTCAATACGGTTCGTCTTTATTTCAGGTCACTTTCTTTGCCAATGGGGTAAGAAAATCTGTCTTATGCCATTGGCAATTTTACTTACTTAGTTCAAGCAAGATTCCCTTAGAACTAGTCGTAAATGTCGTCAAAAGAGCAAAGTAAACTTGGTCAGATCAGAATAAAAGTCTAAATGAGTGAAAACCGCACAAAACAGGATACATTTCCGAATTCAAGTAATTTAAGCCAGTGCTTGATATTTACATGTTGTAGTGTGGATGCTGCTTGTGCGTAGAGTTGTTGCTTCAGTCTTGATGTTGCTAGATGCTGGTGATATTTTTTTTCTGCACACTGTAACACCTTTCATGGAAGAATTGGCATTATTGTTATTATTATTATTATTATTATTATTATTATTATTAGCAACCAACAAAAACATACTCCAGTCCAGTCTGATCGATCTCTTCCTGCCTTATTATCTCTCGGCCCGATTAAGGTCTCATTCAGATCGAACACGTGCCATTGATTTCCGGCTGGTGTTGACGAGCAGTGAATCAGTGGCTTCAGGCAAATCTGTCGGCTTTTAATTATCCATGACACATCCCATAGATAATGGAACAGCCGAGTCCTGCCACGGAGGTGTGTGCTGCCAGAGCAGAGAAGCCCATTTATTTTAAGGGAAACGCAGTCTTTGAAACCTACTGTGCCTATTCAAATACATCACCCATACCTCTGTACTATACTCCTTCTCGTGGCACAAGCGTTGCTTTAAACACTATCCCCGAAGCGTTGCCCTCCCTTAAACCTTATCCGATGCCCTGAGTGGAAGCGTTAGATTGGTTGCTTTGGCCTTTCTCCCTCTGTAATAATATAAGGGATTTTCTCGAGCCTGGAGGGTGTCTCTCTTTGAGCGTTCGTGGGCGATTTATGATGGTTTCCTAACCTCAGCTGCCCTCTAAAGAAACATCCGACAATCGAGATCTCCTCTTCAGTCATCCTTTAAGAAGTAAAACCAAACAATAGCAGGTGGAGACAGGATGCAGCATATATTATACTCAAGCACTTTCAAATAATTCCATCAGGAGTCAAATAAAAGTAACCCAAAGATAAGAGTAAACAGTTTGAGAGTGGAGTGTCCGCACAGAGAGCCCTGGGAGGACCTCCGCTGAATAACAGTTTGTGGAGGCGGTGAACTACACTTCTGTTTCCCAGTGAAACACGGCACAAATTACAGACCGCAGCATCCGACAAACAGGACAAAACACAGTGGTCAGAGCACAGACATTTTTCAACTTTTTCCACATCAGTTCGGAAAGTGGAGGAGTGCAGCTGGTGGCAATCGGAGCTCTTTGTAAGTTTGTTGCAAATATTTACTGGAAGATCTGTGCTACTGTCATCAATAGGACTGCACAATGTCCTACGAAACGATCAGTCACATCAGTCGTGTGTGGCGCAAAATCATTATCGCAAGTGGACACAACCATATTGTACAATCTCTAAGGTGTTCCATGTGACTGAGATTTACACATTTTTAGCAAACACGGCACACATGGCAACTTAAAAAAAAACATTTTCTTCTTTTTATTTCAATATAACCTTGTTTTGGTCCTGATTTATGATAAATCTGAATTACCTTTTACCTAGGCCTTTAGAGGAGTGGTTTTCAACTGGTATGGTGTCATCATGACCCACAATTACCCTCGGATGACAACGCAAATATGACTTAGACTTGTAAAATACCATGTCAAATATTGTCTTTTCCTCAAAAATGGTTGTTGAATAAGCATTAAATAAGGCAAAGAGCTGACATTAAGATCAAAACAACCCGTCATTTGAACAGACTAAAGTAGTGAATCTATACTTTTTCTATAAAACCTCAAAACATGGCCAAGCCCTATATGCATTGCCTAATAAGGGAGAATAACACCAATGTTTTCATAGACGTAAAGAAAGATACTGCATAACTGCTGCTATTTTGTTGCTCTTTTAATGTGTTTAGGCGATTGCCGTCTATTTGAGAATTGACTCTGTGCATAACTTCAAATCATAACAACGCCGCCCAAGAAGTGACTTCCTGTTTCGATCCAGCACGCCAAAATAAAAGCACACAACTCGTCTCATGGATTATTTCAGCAGGTACTTGCAACATTACAAGAATATAAGTAAATACACACATTTTGTTAATAGTTAGGCAGAAAGAAAGTTGAACTAATGAACTGCTGAACTAATGAATAAGATGGTGCTTTTATTTTGGCGTGCTGGATCGAAACAGGAAGTCACTTCTTGGGCGGCGTTGTTATGAATTGAAGTTATGCACGGAGTCAATTGTAATAGGTGGTGTTCACAATTTAGAATGTGATGATGTCGGGTCAATCAATCAATCAATCAATCAATGGTTTTGTATAGCCCAATATCACAACAGGAGTGGCCTCATAGGGCTGCACCGAACATAAATAAAACAGAGCAGTAAATAAGACAATGTAAAGTTCAGGTGAATCAAGTATCCAGGCAAACATAATGTCCAAATAAGCGTCAGCAGTGGGTGGCGACGAGCGGCGCGGGTGTCCCCTGTCCTTAGACTCTCCAGCACGGCAAGGAAAAACTCAAAAACCCAGTGGGAGAAAAGAGAAACCTTGGGAAGAACCACAGATGGAGAGATCCACTCCCATGGACGGACAGGCTATAGAGACCCAGGCCGACGGAGTCCCTGAAGCAGACGGGCCAAGATCGCAGACCGTCCAGTCCTTGTTGTGAATCCAGTAGGCAGGGTTCCTCCTGCCTGGAGGGCAGGGGCCAATACAACTCTATGGGAGAAATACACTTTTGTCAGAAATCTCCTAAACAAAAATTGATTTGGTATTTGACAGTGATTGGATGTGGCAATGAACCTGCCATATTATTTTTTTATGTCTGAAAGTGTTTTTGAATATTTTCTCATCACTTTCGGAAAATAATTGGACCTTAGTTGATATGTGCTGACAGAGAAGACAATGAAGTTTGATACAGTTTTTGTCTCATGCAGATTCTCCCAGTAATGACTGTGCTATTAACCAAAAGTTACCACAGTTACCATAGTTACCATCATGGAATTTTCAGCTGCCCTCCACCTCACTTTTAAACTACGGGCCCTTTAGAATGTTGCGATGTCACATGAACGCAACCTATTGTATGAAACAACCAAATTCGCAACTGGTCTGGCCCTTGTGGCAAGTTCAAAAACCCAGTGTGGCCCTCACATTAAAAACTTTGCCCATATCTGCTTTAGAGGGTATACAGATTATGTCCCCGTATGTCGACAATATCAAGTGTCACACTACAAAAAGGGAATATCAATCATGGGTTTAAATGACTTTGATTGACAATATGTATCTTGCTTTGAGGTAGTTTTCACCTATTTAAGCATTTCAGACTGTTCTAAGGTGATCTCGCTTGAAGTAAGAAAGTAAAACAGAATCTGAAATAAAGACATAATGTATTGAAACGTGTCAGAAACATCTCACAAGGGAAATAATCTTGGGCAAACATCTTAACTAGTCAAAACAACTCAAATTCAAATGATTATGCTCAAATTGAGACATTTATTCTAATGTAATTATTTATTTTTTCCAGCGCAGCGACAGATTATAAAACTTGTCTTCTTTTGATTTGGCACACAGTCTAAGAGATTGATGGAAAAAAGATGCAAGTGTGAAAACAAATGGATCCTTTATCAGTTTAATAGTCATTTGGATGCACCTGCTAATATAATCTAGTCTTATTTGATAGTAAAAGGCCTCACCTGCTGCAAAACGGTGACGCATTCGGTTTGGTCCATAATTAGCACACTCTAAAAGCCTCTCATCTCCTCAAAATGCTTCTTCAAAACCATCAGCTTTTCAGAAATACCGGCGCATAAAAGCTTTGGTGGCGCTCCTCCTTTCATGAATGACACAGCGGATGCACCGGCGAGTTTTGATGTTTAAATAACATATTCTGAAAGATTGTTTTGTGTGGTTTTATAAAAGCGGTGATCGTCATCGTCAATAGAAGCTACTCCAACAGTTTGCACCTGAAATGTCCTTATTCGTCACACATAAAGGCTTTATTCTTTATCTTTCCATCGGTCCAGCGCTTTTTGATTCCCTCCACGCTCTCTCCAAGGCTACTACACTTTGGATGTGAGAAGTGTCTGTTTCGTCTTGTCTGGCACAAACTTTGTAGAGGTTTGCAAACTTTTTTTTTCAGTACTCTTTGCAAACCCATGTTGGAAAGTTTGGATGTTCTGAAAGACGACCTGAAGTTAGTCGGTGTGAGAAAACAGGATGTAGGTAGTGGTAGTCTGAATATTGAATGAACCATTGCCTTGACTTGTCAAAGTAAAATTTGAAATACTAATACTAGAGATGCACCGATCCAGCTTTTTTGCTACCGATAGTATATTAAAAAAAAATGTATCTGCCGATATTTGCCGATACGTCTTTCTTAAAAGTGTCTTGACTCTTTTCTGCATTTTAAGATCATTAAAGTCATATTTTATTGTCATGATATTATGGATCAATTATCAATTATGTCTACAGATAAACTCTTGGATTAACATTTAACAAGAATAACGGGACCTTTCTACACTAAATATCCTTGGTTAAATGACAGGCTTTAGGATACATTAATATAAACATGAAGTGATCTGATCATTATAAATATGTTAGATCAGTTATTTCTTAAACTAAAACACAAACACTTGGCTTCAGCAGTGGCCGATTTTATTTTATTAGGCTACTTTAGGTATTTCTATGTTAGTTTCTGTCCCAGCCTTGATTAGTTTTCATTAGCATTAGCATGCTTGCCTTAGCATACTGATGCTAACCGCAACATTTTGCGTGGCAATCGACAATGCGGAGGTTGAAACTAACTCAGCGGTTGAATTCTCCAGGATCTTAGCTTTCCAATGATATACAGCATGCCCATATTCACTTAGATTTAGGTGGTAAAAGTTATGTTTTTAAGGCGTTGAGAGCCAAAACTGGTATCGGTTCAGTATCGGATATTTGTAGCCGATACCCGATATCGTAATTTTTTCAGTATCGGCTCCAATATTTGATACCAATATCGGATCGGTGCATCCCTAACTAATACCACACTACTTACCATAATCAAATGTAATGTATTTTCCGATAACTCTAGTTAGAGTCTAAACTAATCATTATCATAAGAGGTTACTGCATCTCTGTTTCATGTATTACCACGGCTTATATCTCACTGAAAATCTTCGAATCCAGGTTGAAGTATTTTAACTTTTTAACTTTTTTTTAGAATTTTAGCTTTTAACGTGATTAGTTCATGATTACATTTAGTTTTTATGGATTGATCTCATCTGCCGTCTTGTAATTTCACGTAACTGTGAAGCAGTTGCCTTGTATACGAGTTGTGTTCTACAAATACATTTGCCTTACGACTATTGCTACTACCACTTAGTTCTATAAATTACTTTTAGCATCCTAGCTCAGAGCATTCCAGTGTAGTGTTGGGCAAAGAGCCGCAACTGATGATTATTTTGATCATGGATTACTCTACTGGTTGTAATTTTCAAACATTTTACCACACAAAGCTAAATTGACGCCGCTTGAGGACATGTGTGTTTGTAGGAGGCTCTTAGTGCTAATTCTGCTTTCTCATTGGATATGACACACAATATCTTTAGAACAACAATGAACAAAACACTACAAACCCTAACTTTAAAAACAGAAAACAATTTCAATACACGATGAGTTGTTTCGGCCCTACTGGCAAACATCAGCCTCACCTGAATCTACAGAAGAAGAAGGCCTCATCTCAATAATCTAATCTCTCATCATGTTCAATCCTCACCGTCTTCTTCAGGGAGAAATGACCAGAGTGAGAGAACTGTGCAATACAATATTACTGACCTCCATCTAAGACGTGATACAATAGTGGAGTCCGCTCAAGTGCCCACAGAGAAAGCTTGTGTTTTGTGTCTGCCCATAGCTTCCTTCGTGTATGGACACTGATGGATTATGGGTAAAAAAAAAGAGAGAAAGAGAGAGAGGGTTTAGGTTTGTGTCTTTTCAGGAGCCTTCTGCGAACTCCATTAGTGGTTGCGTAACGCTTGGCCGGCCGGATTGCGCTCAAATGCTCCTTCTAAAACTAACGGGTCGCGCGCCACCAGCGACGGGACGGGACTGTCTCTGTCTCTTCTCGCTCCCACGTGCGCAAGGTCAACAGTTATAAGAGGAATTTAAAAAAAAAGCACATAGAGGGAATGTTTTGAGTCCCCGGCAGCTGCATGCGGAGGAGCAGGTTGCTGCGAATTCTGGGTTAATGCAAAATAAAAGAGCGGCATTAAAAATACAGGAGCAGGCTGCGGTGGCGGAGGAGCATCTGGCACTAAATCATCCTGACCTCCATCACTGCACTCACATGGGCTTATTATTACGCCGTAGTTGGGCCACACTTCTGAAAACGTATTCAAGCTTATGCTGCTTTATACGTGCATTTGATGATTCTACATGCGAAGGTGACGTTGTTGACTACGTTGTGTGCAGCTGTTTTTCTGAACAGATCTCATTTATAAAAATAGACACATCTTTTTCTTCTGTCTGTTTTTCATCCAAGTTGACACCGATGCAACTGAACATACGCAAGAAAACAGCAGAGTGGCAGAGCAAAATGTTATTTTCTGCAATAAATGACTTGGTGAAGCGGACGATGCCTTTTTTCTTTAATTGTAGCCCACAGTTTCATTTATATGACACACATTCTAAGTGATAAAATCCATCCCCGCTGTAATATTTGAATCAGAAAGTGCCTCTCAGCAAATTAGGTCTGATATAATTTGTGTTTTCCTAAAACATTTGCGTACATGTCTTTTGAACGGCTCTTTGAAATGAATAAATCCTCAAGGGTTGAGTCGATATAAAGATCCATTGTTTTATTGTGAACTTAACGCCACATGCTCATCTACCACAGGTAACCAAGGCGAGATTCTCTGGCAAACAACAGAAAAGGCCTTTTTACTTTTTTCTAAAGTAAAATCTTGCCCTGGGCACCAAATTGGCTAGGACCAGCCCTGACTGGGATACTTAGGAGGTATTAGTGGTGATGAACACACAGGTGCCTTAGAACCTTAAAGAGGGGTATTATGCTTTTTTCAATCACATAGCACCAGTCTATAGCATACTACAATGATGACGTAACCTTCTGTTGGTCTGTATATGCAGTAAATTAAAATAACTGCCTTGAATAAAATTGCTCTCTCAAAATGGCTGTACTGAACGTCTTGAAATAGGCCTGTCTCTTTAAGAAGCTTTCCGACACGCCCCCTTCAGCACACTGCTGTGGCATTTAAACAACACTACTGTGCGGGGAGGGGGCTCTGCTGAGCTGAGGAGCAGTGGTTGGTGGCTTGGCTGGTGACGAAAGGTCCAGAGGCGTCTCCAGGAGGTGGGGCGTTCCTAGGAGGACTGAGGCATAGCTACACCTAAAATGGCTGCCGTCTAAGTTTCTACTGATTACTCAAAAATATGTGAATGAGCCAAGGCAACACTCCAGGCATGTGTTTAATCAGGGAATGACATAATAACATGATATAAAGCTTGAAAAAGTCGATTTTACATAATACCCCCCTTTAATACATGCTTTGCAGCTTCTAGTACAAAACCATTGATTGATTACTAGAAAAATACAATATCTAACTGATCAATTCAAAATGACAGTGAATTGTTAAACATTAACGGACAATTTTCCCACAACATTTCTAATTTTGCTTTTGTACTACTTCACTCACCAACCCTCGTAGACTCTTAAGCCTCAAAGGAAATCATTACCATTATTTATATTGTCAATAAACTGCATTTTCTAGGGAGGCTTGGTCATTACTAGTCTTTTGGGTTTTTGGTGTTAAATTCCCACTCACACATCTGCTTGGGCTAAATGAGGAGAACAGCCAACATCTGTGGGACGCATGTTTCGGATCTGGCTTTATATTCTCTCCCTCCCTCCCTCTCTCTCTTTGTTGACCATTTAGACATGTGCACACTAGTAAATCCTCCCAAATAGTCGCGATGTTGCTTTTCCAAACCTCCCTTGAGTAGGTGTGCATGGGCATGTTTAAAATACATCACAATGCCAGTCGCTCGCCTTGAGGAAACGCGTTATGGGGAAACCAATGCGTCGGAGGCCCTGGCTTATGTTGGGTAGGGGCCATCTTGAATCGCTGACTAAAAAAGCAAGAGGACACCGAGAAATGTGCTCGAAAATATTTAGCCACATTAAATCTGGCACTTTTCTTTCATCCAAGCGTCCCGCATTTCTTTCACGCTTTAGTTCTTTCTTGTATTTAATCAGCTTTTTGCAAATGGAAATTCTCCTGGCAGCACATGGGGCGGAGGGGTCTGTGGTGATGGCGATGAATAAAGTGGGGGGAAAAAAAATCCTGCTTTAACAGGTCTTTTAAGTTTCCGATTCGGGTAGGTAGTCATTCAGCGCGGTTCTATGTCAACAGTGAGACATGAATAATTGTCTCGCCTTGATGCCTAGACTGGTCTCAAATGAAATTCAGCATGTCCTCACCGTTATGGTGAGTTCTTTCCTCCTCCGCCCACTGTGACGTGTGCCGGGTGAACTGGGGACTCTATACTAACCATTTTTTAAGCAATCATTCAATTGTAAGTAGGCTATATAAGGAAACAAATACCCAGTTAGGTGTGAGCTTGCCAATTGTGCTATGAGAAAGTTAAACAGACAAAGTAGTTGGAATAAGTTAACTTCAGGGTGAGTGGAGAACACCTTGCCCTGGGCCCGAGGTATTGCCATTATGGCGTTGAAGAAGAATAGGGTTACTGTACTGTGAGGCTGAGTTAGCTGATACTGTAGTTTTGCTGGGGTGGCTAAAAGTAGGATTGTGGCTGAGTTGCTGAAATGGCAGAATAGTGATGGATGGAGAGTAAATTTATATGAATGACTTGAGAGAGAACAGAGAGCGCATCTTTATCAATGACTTGATCAGGTGGTTCAAATACAAATGTAGCAACTGGCTGAGTGCTTATTAAAATGCTGTCATCTGCTAATCTGCTAATGTCATATCTGCTAAATCACACCTGTCAAGTTTTGGATTTGAAAATACGGGGAATTTTCCGGCGCTCTCCGCGAGCCGTCCCAGCAGACCAAGCAAGTTCCAAGATGGGGCAAAATACGGTAGTTTCCCGGCCAAAACAGAAGACTTGACAGATGGCAGTTCTTGCCAGGCGAGTCACAGAGTTCAGTTTGGAAGGGCAGAGTAGTGTTTTTTTTATATATATTTTTGTAATACAACTTTACGGGATAAAAGTACTACAGGAGGACGGCGTGAAAGAGGGGTAAAATATGGTAGCAACAATCAAACAACTTTATTTATAAAGCACTTTTCATACACAAGTTTCTCCTACCACTAAAAACATGTACAAAAGGACTCGCTTTAGGGCCTTCTTCACTGCAGAAAAGGTTCTTACTCTCAGTGGGACGTCCGTCGTTAAGTAAAGGTCAAATAAAACTCTTCAACATGGCCAACACAGCCCCCACACACGCAGACAGAATAAAGATTCAGGCTGAGTACAGATGAACAAGTTGGACTTTGCACGACTACTACAACTATCAACACAACAGCAATTTCTACTGCTATTCTTGCTGCTTCTATTACTACTAATACTGTTACAACCACCACTACCACAATTACTATCACTACTACTAATACTACTACTACTGCTACTACTACTACTACTACTACTACTACTGTAAATGCTGTCACTATATGGATGGCCACAAAAGAAGCAAGTACAAAATGATGTTGCTGGTTGAATCTGCTTAAACATCTCGACTTTGGTATCACCCACATGACCCCTAAGGAAAGCGGGCCGCGTCCATTGGGTCGTCAGTGGCTAAATCTGTCGTGGACGAGGAGGTGCGAGGAGGGTGTGAGCCGGCAGGAGATCAGAGGTCGCTGGAGTCGCACACGGCCCCGACGGTAAACACTGGTGTTTGGTGAGCGCTGCCTCTGCTGCTGTAACTACAGTGAAGCAGGCGCCAGGAATGCGCCCACCCGGGGCCCGGACTGTGTGTTTTAACTTTGCATAATGAGCGTGGAATCGATTTGACGTGGAGCGCAGTGTTTTTGTTTGCGCTGGGGTTAGATTTCGCCCCAAAAATCTGAACTATGTGGTGTCCATGTGGCCTGTGTTTTCTTACGTTAGCTTGGATTGGCGTGGGTTTCATGATAGTCTCGAAGTAACAAAATCAGCAAAGGTGCCATGCATTGTACTTTATAGTGATTTGTATTACTTGGTATTTTTTATTACAAACAATGAAAGCCTCTAAATGAATGCGCTAGTTGTGATCCAAACTCATTCCTAACTTTTGTAACATATTTGTAATATCCCGATTCTTCACAGGGGTGAGTTCATATAGCCTGGTGGGACGATTCCCCTCTGTATTTTTGTGTACAGTTTTTCCCACAATATACTAAAGGAGGGTTAGGAAACATTCTGCAAACATAGCGATACCAAACTCCTCCTGATGCTCAATTAGACACTGACAATGCTGTTATTTCAGAGTGGGTTTGAATTATAACGCTTGGAATTAATTTGTCAGTAATAGTTGCATTTATTGGGTGAAATATTGCACATTGCGGTTTACATCAAGTTTATAGTCACTTCCTGCAGTCTGAGAGAAACCAATGAACACTTGAATTAATTAGAAAGACATATTTTTTCTTCTGACTGTATCTTATAAAACTGCAGGGACCTGACAAAAGGAGCACTAGTCGAGGGGCAGCCAGGTCTTCTTAAAGTGCATATGACATTTTTTGCTAAAACACAGATTTTGCTCAAAATTATACCCAGTTTTCTTTAGTTTGACCACTTTTGTGATGTTTATGTTTTCACTTCCTTATTGGACACCGACAGGAAGTCACATCGAAGAAGGTAAACAATTTTAAACTGTTGCCGTGCAACCATGTTACGTCAATGGGAAATGAGTGAGTCAAACTGCTGTGGAATGTTACCTTCTTTTATGTCACTTCCTGTCAGTAGCTTAAAAATTCAAATAAAAATAACTTTTCTGCCCAACATTTCTTCATTAAAATTGCTGCTTCACTGAAAAAAATGATAATTATGCAACTGATGAACTTGCAACTGATGTAATCCATCTAAATAAGTCATATTTTCAAGAGCATTAAAATCTGTCACATGCACTTTAAGTCTTCTCTTTGCGTGGCTTATTTATACGGTGATTTAAAGGTGCTTTAAGTAAATTTTCATGTGAGAATTTTTTTAAATATTTATATGATTTTGACCTTACAGTGACCAAGTGACTGTATGAGTGGTCAGCATGGCGCCTTTACTCTCCATCACAGTGGTCTCTAGGATGTTCCAGGATCAGTTTTGTCTAAGGTTTTCACAGCTGACGAAGCCTCTCAGAAAACCTTCAAAACAATTGATCCCGGAGCGTTGGAGAGACCACCGTGATGGAAAGTAAAGGCGCCATGCTGGTCACTGATACAGCTGCTGGGTCACTACAAGTCAAATACACAAAAATATAAACTTTTTTTCTCGCATAAAAAGTTGCATAATGCACCTTTAAAGAGAAAATGCGTATTTAGTCATAATTCATAAACCATTGGTCTAGGATTGCAGCAATATCGCCAGAAATCAAACACTAAGCCGGAGAACTTTTAAACCCACCAATGTAAACTTGGGTGTTTTGAGGACGACCGTGTACCTAGAAACAACACATAGGCATATTCATGACTGCTCAGCGGGCGTCTTCAGATCCAGTTTGACTTAATGCAGCGCCATTTACGTGCAGACTGCTCGCGCTACGGGCAACGGCGCTAATGACTGCTCTGCGCATTGGCGGCCTGGGAAATGTGTGCGTTCTCTCATAACAAAGCAGCTCGAATTAAGAGACCGTGGACTATAATTTGCGGTCGGTGATACGCCCTGCAAAACACTGCGAGCCTGATTTACACACGGCTCCAGTCTTTAAGCTCCAAGTTATTTTGATTTGAGATAGCGGAGGAATAATAACGACAACTGCAGACTTTAGGGAGTACATTTTGGGATTTTTTGTGGGGTGGGAGGAAAGCCACTGCAGATATCAATTGGCGCCTTTTGGAAACGATAAAATGGGCTCGTAAATATGAGTGAGCGCAGATGTGTTAAATGTGGCGTGCCTTTTTTTTTTTTTTCTTCATAATCTATGGAAGGAGTTAGTTCGGGGGAAGAAATAGCCGGTGACGTCATGCGTTGAGATAGCCGCAAGTGTCGGAAACTCGGAATAGCTAACAGATGCGGATCGTTTTGAGCGACTTGCACACAGAAACATTGTCAAACAGGACGGATTTACAAGAAGCGTTTTGTTTCGCTTTGCCGTTTAAACTGTGATTTGATATATGCACATGCGGCCACAATGGCGAGCTCAACGACATTTAATACAGCTTGATATAAAAGTGGAATGTTTTATTGCAGCATTAAACTCTGGCACAAAAAAGAACAAAGTATAGAGACCGTGTACGTCAACATGTCTGTGATGGTTTCGCCAGTAGCCATGTGTCGTCGGCAAATGTGATGCCAGATGAATGCTGTATGGCAGACCTACATAGAGGGACACTAGATTGTGAGTTTGCCAAGTTTCCTGGTGACTGGAGTATTTCCCAGCAGCTCTGGGCCTTAGATGGAGCATGCTGTGCACTCTTGCCTTTAAATTTTCTATTTAAATCTATGGGCCTTATCTTGCCTGTTTCTAAAGGCAGACGTTAGACTAGACAGGAGGCGCTCTGTGACATCTTCTGTGACTATATCTTCATACCTGGTGCAATAAGAGGCAGGACAGAGACTCTCATGGCAATATTATGTACAGCAGTGGTCCCTCCCCAAGCTTTACCCCCTACAGACCGTACTAGACTGGAATGGTGGTGGTTGCTGGTCTTTCGATCATGTTTCTGCGGTGTGGAGTTTGCCCTGCGCTCTTTAATACTGGCGCTAGAGCGGACCGTCGATTCGGGAGTTGGACAGTGTTTAACTCACAGTGGGAGAAATAGTTTTTGTGTGTGCTGTGAGCTCTTAATGAGATGCACGAGGCTGATGTTGATGTGAAGAAGAGGAGAGCGAAGAGGAAGCTGCAAGCGCCTGTTGTAGTCATAGACATATTATTAATAGACCGTCAATACTCACTCCTCCCCGTTTACCATAATGACCAGGTTCGAGGGGGAATTCATGGCGAAGCATGTTCCTAAAAAGGGCATAAGGGCGGGATTTTCACTGTAGACTCGGCCCTTGCGTGACGTGTAGCTCGCGCAGCTCCAATGCTAATAGTCCAATTCGAAAACCAGCCTGGTTTCTTTTTTTGTGACTAACCCAGCGTTATCTCAGGAGGAATATGTAGCCATAGAAAGTGTTAAAGAGGGGGTATTGTGTAAATTCTTTTCAAGCTTTTTCAAGCTTTATATCATGTTATTATGTCATTCCCTCATTAAACACATGCCTGGAGTGTTGCCTTGGCTCATTCACATATTTCTGAGTAATCGGTAAAAACTTAGACGGCAGCCATTTTAGGTGTAGCTATACCTCAGTCCTCCTAGGAACGCCCCCACCTCCTGGAGACGCCTCTGGACCTTTTGTAACCAGCAAAGCCACCAACCACTGCTCCTCAGCTCAGCAGAGCCCCCTCCCCGCACAGTAGTGTTGTTTAGATGCCACAGCAGTGTGCTGAAGGGGGCGTGTCGGAAAGCTTCTTAAAGAGACAGAGGCCTATTTCAAGACGTTCAGTACAGCCATTTTGAGAGAGCAATTTTATTCAAGGCAGTTATTTTAATTTACTGCATATACAGACCAACAGAAGGTTACGTCATCATTGTAGTATGCTATAGACTGGTGCTATGTGATTGAAAAAAGCATAATACCCCCTCTTTAAAAAAATAGAAACCAGGCGTTAAAGTTGTTTTTAACGTGTCTAAAGTCCAATGCTTTTCAATGGGGGCCTAGCGAAGATATGGAGGTAATACAGCAATGGCGGCCTCCAGTGTTGCGGTCATAAAGCAGAGCAGCTAGCGGCCATTGGTTGTAGTTAGCGTTGTTTGTAGCACACCTCAGCCGACTCCTTCTTTCTCTAGCCAAAAGCACTGGGGCACTGTTGTTTGTGCGCAAGATACCAACTTCGTTTTGCGCAAAGCTGTTTTTGCGCCAGGTGGAAGATTGGGCCCTATATCGCTTTGAGGATAAAAGATTAATAACTGGTTTAATGATGTACGTATATATTTCATCGTTATACCACATCTGCTCAACAAAAACAACATTTTAACCTACTTCCTGTGACCACCTTTTGAGTTAAGAGCAGGGCAGGGGTAGTAACATAAGCCCTCCCAGGAATTTGAGTGTCTGTAACAAGTTTTATTTCAATTTTGCTTACAATATGTCACCAAGCAAGAACAGATGGTAAAATGGATATAAATGAGCAGGGGTTAACTTGCTTTGACAGAATGATCAAACTGGAGTCACGATTCCACCAGTCCCTCAAGACAAAGTCACAACACAATTTGACGTTGCTATGCTACAGCTCCATCAAAAACAAAACAACAAAATAAGTCCCGTCTTTACCCCTTCCATCCTGCTTCAATTCCATTCACAAACTCCGTTGCCCTGATGCTGCCGAACAGTGACGTCCCTCGTGGGTCCAGATGTTTGAGAGTGACCACATCGTCAGAGGCTCCAGACACTGACTCAGAGCGGAGCTGAGCTAATGGGAAAACACAAGAGGAAATGCTCGGCTCGGCGTTTTTCAAGGGGGATTTATCTGCTACTGTCCGAGTGTTTGTGGAGCGTAATGTGGCGCATGGACCAGGTGTGAGCCTTACACTCAGACAGCTGCAGGAAGCACAACAATGATCGGGATTTGTGTATGGGACGTAATCAAGTCTTTCTCATTGCGTCATTCTTGTCAGACTGAAACAGTGCTGACAGTTTAAACTGGTTAAGGATGCTTTGTTTTTGAGGGCGAGCTGTTTCAAATATACAGTGAGTCGATATAATGAGTAACTTATAGTTTGTAGGGTGTCTGCACGCCCTGATTTCAAATATTCGGTTGTAGAGCAGTAACATTCTTTTAACAGGAAGGTTTCCAGTTTAATTTCAGTCAGCCCTGGGTCAGCTGTGGCTACAGTCGCAGTTTACCACCTCATACAGGAAGTGAATAATGGCTAAGGATAAGGATAAGATAAGACTACAAAACAGACACATTCACAATAGCATTATGAGAAGTTTGTCATGCATAACAGCACAATATATCATCATAAGCAGCATCATCATCATCAAAACCTTATTACAGACACGCGGTCCAATTTAAAAAGACAAACACACACATACAAGTTTAGAGCAGACAACTGTACCAGTGATACCACAGTTCAGACAGACAGGTAGTGCGTGTCACTGAATGTGATGTGATAAATCTATTCTCAAAACTGCATGAACTGTTTTGAGTCCAGCTATCCCAGACATACACTACCAAAAAAAAGCTGCTGCAAGAAAATAGATCACACGCTCTAATATGTTGTTTAGCTTTGATTACAGCATATTTGTTGTGGCATTGTTTGAATAATCTTCTGCTTTGTCCAAACAACCAGGGTTGTGTTCTTTTTTCACAAAGAGCTTGTGTTGATGATGGACGAGTGTGACTACTGTGCAAAGCCTAAGATCTGGACTCTGTGGCGGCTGATCCATGTGTGAAAATGATGTCTCATGTCTTTCACAGTGTGAGCCTGATGAATCCTGGCATTGTCATCTGGCAGTTTAAATCCATGCCATTATTATATGGATCTTTAGAAAGAGCATCTGGCATAAAAACAGCGAGGAAGCTGATTACTTGCAGTGGCAACCTTAAAAGGGCAAATGAACAAGGCATTTCAGCTAAAACATACAGGTAATTAGTTTTACATATAGGTAATTAGTTTTGTCTCTGAGTCAGACTTTGCACACAGTGTAATAAACACAAGCGTTCTGTAAAATAATGTATAATCATCTTGTTCTACCAAAGAACATAATCAGATAACGGCATTATTAGCGCATAAACACAGTCGGAGCATGCTGTGAGCCGTGGGAGCCCGGTTTAGCCTTTCACGGCTGCTCAGTGGAGGTGCAGTGGAGGTAAACATGATCACAGCCTGTAATGTGTGGAGTTAATCTTTACTAATGCAGTCTGCAACAGCTGTGAGCGCTCCCACATGACCACAGCCAATTCAGATCAGCCCACAGCGTCAGGCCGGGCACCAGGCAACACCGAGGCTATACCCGCTCCCAGTGATACACAGGGGGCACGGGGTTGTTATTCTGGCTTGAGAGCGGGCAGCAGAGTCACGGGGGGGGGGGGGGGGGGGGGGACGGGACGTAAAACAGGCCTGTTGATGTGGATTTCATCTGCTGCTGTCGGCTCAGCGGCTCGTTTCAGTTGCAGTTATTGAGTGGGAAGCGTGACTGTTTCTGACACCGCATCATCACTTTTGAAGGATAAGGCATAGTCAATGCATAAGAAGACGAATAAGTAGTCAGTCAGTGCGAGAGAGGTAGGACAAGAGAGTGCACGAAAGCATCGGCTTTATAGTGTGCGCATCATTTGCATTCCGATTTGCCTTTGTTTTTCATGGCTGACACTCCACAAAAACACACACGCACGCACATCGGCTTATGACCCATTGTTGTTATCTTGTGCCAAAGTAATCTTTGTGTTTAGCTCGCTCTTTGACTCGTCGATCATTACTCCTGTCTTTGTTTACATCCGTTAAAGAGCAGGTTACGCAAGATTTTTGTGTAAAGATTTTAGAAACATGGCCAGAGTCTGAGGTGATGCTGAAGCTGTTCATTCCAATTAGAAAGAGGAAAAGGTTAATGACAGACTTTTAATAGCGTGTTGGGATATCTGTTGGCCGTTATTATCAATTTTGCAACACAAAAAAGTAGTGCCAGCGCTACCAAACATGATTTTTGGAGAGTGATATCAGAATATAGCATTCGGAAGAGGACTTGATAGTTAAACCCATAGACATATTATTTATAGACCGTCATTACTCACTCCTCCCCGTTTACCACAATGACCACGTTCGAGGGGGAATTCATGGTGGATTTACAGACTCCTCCTCCCCAGCTCTGACGAAGCATGTTCCTAATAAGGGCATAAGGGCGGGCCTGTAGACTCGGCCCTTGTGTGACGTGTAGCTCGCGCAGCTCCAATGCTAACAGTCCGACCCCCGTTAAGTAGGAGATTTCTAAAATTTATCCTACCATAACCAGCCCGGTGCCTCTGATTGTGTCTAACCCAGCGTAATCACAGGAGGAAAATCGAGCTGTAGACAGTTCCAAAAAATTAGGCACCGGGCATTAAAGTTGTTTTTAACGTGTCTAAAGTGCAATGGATTCCAATGGGGGACTAGCGGCTATATGGTGGTACTACAGCAATGGCGGCCTCCAATGTCGTCGTCGCAAAGCAGAGCAACCAGCGGCCATTGGTTAAACCCTATGTTTGACTCCCTGTAGCTGAAGAAGGGACGCAAATTCTGCTCAATTTAAGTAATCGATGGGTTACTTTATCAAACGATTATCGATTAACTGTTAACCACAAGCTTAGAGTCGCTGTACATTTTATATCAACAAGATTGTAAGCATTATTTCTTTTCCCCAGTAACAATCATGAAACATTGTTAAAAAGTTGAATTATTAATCTCTTAACCCCCACCTGAACCGAGTACATTTTCTCCAGTTTGGCTTTACCCAAATGTAAAAGCGTCTTGAAAAAGGTGTCAAAAACGAGATGAAAACAAAGATGAAGATGCAACAAAAGAGCGACAAAAACGTGACACAAAAGTTTTTTAAAAGAGAAACAGAAAATGTGACGGGAAAGTGACAAAAAAAGCCACTAAACAGCAAAATAAATGTAAAAAAAAGGAACAGAAAAGCGATGGAAAAAATGTCTAAAAAGTGACGACAATGCATGGAAAAACATCAATTTAGATGACTTTTGCAGGTCTTAGCTTTCAAATGAGGTGTTACACTGGCCTATAGGCTTTGACCTTATGGATTTGGGAAAAGCTGAACTAGATCAAATCTACTCGGTTAAGGCGGGGGTTAAGAATCAACCAAAATTCAAATAATAGGTTGATAACGATTAATTGTAAACATACTTTTTCATCGTTTAAGCCCATAATGATGATGAATCGATTAACTGGTTAATCATGGACATCCCTAAGTTAAAGCAAAACAGAAACATCTCAATGGAGCTGATAATGTCCGGCTTTCAGCAAAGTTACTAGCTGTGTTTTTGGAGGTATTTTTCACCGCTTTTCAGAGGAATTATTGCTGACATCTTTTCATTTATTGGATGAAATGTTACACAGTGTGGCCTGAAAAGGCTATTATCAACCCTCTGACCCCTGTTACTTGTATTTCTCCTCAGTCCCCCACACCCTTTAAATTACTTATATCCCTTTTTACGCTTTCTGTGATAATCTGCCCACTTCTTTAGTTTTCTCCCCCCCAAAAATTAAGCCTCTTTTTGACTGTGACACCCGCCAAGGTCACTTCCCAGTCGTAATAATAATCCGTGACATTTCCAGGCCGAGGGCAAAGCCGTTTTCATGGTATAACCGTGCAGGGACCAGCGGGGTGTGGGCTCTCATTACTGTGATGATGATAATTTGTTTAATCAAGTGATTGGACGTGTGTGGTGTGGTCTCCGCCGCAGTGGGAAATCCTTTAAGTCTCAAGAGCATCGTCCGAAGCTTTGGCAGACTCCACAGTGGCTGCAATCACAGCTAAAGCATGTTAAGTGGGGAGTTTGATTGTGGGTGGCGCAGCTGGATGAAGCATATGGTAATGTTGATGCTATTGGCAGTGGCGTGCTGGGACCTCATTTCAGCCCGGGAATTTAGAGAAGACCGGCCCACTTTTCTGTGGGTTTATAGTTCAGTGATAGAGCGCTAGTCTCTGGTGCAGGAGGTCCCCGGTTCAATTATGGCTTTGACATTTTTCTAACGCTTTTTTTTTAATGCTCTTTTTCCATGGGCCGCTGCACACACAGTCTGAGCCTGATAAAACTCCACAATCAGCACCAAGTTATGAAGATAAAATATTTACTTGTCCACCTTTCACTGCCTCTTGCTCTCTTTACTCGCGCGGACACTTGTCTCCGCAGGATTGGACTGAACCAACTTCAACTAAAGCGGGGGGGGTGTTCCACTTAAACACCCCTCTGAGTTAGTTCAATGTCAAATGGTATCTCCCTGCCACAAGGATGAAAAGTTAGATGCAAAAATCTTTTCTGATTTTGACACATTTCCCCCTCGTGGGGGCGGCCCAGCCCTAAACAGTGCCGCGGCCCACCGGGAAACCTCCCGACTCTCCCTATGGCCAGCACACCTCTGGCTATTGGTGATATACCAGGGGAGTATGAATGTACGAATGGTTTGACATAAAGTATACACTACAGCACTGGGATGTTTCCCATTAAAGTAACAGGCCACCGTTTTTACATACTGAGATATGTTCTTACCTGAGCTTAGATGAGTTGATGTCTGGTCTTTGTGTGTGTGCTCAGTCACGCAAAAAGACCAAAGATGTTGTTAGCATTTGGCCTCTCCCCACATATACCTATAGCTCCAAACAGGGGGGGAAGTTTGAAGCGACCAAGCTCTTCCATGGGCACAAAGACCAGACAGGAGCGTATCAACTCGTCTAAGCTCAGGTAAGAACATATCTCAGTATGGAAAAACGGTGGCCCGACCCTTCAAAATATTGTTAGATTAAGTGTTAAATATATACCTCATTTTGTGTTCAGTGTGTGCGATTATTGTTTGAAGTTCTGTTGTGTTGAATTCTGAAAGATTCGGCAATTAGGTTTGCAGTCATTGCTTTTAGAAAATACAAACACTTAAAGCTGTTATTCAAACTAACAAGACCATAGCTGCTATCTGTCAGTGCTGATACTAGGCAGGCAACAACAACAACGGATATAGTCTCTGTAATAAGGTGCATGAAGGAACAGAGAAGCAGGTGGTTTGACATAGCACAAGGAGGAGGCACAACAATAATAGAGGGAACGGAGAACACCCATAAAAACAAATGCTGCTTTGAGTATTCTTGTGTTTAGCCTAAAAGGAGTTTAAATACATGTTTGAGTTTTAGTAATATGATCAAATTGAATTCTAGATTCTAGATTTTATTTGTCGTAATAGTTAATTCTCTCGTCCTTGTTGGGGAGCGGGGGTTGAAGCACAGGAGGGCAGGGAAGGGAGGGAGTTCAGCATGGTCAAAGTAAAAAAATAACAGTAAAGATAACAAGCTAGAAAGTATTCAGCTCTTTTTTGCTAATAAATAGGTGTATTAGTCATTCACTTTCTAACTACCGTATTTTCCGGACTATAAGTTGCACTTTTTTCCATAGTTTGGCTGGAGGTGCGACTTATACTTAGGTGCGACTTACATATCAAAACATGTTCGTTATTTTCACACTCACAGTGTCGCTCTATATGCTTGTGTACCGGTATCTGCTACTCCTGTACCACTGAAGATTTAATAAACGGTAAACGAGCAGCAGAAAGAAAGTGTGGAGTGAGCGAGAAACTTGTGAGGGACTGGTGAAAAGCTGCGCAAGAAATAAAAAAAAAAGCTAATTGCGGGCTAAACGCTAGATGGCCACAGCTACTGTAGAGGAACAAGTTCGCAAAGAGGTGCTTCAACAAACTGCTGCAGGCAGAGGCAACGATGCCGTTACGCCTCCATGCCCAGGTAGTTGCCAAGGCTGGTGCAACTTATACTCCGGAGTGACTTATATATGTTTCTTTTCTTCTTCATTATTAATTTTTTGGCTGGTACGACTTATATACCTTTTCTTCTTCTTCATTATACATTTTTTGGCTGGTGTGACTTATACTCCTGGAGCGACTTATATACGTTTTTTTTTCTTCATTATTAATTTTTGGCTGGTGCGACTTATATACCTTTTCTTCTTCTTCATTATACATTTTTTGGCTGGTGCGACTTATACTCTGGAGCGACTTATATATGTTTTTTTTTTCTTCATTATACATTTTTGGCTGGTGTGACTTATATACATTTTCTTCTTCATTATACATTTTTTGGCTGGTGTGACTTATACTCCTGGAGCGACTTATATACGTTTTTTCCCTTCATTAATTTTTTGGCTGGTGTGACTTATATACCTTTTCTTCTTCTTCATTATACATTTTTTGGCTGGTGTGACTTATACTCCTGGAGCGACTTATATACGTTTTTTTTTCTTCATTATTAATTTTTTGGCTGGTGCGACTTATATACCTTTTCTTCTTCTTCATTATACATTTTTTGGCTGGTGCGACTTATACTCCTGGAGCGACTTATATACGTTTTTTTTCTTCTTCATTATTAATTTTATTGGCTGGTGCGACTTATATACCTTTTCTTCTTCTTCATTATACATTTTTTGGCTGGTGCGACTTATACTCCGGAGCGACTTATATACGTTTTTTTTTTCTTCATTATTAATTTTTTGGCTGGTGTGACTTATATACCTTTTCTTCTTCTTCATTATACATTTTTTGGCTGGTGCGACTTATATACCTTTTCTTCTTCTTCATTATACATTTTTTGGCTGGTGCGACTTATACTCCTGGAGCGACTTATATACGTTTTTTTTCTTCTTCATTATTAATTTTTTGGCTGGTGTGACTTATATACCTTTTCTCCTTCTTCATTATACATTTTTTGGCTGGTGCGACTTATATACATTTTCTTCTTCTTCATTATACATTTTTTGGCTGGTGTGACTTATACTCCTGGAGCGACTTATATACGTTTTTTTTCTTCATTATTAATTTTTGGCTGGTGCGACTTATATACATTTTCTTCTTCTTCATTATACATTTTTTGGCTGGTGTGACTTATACTCCTGGAGCGACTTATATACGTTTTTTTTTCTTCATTATTAATTTTTTGGCTGGTGTGACTTATATACCTTTTCTTCTTCTTCTTCATTATACATTTTTTGGCTGGTGTGACTTATACTCCTGGAGCGACTTATATACGTTTTTTTTCTTCTTTATTAATTTTTTTGGCTGGTGCGACTTGTATACCTTTTCTTCTTCTTCATTATACATTTTTTGGCTGGTGCGACTTATACTCCGGAGCGACTTATAGTCTGGAAAATACGGTAATCCACAATACCCGCGAGGCAATGGGTACTTAAAATGAAAGGCCCACTGATAGAGATGGGGAGGCGGGTTAGAGCAACTTTTTTGTCTCGCGTACCCCTTGAGTCATTCATTTATACTCCAAGAACCCCCTACCTCGAGGCTCTTGCCAATATTATTATAAAGTGACCAACTAAACGTAAGATTATTCAGTATTTAATAGCGGGTTGTGTTCAAAATGGAGCTTTCCTTTGAAATTACTATGAAAATTCAATGAGTTTCCCTCCGGAGTGGATGATTAATGACCTCAGTGAAGCGCTTCGAGAGGCTTGTCAAGCTTTTAAGTGCTTTAAACATGTAAGCCATTATTTTTCTGTTGCTATTCTCATCGGCAAACACACACACACACCACATTTATGCCACTAACATTCACCAAATACTGGACATCTTTGGACAGTTGTAGATTTTCCTTCACCTTTTGTTCCCCCCAATAACAGTGGTCCAGATCCTCCGTAAATCAAAGACTCTTACGGTGCACTTGATACTGACAAGACGTAAGCCCTTAAAAGTCGGCTCTCTCACTGAACTGACATAAGCCGACTTTGCGTATAACATATAGTGCAGAGTTAATACCCCGCGAACTACAGTGACCCCTCCACATCTGTGCGTCTGAACAAAGCTCGACTCCGCTGCCCTCCTCCCTGCACACGGCATTACAGGCTCCCTTTGAAGATGATTGCTGAGGGTGTATAGGGGCTGGATGCCGTCGTTTGGTGCGGTTGTGTCTTATGTGTGACTTTTGCGCGACCGCGAACGCTTTGCGCCCTGACAACCGCGGGTGAACTTTGGCGAAGAGGAGGCCGAGGCAGCAGTCGTCTGTGGAGCGGTGGTTTCTATATCCCGGGGTTTTTCCTTTACTGTGGGGGCGCACGGCTCACACAGCGCCGTTTGTCATGATGTGGCTTTGTCATTTTCTCGGCTGTGATCTGGTCAACATAAAAGTCGAGTGTGTAAAGTATAGTGTGAAAGTGCCTGATCCCGAGCCGCTAGCTTTAATCATCTCCAGGAAAGTGAAGTGCGTACAACAGTAAAGGCGCAGTGTATTCACAAAGCTTCCTCATATGAAACAACTTGAGTTTCATTTGTAAGGATTTTATTTGATACATTACAGGAAAAACTTTTCTATTGTGGATATCATTTGATTAGTTTGACTGTTGTGAACTGCTGTGCAAGTGATACAATCTTAACTCAACATGTTTACATCCTCCTCATTGTTTGAAGGAGAGTTTGGACTTTGTGGAATTACATTTAAACTTTAGAAATGACACAACACTGTGGTGGCACAAGTTTCCCCTCGTCTTTCAGCGTATTTGCGCACGTATGAGCGCAGCGGCTCGGCCTCTCGTCTGTCCATCACGGACTTTTAAACCTCTCCGCAGAAATGGGAGGAGGGTTTGTCCACTCAGTACGGGCCTGAGTAGCCACGGTTCAATCACATGTGGCGGTGTTACTTCTTACCGCTCTCTCCCCGTCCATTCTCACTCCTCACTCCTCGCTTAGCCTACAGTAGACTGCACGGGTTATTGGGGATGTTGTTATTGTTCTCCCGCGCTGGCACGTGTGGATTTGGCGATTTCTCACACGAAGGGGGACACGGACTGAGCGGATGGTGTGAGCGTGAGCCAGGAGTGACAGAGGCGCTGGGCCAGGGGGAGAGGACAGAAAGTGGTTCGCGATAACTCGAAATCTGATCAAAAGTAATGAGAATGGACATATATTAGGGCTGAAAGATATATCGTTATCGTATCAATATCGAGATATGAACATTCAAGATATTAATATCGAACAAGCAACGATATATCGTTATCGTATTGATATCGAGATATGATCATTCAAAACATTAAAATTGAATAAAGCAAGATATAAACAATATAGATTTTCATCAATAAAACTGCAGTCTTTGTTATGTTTTTATTTTTCTGAAAAATGCTTGGTTTTCACCTAACCCATAGTTATATCGTATCGTATTGATATCGAGATACCTGGCATGAATATCGAGATATGAAATTTTGTCCATATCGTTCAGCCCTAGTATATATCCGAGTCCTGATCGGGAGGTAATGTCCAATCCCGATCGAGTCTGTAACCACCATCGGGCCCGATTTCCGATCACGTGATCGGATTGGGACATCCTGAGCTACGACTGCTGTTTTTTCATTTCTACTGAATAAGCTGCTGTGAAAAAACATCCATATGGACCCATATTTAGACTTGACTTTACTTGTGTGTGATAAATTAATTCGTTTTCATTATTACAGAATGACTTGTAAATAAAGTTGAGGTTCTTATTAGTTTATTCGGTAGGAACAGGCGCTTCTTGGATGAGAGGCGAAACGTCCAATACTTAAATGACCAAGTACAGATGACGGCGTAAGAATCTCTCACCATGGCGGAAAACTCATGTACGACTGAGAGCTTGCACAAACCAATTAAATCATGAACAGTGTTGTTTTTTTGAGTCCAGCGTCTGCCTTGCACTGAGTATATAATGCTCATCTTTCACTCTCAGAGAACATTACATTGTAGACACTTGAATGCTGAATGACTGACCTTTAAAGTAATGGTGCACACATTGTGAGCTTTATTAAATTCAGTTCATTCCATTTCTCCGTAGCAATAATAAAAAGATAAATTCGTGGCATCTCTAATCCATTGTTCCTGGAAACTGGCGGCGTCTCGTCTGCCTCGTGTCCCGTGAAACTCATTTTGGACGCGCTCTTTTCAATAGAAACTCGGCGGAGTCGTTTTTTTTTGCGATAAGGCGTCTGTTCCGTTGCCTGTTTCGCCGTCCCCACAGGACCCGCTCGGCGCTCTTTACTTTTGTCTTTTATTTGATTGAGCGCGGCGTGATGCGTCCCAGCGGCGCGGCTCGTCATCGCCGGCCGGTGTGGAGCAGCTAGGGTGGAGTTCCAAGTCGGAGCAAATCCTGCTGTTGTTTCAGGGCCTTTTAGGAAAGCCAGACGCGCAGACCACACATTCCTGCGCAATTACAGCACACGGGGAAAGGGGCGGGGATGCGGTCAGTGCATTAAACGACCATTTTAGCAGCAGTTGTGTTGGCAGCGTTTGAATATATATCTTTGTGGAAGTGTGGTTCGTTTCATTAGCCTGTGTGTGTGTGTGTGTGTGTGTGTGTGTGTGTGTGTGTGTGTGTGTGTGTGTGCGCTCGACATTCTTGGGTATTGTGTCCATTTTCTCGAGTTTGGCTTCACCCAAATCTAAAAGATTATTGGAAAAAAGTGAGGATGAAAACGCAACAAAAGTGCGACAAAAAACTTGACCAAAAATGTGACAAAAATATGATGAAAAGGTGACAATGTTCGACGAAAACGCAACAAAAACGTTTCGATGAGCTTTGTAGGTCTCAGCTTTCAAATGGGGTATTATGCTTTTTTCAATCACATTGCACCAGTCTATAGCATACTACAATGATGACGTAACCTTCTGTTGGTCTGTATATGCAGTAAATTAAAATAACTGCCTTGAATAAAATTGCTCTCTCAAAATGGCTGTACTGAACGTCTTGAAATAGGCCTCTGTCTCTTTAAGAAGCTTTCCGACACGCCCCCTTCAGCACACTGCTGTGGCATCTAAACAACACTACTGTGCGGGGAGGGGCTCTGCTGAGCTGAGGAGCAGTGGTTGGTGGCTTGGCTGGTGACGAAAGGTCCAGAGGCGTCTCCAGGAGGTGGGGGCGTTCCTAGGAGGACTGAGGCATAGCTACACCTAAAATGGCTGCCATCAGAGTTTTTACTGATTACTCAAAAATATGTGAATGAGCCAAGGCAACACTCCAGGCATGTGTTTAATGAGGGACTGACATAATAACATGATATAAAGCTTTAAAAAGTCGATTTTACATAATACCACGCCTTTAACCTTTTAGATTTGGGTAAAGCTGAACTGGAGAAAACGCACTTGGTTAAAGGAATAGGCCACCGTTTTTCCATACTGAGATATGTTCTTACCTAGATGAGTTGATGCGTAACTGTCTGGGCTTTGTGCGTGCGCTCACAAATAGACCAAAGATGTTGTTAGCATTTAGCCTCTCCCAGCATATTCCTATAGCTCCAAACTGGGATGAAGTTAGAAGCGACCACGCTGTTCCACGTTTTCCCTATTTAAATACAGTTATGTGAAAAGTTTAGTGACACAAAATTAAACATGTCAGTTTTCTAAGCGGATAAAAAAGGGGTACTATATTGTAAGGCGTAATAATACCTTAGGAGCACTTCGACTTTACTGCGCGGAGGTCGATGTGCTTCTGTATTATTACATCCCAGGGCGATCACGGGTCCCGATGGTGCCATACCAGTTGAGAACCACTGGTCTAAAGACATGTATTGCCTTATCAATAACCTCTATAAGGAAATATTAAAGGAACCATTTTGAGCTTTCAGTGCCATAATGTCAGTATTTTGTTAATTCCTGTCTTGTGTTTTACACCTTACGATTTGATAAAACAAGCCTATTTTACAGTTTTTGTCCTAGCCGTGATCGATAAAAGGTCTTGCTGCACTGTGGATGGTCCTGCTTGATTTCTCCTGTTTATCCACCACTGCTGTGCTTACTCCTGTTTGTTGTTCATGGCGATAAGAGCTTCAAGCAGCTGGATCGCATCTGCCAAACTTGGATCCGTTTGGAGATTTGTTTTTTTTGCTGTTGTGGAGAGTTGTACGAGGCCTCGGAGGAACCGTCAAACAGACGCTGCACTGAAGACACGCAGATGGACGGGTTCTTTGCCAGAATATGACAGAAAGTAATGGAATTTGACCCAGATTTGCTCAGATATCTGGACTAAAGAAGACACTTGGACATGTTTCGGTTATTGGGAACAGAAACAGCAGGATTTTGTCACGGTTGATTTGCACCGTAAATGTAAAAAAAGAAAAAAAAAGCTGTGAAGATTTGTGTAAAACAAAGCTTTAACTAATCACAATGAAGCATGAAACCCCCCACAAGAAGCAGTCAGGCCGTCTTTAAATTTCTCATGGCGAAAGTGCATATGAAAATTATTATTAAGGCGGTAACACTTTACAATAACTACACCTTATTTAGTATTAATAAATGATGAGTTAACACTTAATTCATTAAAGAGGGGGTATTATGCTTTTTTCAATCACATAGCACCAGTCTATAGCATACTACAATGATGACGTTACCTTCTGTTGGTCTGTATATGCAGTAAATTAAAATAACTGCCTTGAATAAAATTGCTCTCTCAAAATGGCTGTACTGAACGTCTTGAAATAGGCCTCTGTCTCTTTAAGAAGCTTTCCGACACGCCCCCTTCAGCACACTGCTGTGGCATCTAAACAACAACACTACTGTGCGGGGAGGGGGCTCTGCTGAGCTGAGGAGCAGTGGTTGGTGGCTTGGCTGGTGACGAAAGGTCCAGAGGCGTCTCCAGGAGGTGGGGGCGTTCCTAGGAGGACTGAGGCATAGCTACACCTAAAATGGCTGCCGTCTAAGTTTTTACTGATTACTCAAAAATATGTGAATGAGCCAAGGCAACACTCCAGGCATGTGTTTAATGAGGGAATGACATAATAACATGATATAAAGCTTGAAAAAGTCGATTTTACATAATACCCCCCCTTTAAAACAAATCATTAGTTAAAGCAGTGAGTAACTTGTTTACCTTAATAAGTCCTTTCCGTAGTCCCTCTGGGGGCAAGTGTATCATCTCGCCCTGGTGTCTCTGGCCAGAAAAACTCACTTACAGCTTTCCCTTCTCCGACCCGGTGGCCCAATACACACTAATGTTATCACGAAGAAAACGCTAACAGGCTAACGGGCAAAGCTAACTGCGGGCTAGCGCCACTTAAACCGTATTTACAACCAAGTTTGAGTGAAAATAAATACCTCCATTGTGTGATTGGATGTACAATCCCTCTCTCCCTTTGTCTTTTCTGTCAGCGTAGTATTTACTCTCACGGACAATTAATGAGTAAAAAAACGAAACATGCTACGACACCTGCAGTGGCGCTTATGGCCTCTAGGGGAATATGAGTTACTTAGTTTTGCTTTAAGTGTAACTAACACTTTATAACTACGTAACTACTACGGTAATTCAGAATGAATAGTTATATAGTTACATACTTCATACACCTATTGTTAAGTAGTTACCCCCACTTTAACCGAGCGCATTCTCTTGAGTTCGGCTTTATCCAAAACTAAAAGCTTCTCGACCTGAGAGCTGACAGCCTATATGCCAGGGTAATGCCTCATTTGAAAGCTAAGCCCTAGAAAACTGATCCTAACTTTTTTTGTTGCGTTGTCGCCGTATTTACGGGTGTATGTCACGTTGCCGAATTGTTTTTGTCTCTTTTTTGTCGTGTTTTTGTAGCTTTTTCATCGCTTTGTGTGTTGCCTTTTTAATGTGTTTTCGTCACTTTTTTTTATTGTGTGATCGTTGCTTTTCCGGCACGTTTATGTCACTCTCTTGTTGCTTTTTTTGGGGTCACTTTTTTGTCGCCTTTTCATCCTCGTTTTTGTTGCTATTTTTTGACGCTTTGTTCAAGAAGCTTTTAGATTTGGGTAAAGCCAAACTGGACATAAATATGCTGGGTTCAGGTGGGGGTTAAGAGATGAAGTGTTAATTCATCATTTATTAGGGCTAAGTAAGGTGTAGTTATTATAAAGCGTGCCTGGCTCATCAGCTTAAGAGTGAGATGTGTGACGCCAGATAATCCGCGGCCTCTGCCACCTGTAAGTCACATGACCAGAGTAATCCAAGGTAACTGTGTCTCAGGACGGATGGCCCGACGCTGGTGGAGTTAATTGATTAACTCCTCCAGCAGGTCGACAGGTAACACAAATTGGGAAGAGGCTGTTGAGGGAATGAAGAGGATTTCCCCACATTTTCTAAACGTCCGTTGTCTTTTATAAAACGTGCGTCCGTGGATATTTACTCTGTGTGTTCCACTTGGCAGGTTTTAGCTGGAAACCGCGCGACTGGGACGTCCCGTGTAAAAGGCTTCAGATCCAGCGTGGGCTCGGTCTGACTCATGTAATTGCACATTGATGCCGCTCTTTAATGCATCTCTGGACAGTTTGCTGCGCCAGTGTATGGGAGGTTATAATGAAGGGTGTGAGGGCGAGACAGGCGCAGTGCAGATTCGTGCACTTTACTGTACATCACGCGCTCACTTAGAAAACACATAAAGTCAATCCATCAAATTGACACGTTGGTGTGTTTGTCGAGCACATTGTGTTTTCTCCATGATTTCTTTCTGCAGGTAAAGTCAGGAGGTGCTTTGTAGAGATACCATAATATTTATTCAAGTAACCTCAAGTTAGTTTTGCTTAAGTTTGAGTAAAAAGCAGTGACTTAAATGTGATTGAATTAAGTTGTTGATTGTGAGTCTGTACTAATCTAAGATAAGTTACAAATGCCAGTAGAGCAAGCATAAATCCCACCTGAGATCAGACAAATTCACTTTTACATTTAAAGGATCTGTATCATGCTATTTTAGCCATTCCAAAGTAAAGTATAGGCATTTATATGATATATTGTACCTCTATCACTATGGAGTACTCATTTTTGAGAGAAATATAAGTATTTTTGGGGGTATTCTCCCTACCCGGAAGACAAGACACTTCGATTCAGTTAACTCCGCCCCTCTCTCCGCTCATTCCACATTTGCAGTATTATAAATATAAATATCGCTGCAAAAAGTGAAGTTACTACAGTTATAAGGAGTTGACATGTGCAACACCGTTTCATAAATGGCTAACACACACACTAACACACACACTAACACACACACTAACACACACGCTAACACGCGTTTTGATTAACTCATCGCTCAGTCTGGCTTCTCCATGAGATCGCATTGGTTATAAAAGTTAATCCACTTTGATTCTGGGCAAGGTTCACCAAGCATCCATCAGGTTGGTTGATACAGTCGCTGAATCCCAGAAAGAAATTCCAACTTCTGGCGAGTGCACTCTTCTTTGAATAGTCCTGTTCCTCTCGTAGCCAAACGCGCATCCGTGACATTATCGTTTGGTAAGAAAAAAGAACAGGCGGTGTCCAGAGTAGGTTAGAAAGAGCTCAGTCTTCAAAAACAAGACTTCTGCTCGGATCTATGGATCCTCCAGCCGTGGGTGCGTTTGTTTAGCCTCGTGGGCCAGCACAGACGCATCGGAGAGTTTTATTATTTTTTCTTTATTTCTCTCTTACAACAAAAATAATGAAAAAGCTGTTTTATAAATTAAACATTACAGACGTAGAGCACTTCCGTTCATTTGTGACGACACAACTGAGCAGCTCAGTCGTTTACCAGGAGAGGGCGGAGCAGCTGCTCAGAGAGCAGGATTCAGGAGGATTACTTAGAACTGCGTGAATGAAGCCAAAAACCACTCTGGGGGTGTTTTTGATAAGGAAATAGCATAACAACATTTTGCATGATATAGCTCCTTTAAAAAATATGTATTTTTCACTTGAAATTATACAAAATAATCTGAGTTGAGGAAAAAATGCAATAAGACCTAACGCACTCTAAATTTAACCTCTTAACCCCCCGCCGTTTAACCGAGCACACTTTCTCCAGTTCGACTTGACCCAAATCTAAAAACATCTTGAATTAAAAACGTCAAAATAGCAACAAAAATGAGACGTAAAGAAAAACAGCAAAGAAGTGACAAAATGGCTATAAAAATGTTATGAAAAAGCAACAAAAATGTGACAAAATGCAGGTGACGAAAAAGTGTCGACAAAGCAAGGAAAAGTCTTCGATCAGTTTTGTAGGTCTTAGCTTTCAAATGAGGCCCTATAGGCTGTGAGCTGCGGTCGATAAGCTTTTAGATTTGGTTAAAGCTGAACTGGAGAAGATGCGCTCGATGAAGGCGGGGCTTAAGAGGTTTTATGTCATTTCTTCCTTAGGATTAGGATGATTGTTCTTTTTCCAGCGTGTGACTCAAATAATTACTCAAGTTAAATGAGTATGTGGTGAAAAATACTTGTTTTAGTCGTGACATTAAATTAACAACACCAACAAAAACAATATACCTTAACATACACTCTAAGCCCAGGCATTTCTTCAAAGCTAGCTCAAGTACTTAGTAGTTAATGTGCGGCGCCTCTGGATCCACTCATACTCCATAAAGCATTGTGCTCTGTGGTTGTGTCCTTGGGCAAAGCGGTTCCACTTCACCTTGCCTTGTCTACGCGAGTGAGAGAACAGAAATATAATGTCACTGTCATTGTATTTATTACAGCTTTGGATCAGGGCTGCGTGATTCTGACACATAACACAAATGAAAAAACTCTTATAATAAGTGAAAAGTGCTGCTTTGGCACGTTTGATGATACAAGTTTGATATAGGTTTGATGATATCGTCTCGTCTCGTTCAAACCATGATCAAAAACAGCATTAGGTAATCACACTGACAACACTAAACAGAGGGATTTCCTTGCTCATCACGCCCTTTGTCCGATTTGCGAAACACAGTTGCGACATCTGTTGTTTGTTGCTAAACCGAGCTCCTAATTAACGCCCTGCTTAAAACGCTTACGTTTTCTTTGCAAAATTGCCCGTTTTGCTTGTCGTGTTTACAGAGGCTTAAGCCGCAATCTCCGAGAGTTAAAGTCGAAACAGCAGCCTGGCATTTACTGCGAAATAGCCGACACGCATTTTTAAGAGTTTGGACAGAAACCGTTTATTTTGTTCAAAGATTGTTGTCAGTCGTGGAAGCAATGACGAGAGTTAAAGGCTCCATACGTGATTTTTCTTTCCTAACTTTCTTAAAGGGGAGGTATTATGTAAAATTGACTTTTTCAAGCTTTATATCATGTTATTATGTCATTCCCTCATTAAACACATGCCTGGAGTGTTGCCTTGGCTCATTCACATATTTTTGAGTAATCAGTAAAAACTTAGACGGCAGCCATTTTAGGTGTAGCTATGCCTCAGTCCTCCTAGGAACGCCCCCACCTCCTGGAGACGCCTCTGGACCTTTCGTCACCAGCCAAGCCACCAACCACTGCTCCTCAGCTCAGCAGAGCCCCTCCCCGCACAGTAGTGTTGTTTAGATGCCACAGCAGTGTGCTGAAGGGGGCGTGTCGGAAAGCTTCTTAAAGAGACAGAGGCCTATTTCAAGACGTTCAGTACAGCCATTTGAGAGAGCAATTTTATTCAAGGCAGTTATTTTAATTTACTGCATATACAGACCAACAGAAGGTTACGTCATCATTGTAGTATGCTATAGACTGGTGCTATGTGATTGAAAAAAGCATAATACCCCCTCTTTAATATATTTGAAGCATAACAATTCTTCTCAGGAACAGGTTCATAGGCTCATTTCACAACATGCACTTTCACAGAAATGCTAAAAAAGTTAGTGAAATTGATGCTTTGTAATTAGATACACAGTGTTTTTTTGTCCCCAGAAATGTTTACAAGTTTACAATAAAGGAGGACAAAGCAAATGTTGGTATAGTGCCTTTAGGAATTACTTTAAAGGGATACTTCGGGATTTTTGACATAGGGCCTCATTTCCTAGTTATCCAGAGTGTTGTTGATGTCTGGAGATATTTTTTTCTTAAATTCATGCAGTTCTTATATTTGAAGAGTCTAGTTGCGCTAGCCTAGAGCAAGGCTAAAGCATTTCTATGGTAACCGCTAGCCTGCATTAAAAACAGTCTGGCGCACTCCACAGTGCACCTGAGGTAAATCACGTATAACGCCAGACTAACGATATAAATGTCTGTGTTAATAGAATAATTTTTGAAATATAACTGACCTTGCATCACATGAATTACCGCATTTTGAGGGACTATTTTCTCACAGATCACTCCGCCGCTGCGTTAGCTTACAGCCACGAAGCTGATGCTGCTGAAATATAAGTTATTTTAAATGCAAAATGGTTAAAATTATTCTATTAACACAGACATTTATATCGTTAGTCTGGCGTTATAAGTGATTTACCTCAGGTGCACTGTGGAGTGTGCCAGACTGTTTTTTAATGCGGGCTAGCGGTTACCATAGAAATGCTTTAGCCTTGCTCTAGGCTAGCGCAACTAGACTCTTCAAATATAAGAACTGCATGAATTTAAGAAAAAAATATCTCCAGACATCAACAACATTCTGGATAACTAGGAAATGAGGCCCTATGTCAAAAATCCCCAAGTATCCCTTTAAGACAGGGATCTCCAACCAGTAGCTCGCCAGGCCTTTCTAGGTAGCTCGCCAAAGACTTTCTACATCTCTATACGCATGATAACTCAAATTTTATATGCATTTTCTGTTTGTTCTGAACATGCTGAACACAATCTGCAAACAGTTGGGTCAATATTGTAGAGTGTAAGGACTAAACTCATTTTCTAAAGTCATTTTCTTTGAAATACTATCTTGGCTAATAATTCTCCAGGGTGAAGTCCACCTAAGTCGCATTTTACCCAAATATTTTTGAAGCATAAGTAGCTCTCCGAAGTTCTGTTGTATAAAAGTAGCTCGCTGGGTAAAAAAGGTTGGAGACCCCTGGTTTAAGAAGTAGTTTCATAGTTTCAAATGTCTTGCTTTTACACTGCAGGAGCTTATACAAAACCTTGGGACTGAAAGTGTTACCTTAGGTTGTCTTGTCAACACAAAGACACCTCATCTAATAAGTCTATTTTGAACTGTATAAAAGTCTGGCTCTCGTCCTTGTTCCCATTGTGTTTACCGACGCCTTCTTCACCAATGCAACTGCGACTTTGTTGCTTCTTTTGTCCATTTCCTTTTCAATGTGAAGCATTTACATTCAGACATATCAGTGACATCCTCCCTCACATCACAACTAATGTTTCGCTGCATCCATAAATCCCCTCTTTGGTCTTGGCCTGAGCCTCCCGTCTGGCTTCTCTGTGTATTATGTTACATGCAGTGAAAAAGACTGAAGGTGTGACATCAATCATTACGTATGGGGTGAATGGGTGAACTAATCGTGGGAGATTTTTAAAATATAATCTCTTGGTTAATCCACTTCAGTTGCAGAAAAACGTATCTGTACTGTACTTTAACAACTTCCAAAAGGTCCATTAGTTACGACAACACGCCTCACAGTGACTGAGTGAACTCTTGTGCGCAGTCATAGTCGACGCTCTCTGCAATAAAAGAGGATCAAGTGTTTGTAATCATTGATATTGACATCCACTGACACGTGATGGTTATTGAAAGATTATGTGACTCAGGCAGCGGTGAGTACGACGAACGCACCGGAGCTTTGATCTGTAAATCCATAGAGCACTTCACTAACCCTGCGTCATCAAGAAACACATTTATATCCTTCTGAGCAACTAACACGGTTCATTATTCATGAGGATAAATGGGATTGAGGTTGTTGTTTGATTTAATTTTTCCAATTCATGGCCCCAGACTGACGTTTGTTTGATGCGAGTGCACCTAAATCAATCGCTTTATTTCCATAATGCTTTACAACACTCGGCAGACAAACGTGCTTCACATAAAAGACAAGAGAAAAACATTCAACATGAAATGACATAAGATATAAAAACACCGGCAAAATGAAACCAAATAGAACAGCATTAGGTGTTCTGTAAGGCCTGTCTCAATATGTAAGTGGGCGCAGTTAAATATTTTCCTTTGGTTGCAGTCAGATTATTGTTGTTATCTGTGGCAGAGGATCGGGGGGTTTGCAAGGCCCTGGGCCCGAGATCCCGAGATAATTTCAAGATAAAAGAAAGTAAAAAATAAATCCACCGGTTTTATATTTCTTTAGAGTAAAACAGCAGATGATTTGTACAATCCTGTCAGATATCAAAATGAAATGAATATTTTCATATAAAATGTATGTTTATAGAAACTGTGAGTGCAATTTCTTTAACCTCTTTACCCCCGCCTTAAAGGAATAGGCCACTGTTTTTACATACTGAGATATGTTCTTACCTAGCTTAGACGAGTTCATTTGTACCTGTCTGGTCTCCACGTGTGCCTTCAGTAACGTAAACACAGCACAGACAGTGTTAGCATTTAGCCTCTCTCTTCTCCTCTATAGCTCCAAACGAGGTGAAGATAGAAGCTACCAAACTCTTCCACATTTTCCCTATTTAAATATGGTTACGTGAAGTGTTACACCATAAAGTATAATTACACAAAATTAAAGGGGGGGTATTATGTAAAATCGTCTTTTTCAATCTTTACATCATGTTATTATGTCATTCCCTCATTAAACACATGCCTGGAGTGTTGCCTTGGCTCATTCACATATTTTTGAGTAATCAGTAAAAACTTAGACGGCAGCCATTTTAGGTGTAGCTATGCCTCAGTCCTCCTAGGAACGGCCCCACCTCCTGGAGACGCCTCTGGACCTTTCGTCACCAGCCAAGCCACCAACCACTGCTCCTCAGCTCAGCAGAGCCCCCTCCCCGCACAGTAGTGTTGTTTAGATGCCACAGCAGTGTGCTGAAGGGGGCGTGTCGGAAAGCTTCTTAAAGAGACAATGTTTCAAGATGTTCAGTACAGCCATTTTATTCAAGGCAGTTATTTTAATTTACTGCATATACAGACCAACAGAAGGTTACGTCATCATTGTAGTATGCTATAGACTGGTGCTATGTGATTGAAAAAAGCATAATACCCCTCTTTAAACAATGTGGATTTTCTAAGCGGATAAAAAGGGGAACTATATTGTAAGGCGTAATAATACCAGGAATACTTCGGCATCCGCACAGTAAAGCGAAGATATCACTGCGCGGATGCTGAATTACTCCTGGTATTATTACGCCTTACAATATAGTTCCCCTTTTTATCCACTTAGAAATCCACATTGTTTAATTTTGTGTAATTATACTTTATGGTGTAACACTTCACGTAACCATATTTAAATAGGGAAAACGTGGAAGAGTTTGGTAGCTTCTATCTTCACCTCGTTTGGAGCTATAGAGGAGAAGAGAGAGGCTAAATGCTAACGCCGTCTGTGCTGTGTTTACGTTACGGAAGGCACACATGGAGACCAGACAGGTACAAATGAACTCGTCTAAGCTCAGGTAAGAACATATCTCAGTATGTAAAAACGGTGGCCTATTCCTTTAACCAAGTGCATTTACTCCAGTTCAGCTTTACCCAAATCCAGGTCACAGTTTACTATAGGTCAGTTTCACCAGACCTACAAAATCAATCTAAATGGAGCTTTTTCCTCACGTTTTTTCCGCTTTCGTCATCACTTTATTGAAACATTTTTCCATCGCTTTTTTTGTTGGGTTTTCCGTCACATTTTAGCCACAGTTTTTGTCACAGATTTTTGCCACTTTTTCGTCCCATTGTCCCATTTCCTGTGGGACATCGGGCCCTACTTTAAACAGCCTGTGGACGCTGCTCCAGACTCACAAGCAGAGGCCCGTTAACAAAAATCCACCGTACGCCGCCGAATTTCCCCGTCAGGCGCTGCTAACTCAAGTCGTGGTCTCACCTTGTCCCACAGCGGTCCTGCAGTTCGTCAGGCAGCATAGCTCTGTGTACTGTACGGCGGACACTGGTCTACATCACCGAGCTGTCAGGAGGGAGGGAGGCGAGGGAGCGCGGAGAGGAAAGGGAACGACAGAGAAGGGGCTTGTTCAATTTAGGAAGCGGCGGCCCAAGTTTAGACAAGGTGGGCGCCGGACATACAGGGTTTCTCGGGAGGGGGGTTTGGCAAATCTGTAAACTTTGACGCAATCGTTTTGTCGTTCAAACAGTGTCAGACGCGCTTTAACCAATTCACACTGTCTCCAGTTGCTTCAGATGTATCAATGTGCAGACGTCGAGGATATTTCACATTGAGGTTTGCCTTTCAAAAGTTGTACACACTTTGGTATAGGTAGAGTAGAGGCACTAAATGATGCCACAGGAAGGAAGGAAGGAAGGAAGGAAGGAAGGAAGGAAGGAAGGAAGGAAGGAAGGAAGGAAGGAAGAAAGAGAAAGGAGGGGAGGGAGAGGGAGAGAGAGAGAGAAAGGAATGAAGGAAGAAAGAAAGAAAGGAAGGAGCGAAGAAAGAAAGAAAGAAAGAGGAGGGGGAGAGCGAGAAAGGAAGGACGAAAGGAGGGGGAGGGAGGGAGGGAGAAAAGAAGGAAGAAAGAAAGAAAGAAAGGAAGGAGGGAAGAAAGAAAAAGAAAGGAAGAGGAGGGGGAGAGAGAGAAAGGAAGGAATGAAGGAAGAAAGAAAGGAAGAAAGAGAAAGGAGGGAGAGAGGGAGAGAGAGAAAGGAAGGAATGAAGGAAGAAAGAAAGGAGGGAGGGAGGGAGAGAGAAAGAAAGAAGAAAGAAAGAAATAGAAAGGGGAGAGAGGGAGAGAGAAAGGAATGAATAAGGAAGGAAGGAGGGAAGAAAGAAAGAAAGGGAGAAAGGGAGAAAGAAGAAAGAAGAAAGAAAGAAAGGAGAAAAGAAAGAAAGAAAGGGAGAAAGGGAGGAAAGAAAGAAAGAAAGAAAGAAAGAAAGAGAAAGAAAGAAAGAAAGAAAGAAGGAGGAAAGAAAGAAAGAAAGAAAGAAAGAAAGAAAGAAAGAGAAAAGGGAGGGAGAAAAGAAGAAAGAAAGAAAGAATCGGTATTGCTTCATTTTGGGGAATGTACGTATATAGTGCATAAGTTTCTGTCATGTAAAGCCATCATGTAAGTACCATCTTGTAAATGGTCTTTTCAGCCATGGTCGGATTCTGCGGGTGTGTAGGGTCTATATATATATATTTTGTTTTGCTGTTGTTTCCTTGTTGCTATTTTGTTCCTTGTTGTTCCACTGTGTTCTTGTGAAATAATGATTTTAATTGTATTGATTTTGGGGGTTGAGCTTATAAGCTCTTGCTTCGGCCCACTCCTTTTGAGCAGAGTGTTTGCTGCTCAAATAAACAAATAAACTAAAGAAAGAAAGAAAGAAAGAAAGAAAGAAAGAAAGAAAGAAAGAAAGAAAGAGAAAAGGAAGGAAGGAAGGAGAAAGAAATTCAAATATATTCAGACCCTATTTCACAACTGCAGACCCATTCCATATTACCTCTTTCATTTTAATTTCAATCAAATCACTATGAATACTCCCTGAACCCACGAAGCTCATGAATAAAAAAAGAATACTGTCTGTAGTCTCTCATAAGCAATGCCCTATTCTATACAGTATTGTATATTGTCAGGTCCACAACAAGAAGCAAACGTTTACATTATGGACACACATACGTACGCATGGTCCCAGACAAACGCAGCGAGGCTGTGGGATTAGCCCGGGATAATGGGCTCACGGTTCACACCACCTGTCCGCTCCTCTGGGCCTTCTGTTTATCTGTCGTCTCCACTTCTGACAAACACTCTCTCTTTCACCCCCCCCCCCGAATTATTCTTGATCTGTGGTGAAATCTCTGACTGTTGCCTGTTAAAAAACTCCTTGGCCAAACTCTAACCTGTTTGTTTTGGTTTATTTACAAAGTATGAAGCGTGCACTGGTTGTAACTTTAATTCCAAATCTACAATGAAAGTGTTGCCTCAAAAGCGTGATACTGAGGGAAAACAAGTTGCATGTTTGCCGTGCTGAACTGGAATTGAAAGTCACTATTTTATTCAACAGGATTTGGCAGCACGAACCAATTTAGTGGGTTATGCATCTTTTATGCCCCGCAAAATCCACTTTGTGATAGATTCCTTACAGCCGCCCTTACTTATGCCCCCATCCCACCACTCCATCATGGCTTATAACCTCTCACTGTTGTGTCCATGTTGACCCATTACTTTGAGCCCAAAATCCTCTTAAAGGGGAAGGCTTGAATTGGGCTGCTGTCCCGCCCTGATTGGCTGAGCTCGACCCCCCCCCCCTCCCGCCCCGGCCTCCTCGCAGTCTGTCGGTGCAGGTGATAAAGACCTATTTGTGAGCGCGGGCGGCTCACAGAGATTGGCATCGTGAATGAAGGAATGCAGCGGCTCATGATGTTAAACACTGCCAAGACGCACAGCAGGCAACGCACGTGACTCAGGGTGCGAGTCAGGAGAGTCTGTGGGTCAGTGGAGTCATGTGTATTAGATATATATACTGTATATATAACCAAATCACACTTACCGCAATAGGAGATGATGCATATCCATGTCACAAGAAGACACTCCATCGTAAAGTCACTGAAAATGTATGCTAGGTAACTAATCAGGTGATTTTTGACCTCGTAATCCCACCATAACATTTTCTCCAGTTCGGCTTTACCCAAATCTGAAAGCTTCTTGCCTTTAGAGCCTATAGGCCAGTGTAAGTTTGAAAACTAAGACTGCATTGTCACTTTGTGTCGTTGTATTTTTGGTGCTTTTTTGTCACTTTTTTGTTGAGGTTTTGTAACTTTTTAGTCACGTTTTTGTCACTTTTTTGTCAATTTTTTCTCATTTTTGTCTCGTCTTTGTCACTTTTTGTCTCACTTTTTTGTTGCATTTTTGTTGAGGTTTTGTAACTTTTTAGTCACATTTTTGTCATGTTTTTGACACTTTTTTGACACTTTTTTGTCATGTTTTTGACACTTTTTTGACATGTTTTTGACACTTGACACTTTTTTGTCATGTTTTTGACACTTTTTTGTCATGTTTTTGACACTTTTTTGACACTTTTTTGTCATGTTTTTGACATGTTTTTGACACTTTTTGACATGTTTTTGACACTTTTTTGACATGTTTTTGACACTTTTTGACATGTTTTTGACACTTTTTTGACATGTTTTTGACATGTTTTTGACACTTTTTTGACATGTTTTTGACACTTTTTTGACATGTTTTTGACACTTTTTTGACACTTTTTTGACATGTTTTTGACACTTTTTGACATGTTTTTGACACTTTTTTGACATGTTTTTGACACTTTTTTGACATGTTTTTGACACTTTTTTGACATGTTTTTGACACTTTTTTGACATGTTTTTGACACTTTTTGACACTTTTTTGACATGTTTTGACACTTTTTTGACATGTTTTTGACACTTTTTTGTCATGTTTTTGACACTTTTTTGACACTTTTTTGTCATGTTTTTGACATGTTTTTGACACTTTTTGACATGTTTTTGACACTTTTTTGACATGTTTTTGACACTTTTTTGACATGTTTTTGACACTTTTTTGACATGTTTTTGACATGTTTTTGACACTTTTTGACATGTTTTTGACACTTTTTGACACTTTTTTGTTGTTTTTGTCACTTTTTGTCAATTTTTTGTCAATTTTTTCTCATTTTTGTCACGTCTTGTCATTTTTTTGGGTGCTTTTCAGGGCTAACTATGCGCCTCTTTGGGCGTCACAAACTCAAACATGGATACTTTGAGTATCCATGTTTGAGTACCCTTAGAGGACGGAGAACAGTCACCCTGGTCATGTTGTTCTCATACACGGACATTCTTCATTATGTCATATACTGTATATGGGCGGCTCGGTGGTACAGAGTTTTTTTTGTAGAGCACAGTTCATACACAAGGCAATTCAAAATGCTTCACAGATGCGTAAAATTACAAGAAAGCAGAGAAAACCAATCCATAAAACATCATTTGTTTTATCAATTACAGTAAAAAGCAAGAATACTTTTGGTTGGAATTGTGTCTGTTCACGTCCTGGATTCGTCTTTCTCTAGACCCAGTTTGTCTGTTTTTTAGTCCTGGCTGAAGTTTGAGTTTAGACCTGAGATACCTCTATTAAAATCTTCTTTTAGCTTTGTTATTCGGTCCTTTCCTGGCTTGGTCTCGGCCTGGTTTGTGGTTTGGCCCTTCCCTCAGACCTCCACGGTGCAGACAGCCGTAGTAACAGTGATTTCTTCCCGTCCACTTTCTATTTAGTTCTCGGACTTGCCCACACCTGGCCCGGGGGATTGGGTAACGTGGCCGTGGCAGAAGCAGCAGCAGCATTAAAAGGCCGCTCTGACGGAAAACATGCCCCGGTATTGACAAAGTGTCAGAGCGCGAGCGGCGAGCGGGACGTGTGCGCTGACACTAAGCACCGCGCAGACTGGACACAGAGCCCAGCTAAAGCAGATGAATGGGCTCTGTGCATGGGAAATGTGCGACTGAACAGGTTTCAGCCATGTTCCTGAGGTCAAGTAGATATTTCCCCCGTAAAACTGATATTCTTGAAAAATATTCTGACATGTTTCTATATGCAACTCTATTACAAGTATGCAAAGCTTTAAAGCAAGCAATACTAAGTAACGTGTTTACCTTAATAAATCCTTTCCGTAGTCGCTCATCTCCCCCTGGTGTCTCTGGCCAGAAAACCATGCTTGCAACTTGACTGCCACCGGGGCAGAGCAACCAATACACACTAATGGAATCACGAAGAAGAAGCTAACAGGCTAACGGGCAAAGCTAAGTGCGGGCTAGCGCCACTTTAAACAGTATTTACAGCCAAGTTTGAGTGAAAAAAAATATTCCCATTGTATAACTGGATGTACAACACCCCTCTCTCCCTTCACCTTTTCTGTCAGCGTAGTATTTACTCTCCAAGACATTTAATAAGTTAAAAAGTCGTAACTTGCTAAGACACCTGCAGTTGCGCTTATGGCCTCTAGGGGCAAGAGTCACTTAGTACTGCTTTAATATTCTCTGGTAATTTTTGTTTAAAGCAACCTGCACCTAACAATGAAAGAGGCAGCGCATAGATTTATTTTTGTCTGTTCGTCTTTTTATGGGCATTGGCATAAGAAATACTCAATCAACAATAATAAATTGTTAGTTGTGGTGCAAACTCCAACACATTTCTTATCAGATTGTCAGGAGGCCTCCAAAATCGATTTGCATATCACATTAATATGCGGATATTTTGTTGCTTACACAGCAAAAGTAGTTGAAGCAGGAACGGCTGTTTTAAATACTTCTCGGTAAAGCTGCTCGATAGGAGAAGTCTTCAATAATCTGATAACTGTATTGTTGCAACATTTCACTAAAACATTTCAATACAGGATGTTTCATTTACATTTAAACGAAATGCTGTACCTTTATGCATTGGCTTTCAAAAGAAACTGAGCTGAGTGTTGAACGTTATTGTTGCTCACATTTATTACTATTTTTTGCCTCTTAATGTATTTTTGTGCCTAATTTCCTCTTGTCTGAACCTTCGGGGAGTGTGGACTGTATTTTAAATGTGCTATATAAATAAACATTGACCTTGTCTTTGAATACAGCAGGGTGGGAGCGCTTCACTGGGTCAGACACGTGACAAAGCCGCAGACGTGCTCTACCAGGACGATCAGCAAATGAAATAAATGATCAAATAGTGCCCTGAAGGAGAATAGTTGAAAGTAGGGGGAGTCCGAGCACACTGACAGGTGTTCTTAGTACACACAGACACATGTTTCAGTCATTGTGCCTCAGACTCTGCCTACTTTCAACTTTTCTCCTTCAGGGCACTATTTTATAATTTATTGACCTTGACTTTATCCGGAGAAGAACAAAGCTAAAAGGGAACAAACTTTAAAGCAGTACTAAGTAACGTGTTTACCTTAATAAATCCTTTCCGTGTGGGGGTAATACAAGTGTTAATGGGTTGACTGGGGGGTCTGTCATCTCCCCCTGGTGTCTCTGGCCAGAAAACCATGCTTACAACTTGACTGCCACCGGGGCGGAGCAACCAATGCACACTAATAGAAACACGGAGAAGAAGCTAACAGGCTAACGGGCAAAGCTAACTGCGGGCTAGCGCCACTTTAAACAGTATTTACAGCCAAGTTTGAGTGAAAAAAAATATTCCCATTGTATAACTGGATGTACAACACCCCTCTCTCCCTTCACCTTTTCTGTCAGCGTAGTATTTACTCTCCAAGACATTTAATAAGTTAAAAAATCGTAACTTGCTAAGACACCTGCAGTTGCGCTTATGGCCGCTAGGGGCAAGAGTTACTTAGTACTGCTTTAAGTTTTGTGAATCAGATGGAAGACCTCAGTGGATTCGTTGCGATATACAGTATTGTCCTAATATATCGCAACAGGAACAGTTCTGCAATCCACTGTGCAGTCCTATTCCTGTTTTATGGCAGTATAATCTGCAAATATCGTATGTCTATTTCCATTCTACAGACCCGGCTCAGAGTAGAGTATTATTTGTGGGGGGGAAAAAAGGAAACATGATTCTTAGATTATCCTCACACTGAAGCATTCCTTCCATAAAGATGATTATAGTTTTAGCCTATAGTCTGGAGCACATGGGTAATTAACCACCTCTTCTGTGGAAACCATGTGCATGCCATTGTTGGACAGATTAATAATTCCCCCCCTTTCACATCCGGCATTGACCCCGGCGCCAACGCTTTGAAATGCGTTACGGGCATGTTATATGACGGTGCGATTTCTGTTTTATCGCCTGTGAAAGTTGGAGAACAAAGAGTGCGCATTAGAAGCATGTACAGGCCTCACGGAACAAAATGCACAAGGACTAATTATAGGAATAGGCTTCAAACGCGTTACTGCTGCAGCATGTGCCGAGCAGAGGGCAGTGAGGGAGAGGACAGGCAGCGTGGGGGCTCAGGTGATGGCCATGACAAGTCCATTATGTAACAGCAACAGATACATGGTGATGGTGACGTATGGGAGTTCGATTTTTTCCCCTTTTACGTGCTTTGGTGATCGCTTATGCTTAAATTGACTCGGAATATTTGTTACATTCTGTACTCTATGTTTTAGTTTGAAGTTTCAGACTGTCCCTCGGCCAAAATGTGATTGCCAAAATTGATTTTCACTGCGTACCCTTTCATCATTGTCTCAGGAAGAAACGTTTGGAGAAAAGCGATGAAGGAGATGACTTTTTCGTCCAAGATGTTTGAATAGGAGTATGTTTTCGCTTTTAACTTGACATCGTATCATCTCAAAGCTCACAATCTATTTCTTCTGTAGCATTCAAGGTCGAGAGGAGGCTGTTATATTGAACATTGCAATTTTTCATAAACAACCGTCTCCTCACCTTCCTCAGACGCCTCATAACTGGTTCATAACTGTGTCGGTTCCTGGCTGTGTAAAAGGTGAGACTGGCTCCTGACGTGGGGAAGAGTTTGTTTGTGAGAGGGAACGCGCTGCTATTTGTGTTTGGGAGCGCAGAGCGGGTCGGGTCACGGCAGTGTACTGTGAGCACGCTGTGTTCATACGTGTGTAAATGTTGACGCGAAGTGAGAGAGAGAGAGAGAGAGGGAGGGAGAGGGAGGGAGGGAAGAACAGGGAGAGAAAGATGGGGATAAAGAGATCGAGAGGACACTAGCGGAGGCCGAATGAGGAAAAGTCAACAACTTCTGAAAAACAAGTCATAGTACCCAGTGTGTTAGTGCAGGTGAAAAGGTGAAAGTTAAAAAAGACGGTCTAAGTAACTTTTTAAACAAACACATTTGATCTCCTCTTCTGTTTTCTACGACAACCAAAGATAATTTAATATTTGGAATTTGTGGGATCATTTGTTGATTTAAATAGCAATGGGTTACAATTTAGCAAAGTGGATTGTTTACAAAGTCCATGTGCCACAACTATACACTGCAAAAAGTAATCTTAAAATAAGTGAAATTTTCTTGAAAGAATTCAATTTGCCCTTCATTTGAGAGTCTAATTGAAAGAAATCTGTCCACGGGGATATTTACACTTAAATTAAGATAAAATAAATCACTGCACTCAGAACAAGATGAAACATCTAAATGTACTTGGAATGAAACTGTTGTAGGTGTTTTATCTTAAAGAAGGACAAAGGTACTAATCTGAAGAAAATTTTACTTATTTCAAGGTTAGCAAGAGATACGCAAGATTTGCACTAATAACAACATTCTAAAGAGCCCATAGTTTAACATTGAGGTGGAGGGCAGCTGAAAATTCCATCGTGGTAACTATGGTAACTGTCAAAATGCACATTTCTAGTCTTAGTTTGTTGCTAAATTCTCTGAATTTTTGGGACAAAAACTGTCACAAAGTCCAAAGTCCTCTCTTCCAGCTTCATGTACTAAGGTCTTATTATTTCCTCATAAAGGCGTCCAAAAGTGGTGTCGATATTCAAAAACATGTGCGTGACGTAAAAAGGACTTTCAGCCATAAAAATAATATGTCAGCTTTGTTTATTGGTTTATTTGGAAGGGACAGTGCATGTTAATGAAGCCACACCGGATTGTAGCCTTGGGCTACTTTCCATCCGTCGCCCCCCATGCTCACTCTCAAACACACGCTCATTCATCCTGGCCTATTGTAAATGTTTTTAGTGGTAGGGGAACCAGAGGAAATCTACGCAGACACGGGGAGAACATGCAAACTCCACACAGAAAGGCCCGTCCAGGTGTGAATCGAACCCGGACCTTCTAATTTAGCTGTGAAGCAGGAGCGCTAACCTATACTGCTGTACTACCGTGCCGCCCAACAGTGATCGTGAATCAAATCACTGTCAAATAATGATCAGGGAAAACATTTGGACATTTTCTTTTTGGAAATTTCATTCAAAAACGGTTTCTCTCCCTTAGAAACGTACTGGCACTGCTCCAATTAAAATAGAATTATACAACATCAACGTAGCCTATAGTTGTTACTCTCTCTGTCTCTGTCTCTTGTCTTTGTCTCTTGTCTTTGTCTGCACTGTGCAGATGCAGTGCCCAGAACAAATTTCCCCATGAGGGAAAATAAAGTTAGTTTCATTCATTCAAGATAAGATTTGCAGTGTAATGAAAAGAGGCTTCAACTGTCTGCCAAATCATTTTTAGTGCATTTAGCTTTGACTTTAGTGGGAAGAGCTTTCACTTGTCTCGCCTCCGTTGTTGGGCTGATTCTTGTGTTCGTTCAGGGGGGTTCTGGGTAAAATTGACAAAAAAAATATCCAGTTCTTTTTTACAATTGAGATCCATGTGATGTTCAGTCATGAACGTCACATCACTAGCAGTCGACACCCAACAACAGCAACTGGAAAAGGCCTTATGAAGTTCTCGTGAAGGACAAAGGCAAGATCTCTTGTTGCATTTAACTGAACAAGACCCAGAGTGTGCAGTTTTACTTTTTAATAACTTCCCTTATGTCTATAGTCTTCATTAACCCACCGCTCTGACAGGCTTTGCATATTCAGAGAATAATTACTGTCAGCGCTCCAGACTTAAGGGGAAGTGTTTGACATCGAGCGTCACACCAGTCTGAGCCGTGCAGCGCGTTCAATGACCGCGGGACATCACAGCTCTGTCGCCGCAAACCGGACACGTATATAATTATCAAGCCTATAGAAGAAGGCTGCAGAACTCAAAGTGGTGTAAACTTTGTGATTAAAGCCGCACTGATTTCTTTTGTACCCGATAAATTGAGTAAAATTTGGTGGAAAACCGTGTCCAAATAAGCAGCTCTTCTCGCATGAGCACCACCTGAACGAGTATGTTTGTATGAAAGGCTTTAATGTCCACTTTACGTCCCCTCTGTAGAAGCGATACGACGAAAGCCAACAGCGACATACTCCTTTAAATAAACGTGTTGATTATCTACTTCGCACTTACACTGACTGTTTAGAGAAGGGCACAGCGACCCCCCGGGCCTGAGAGCGCTCTCGTCTTTCAGGCCGCTATGTAAAACCCTCCACTCTCCGCCGCGCAGGAATGTGTGCCCACCGCTTTACATCCACCTCTATTTAAACACGTGTCCCCGCCAACAGCATGACCGGCGCTCGCTCCACGCACAAAAACAGGGGCTCGTGGTTCAGGACTGAATCAATAGCTGCGAGAGAGAGAGTGATATTTAAAAGCGAGAGCCGGACCCATCAGTGCGACAGTAGAGGAGAGAACAGGCCAGGCCATATGTGGGTTAGCTTTAGCGAGAGGACGAGGGAAAGATACATGCAGTGACCTTGCCAATTTGACTTATTATTAGACCAGCTAAGTGCAGAAAAGATAACATTAACACATATAAATATAGTAGCCTATTACACGTTACAAAATGACTCAAATATTGGGGAAACAGTGTCACAAATACATTCAAAGTTGAAAATGTATTAGACATAACTACTTTTTGAAGGTGTTTTGCTCATATAGAGGTTCTAGCTTTATAAAGTTTCATAAATTGAGGGAAATAACCACATGACTAATGCGCAAGTACACGTGATCGCGGGCTGTAATCTAAAGTGAGACGCTATGTACGCCTTTATTACACCTTGTACACCTTCATTAAAGGGACTATACAGAGTTTAAAAATGTTAAAATTAAGTATTTTCCTCCGCCTACATGTTCCAGCAATGTCCTAATGTGTAGAATGAGCCCAGATCTATTCACCACAGCTGCCTCTAAAATCCTGCACTGTCACTCAAAAAGTTGTTAATTCGGGTCCGAAGTGCTGTCATGCACGAGCTTAATATAGAAACTGCAGTTACGTGTAAGACCTGAGGTGGCAGTAGTGAGTATTAAAATGATCAACTTGCATCTAGTCCCGTTAAGTCTTGCACTTTAATGTGTACCTGTACTTACATGTGTAATTACTTTTTTGTTACCTGTACCTACACATGGAACTTGCGGGCTGTAATAAAGTGTTACCGGCTAGTCTTTTTCAAATGTTTCTTCATGTTTTTCCAACAATATATGGTATACAGTAATACGGCCAAGAGGTGTCCAAATTTCAATGATCTTAACCTGTTATCTGCCATCTTAGGGTTAGGTTTAGGGTATTCTCCAATTATGCATATCCAAATCCCAAAGAATATTGATACAGCGTATAATGCCAGTGTGATTTGAAAGCCAAGACCTTCTAGTTTCTAAAACTATGTCAAAAATCTGTGTGAGTGAAACACAACATACATGACATTTGCCATCCCTAACCCCCTGATCAGGAGGACGGCAAGTTAAATGTTCACAAAGTCTGGTGTGAATTCAACTGCTCAAGTGTCTAGTTAAAGAAGTAAAATGGTTGCTAGTTTAAATAGAAATCTACCCATGTGAATATTATAGCATTCTATATTCTAAAGAAAAAAAAAGCTACATTGACATTTATTTCAAACACACTTGTTATATTCTTTGTAAGTTGTCATCTATTGTTGTTTCCAAATGTAGTTAATAGCCTACATCGCCAATACATTGCAAAGGATGTGAGCGTTTCCTATTTAGGGGCTTTGTTTCGACTTGTATTGAACAGGTTCAGCCAAATCCTAGGGAAGATTAAAGACCTGGAGAGGCGCTCTAGTGTCACAAATGGAAGCGGTCGAGAGGTAGCAATTGATTGGAACCTGATTGTCTGATGATGCTTGAGGTAATTACTGCGTGCCTGAGTGCTCCTGTCTGTTTTATGGAGTAGACTTTGAAGAGTCGCGCGGTAATTTGATTTGACTCTAGCTGGTTTCCCTCCGTTATTTGACCAAATAACAAGATATAAAACCACAAGTGTGACTCTTCATGTCTGTACAGCATATCCATCCATCCATCCATTTTCTTCCACTTGACCGGGTCGTGGGGCAGCTGTTGGAGATGCCCAAATCACATTGCACCAGCCCCTATGGCTCCTCCTGCAGGTGGTGGGACAGAAGGACGGCCTCATGGTTCTAACCGGGCCTGTTGGTCTCTCATAAGGGGCTTCTGAACAGCTCTTTGTCTGACCCGTCACCTAGGACATGTTTGCCATGGGAGACCCTACCAGGGGCACCAAGCCCCTGACAACGGAGCTCCAGGATCATTCGGACGCTCAAACCCCTCCACCACGTTAAGGTGGCGGTTCTAGGGGGGCTGTACAGCATATCATCTTTCAAAAGTACAATTTGCTATTTAAATTGTGCTGTAAAAACCTGCTTCGAAGTGGACAATTTTTGCAAAATTGTGGCTTATAAACCTGCTTTTGGGCACCTCAGAATTGATATTTAAAATTGTATAACTTGTAATAATTTCTCTAAATACCCTTTATCACCAAGAACTGTAATGGCCTTCATATTCCCCCTGCAGGTAGCACATTTTTAGCTTATAACAAATCGGTGGCCATGTAATAAACACAGAACAGTTTAGAATGGGTTTGTTAAGGATTTATGCACTATTGGTTGATCTGGTTTTTTCTTTTTTTAAATCTACTCAAAAGAGACAGTTTCCCTGTATTCCTCAAAGTCCAAACTCTGCTCCAAACAATGAGCTGTAACTTGGCCGCAGACCTGCAGCATCAAAAGCACCCTTCCACTAATAGCGTGTTTCCACTGGCAGGCCCGTCCCGGCCCAGTGCCTGGTCTTCCCTGTTAGGCGAGTATTCCCACTGCCCTGGCCAGAGCCAATCCAGGCTGACCAGGCATAAGTTTTGGGCCGACGCTGAACTGATAGTAACGTGACTTGAACAGACTGCTGGCCTTGGACTGGCCAGAGGGGAGAGGACAGCCCTCACTAAAACAGAGCAGTCATACGGATATAATATTTCACGACATCATACTGCTCTTTAAACAGTTCATTTTGCCGATGTTAGCATTTAGGCGCTGGAAGCACAACTTTAGCACGTAGCTTACCTTCATAGTTTGTCTTTTAGCTGCTTATCTCCTGCAGTATTTGCCTTGGCACCTCTGAACAAGTCCAAAAGGCAGCATAAGTCAACATTGTTCTCATTGCGGCTTACAAGTTTTCGGTTATTCCTTCAGTAATGTGTATTCCAGCTAGGGATGGGACGATAATGAAATTTGGACTCACGATGATCTTGGCCAAAATAATTGCGATTTAACAATATTATCACGATATTTGCCTATGGTTTAAAAATCACTGAAACTGCAGAAATGATGGGGATTGGGCAATTATTAAATATTCCTCTTCATTGTCAGCTGTAAATGTCATATTGAGTGAGACATAATTTAAGTATTTAAAGGCACACAGTGTAACATTTTGGACTAAACTGTTGTCATCAATATGAAACATGCAGCTAATGAGCAGCTCGACACAGAAAATGCTATTTCTGCAGTGGGTAATCAAAGAATGGATTTGGATGAGGAACTACTGAAATCTTAAATACTGCTGACTTTAATCGCATCTCCATGGAGACATACCCACTCCCGGTAAAGTTACCGGCACTGGTTGTCTGATGGATTTAGCGATTATCTTCTAGCACGATAATCAAAAAATGTGGCGATAGATTAATTGCCGCATTTTTTTATCGCGATTAACAATATTATTGTTTATCGTCCCATCCATAATTCCAGCGTGTGCGTCCGGGGAGTGCCGGTCACAGCGATTGCAGTCCTTTTCAAATGGAAACGCTCCGTGTTGAAAACCATATCGTGTCACATCTTGAGTGTGATTTTGAGGATTCATTGCGATTTTATCACAATTGATTGAATGGCGCATGCAGTCTTAATGTAAATCCACACAGACAGAAGATTTTTCACATTCATTCAAGGAAAAAACATGAATTAATGTTGGTATTCTGTTGATGAATATTTGGGGATGGATAAACAATTTGCAAGGTAAGCTAATAATAAAATCCTTCTCCTTGCCATTTATGTTGACTACTGCAATAAGAAATACATCCACCACCCTTTGTAAAATTGATTCCAGTCGGCAACACTACTTCATAGCAGATTGTGATGTTTTTTTTTTGTGGGATATCTTGGGGTTATTGTTGTTTTTAGATACACATTATGAAACTCACTTCTCAGCAACAACCTTCTCTGTCATATTTCTAATGTCTTGAGGCTCAGAAGCTGCTGCAAATTCCAGCATCATTCAGCCTCTGCCATTGCACTGCATGCCCCGAAGTGAAGCTGGTTTCCCACTGTCTAAAGTTACAAAGTTGACAAAGAAGGAGTTTCCCTTAATTCTTGGACTGTAAAGTGGGGGGAAAATGTTGCTTTGGGTGCTGCTTGGGAATTTGGAAAGGCCAAAAAGCTAAGAGAGATATGGGCTGCGGAGGCTGGATACCACAGTCGTGAGGTAGTTCTCGAACAGAGTCAGGCTGGAGCCGTGTGAGACCACGTTGTTATGAGTTTTGGCAGTAAACCGAGGAGACGAGATCCAAAAGGAGGGTATGTTTACATTAAATTTAATCGGGTTTTCTTGAAAGAGGCTCGACTGTAACAAAGAGGAGTCGGTCCGTGTGTTGAAATCAGGACCAGATTAGATGAAAGACTACGGGATTTTCTTACTCACTCCTAAAAACAAAACGTCTTTCCTGTTTCTCCTTTGATTATAGTTACTTATTTTGATATTTCTTCGCATTAGACCCATCATTAACTGTTGCAATCTGTCCGGACCTCAGTGTCTTGATGATCAGTGGTATCTAGCTTAAGATGAACCTGTTGTGTATGACATTGGTGTGTCCTCTGCTTTGGAACACTCTTCACCAGATCTTGTGCAAGTAAAGGAGTTGAAGCAAAGAATGTTTTTCTTTGGATGTTCCCGTGTGAACCAGATTTAGTAAAGAGACGCCTTATCGGCAAACATCCGTGCTACGTTTGGGCCACAATGCAACTTTTTTTTTACTAGTAGAAGACATGAGAATATCCCACAGAAACATCCAGACTAATCCAGTAACTGAACTGCTGTTCCCATGAATTGTGTTGACTAATAGTGGCCCCTCCCAAAGTCGTAAAAGGAACTGCCGAACGAACTGGCAAGATAAGTAATCCACATTTTACTCCACAAATTGTATTGAATTAGGATGGTTCATGTCTATTGGTTTTTACCTAATACCTAAATCTTGTAGCCTAATACCTACATCTTGACCTCACAGAGCCTCCTCACTCGGCAGGACGGCTCAGTTTTTCTTTGAAACAATAAAGTGACTTCCTGTTGAGATGTCATTGCGCCAATGAGGAAGTTGTTGTGTCTTATTGGAGTTTGGTCCGGATGCAGAGGAGCGTGGGCTCCCACAGCAGCGCTCATGTGCTTCTGAGGTGGGGGTGCATGAACTGTCATCGCATTTTTTTTATTTTTTTGTTACATAGTGCTATTTGTGGGGAATGTGTGGGGAAAAGGCTTACTATTGCACCATCAACCAACAATTATTGAGCCTCTAGTAATAGTTTATTAAAGTTCACCTGTCATTTTCTTAGGAACTGTATTACACAGGGCTCGAAATTGCGACCATTTTGGTCGCATATGCTCCCAAAATTATGCCTTTGCGATCTCAAAATAGAGTCACTCGCATGTTTGCGACTGCAAACAAATGCCTCCGGTCCACCTTAAAGAAAACCTTCTCGTGCTACCTTAAAAAAGCTTGTGTCACAAACGCTGCCTGTCAGCAACAGCAAACTTTCTGTTCCAAAATGGTTCAAGAGCTTATAGTACACTACGATCTGTTCTCTCTTTTGGCTCAGCGCCGCTGTCATTCCTCCCGGTCACACGCGCTGCCTGGGACAACCTGCACCAGCCCAGCCCGCGTTCTCTGGGTGTGCCTGTGCACCGCTCTCATTCCTCTGCCCTCTTTCATTGAATGAGCCAATGTATTTACGCAACTGTAGTCTCTTTATGAGAAAACGAGGAATATATATATCATTCATAAACTCACTGGGACTGGGGACGATCTCTCAAATAACGCGTGAATCGATGTCGGGCGGAGAAGCAGCGCAAACTTCAATCCAACCCGCCCTTCACCTTGTGCAGCGCTGAAAGCGAATCATCGTCGCTCTCGCAAAATACAAAACGTAAAGTCACAAACGCAATGTTTAACACGTCTTCAAAGATTCTGGCAAAAGGGTTTGCCGTGTGTTGCGTGATCTATGAAGCTGTCCCCACAGCACAGAGTGAGGAGAGTGAAGACGCAGAGAGAGGAGACTATGAAGTGCGGTGAAGCAGGGGCGGAGCAAGTCGGGGGTTGGGGGCGATTGGGAGGCACAAAATCTGGTGTCCCATTTATAATGTTAAATTTAGACTAATGCAACAGAAGGCTGGAAGTGGCATGTGATATGTTTAAATTCCCTTCATCCCTGTTAAAAGCGTCCCTGTTTTTTTGGTTGTGCTCCTAAGTTTTTGACTGGGCTCCTAAATTTCAGAATTAGGAGCACAAGCGCTACCAAGAAAAAAGTTAATTTCGAGTCCTGCTGTATATTTACAAAGTGTATCCCTGCAGCAACATGGGGTACAAGTTCATTTTCATAGACCAAACATGGCTTTTAACTTTCATACTTTCTCCTATTACGCCCATCATTGCAGTAACTTTCGACTTTTGCTGGAATTTTAAAAGATACTGTACTTCTCTGTGTTTTTCCCCTCATCGTTTTTCCTCCCATCCACCGAGATGACTTCTTCTATTACAGCCTGTCTCTCCGAAAAGTCTGATTCGGTAAAAGCAGTGAAAGAGTATTTGCTGAGCTGATGCTGAGCCAGTCCACAGCAGCGGAACTTACTGAAGTGTGCTGAGGTTTCCATCGCCACTGCGCTTAAAGGAGTTTGATCTGGCCTTTTTATGAAGATATTTAAGTGCGCTAGAGTGTTTTTTTTTTTTTATTCCGAAAGGCAATTTGTGCCTCTTCATCATCATACGGTGAAACAGGAGGGAGCAGGAAGCAGCTGGGGAAGATATTTAAACTTAATGAACACGCGGTATGTTAAAAAGCCATGTGTTTTCCTATAGGAAGCCTGACCCGGACAGCTACACTAAATCTCACTTTGTTGAAGCTTGCCTAAGAAAACAACAAATCCCAATTGGTGCCACCGGATTCAAACGGAACTACAGTTTGACGGGCTGGTGTTCCTGACCAGTTTGACAGAGAAAGTCATTTAAGGGTTTAGCAACAGAATAGTTTGAGGTTTAGTATTCACTCTTTTAGGGACTAAATTGTCCAGTAGGTTTTTGTTGACTGGACAACGAAAGCGGCTCAGCTCTCCTTAGACATGACTGTAACTTTACCGGGAGTGGGTACGTCTCCAGCTCGTTTCCATGGAGATGTGACTAAAGTCAGCAGAATTTGAGATTTAAACAGGTTTGGTTCTCATCCTAATAAATTCTTTGATTACCCACTGCATTTTCTGTGTTGAGCTTGTCATTAGGAGCATATTTTGCACTGATGTCAACAGTATTGGAACTACATCGTAACGTTGCTAGTGGTTTTAGAGTTTTCATCACCCAGCCTGACTACCTTTTTATTTTACTCAGGCAGTATTGTTAGCAAGCACTCAGGAAGCAAGAAGGTTTGATTCCCAAACTGTGTGGGGCCCAATGGTCGCTTGTAGCAGAGTTTCGGTGGGGGTCGCCATTGCCCTCCATTGCTGTAGTACCTCCATTTATGGGCAGCAAAACAAGCTAGTTTTCCATTAGAAAGCATTGCACTTTAGACACGTTAAAAACAACTGTAAAGCCTGGTTTCTAATTTTCCTAAACGTTCTACAGCTAGATATTCCTCCTGTGATAATGCTGGGTTAGTTACAATTAAAGAAACCAGGCTGGTTCCCGTAAGAAACATTTTAGAAATCTCGTATACTAATGAGGGCCGGGCTTTGATTAACACGGCGTTAGCATTAGCCGCTACGACTGAACTACGCGCTCCGCGAGGGCCGAGTCTACAGTGAAGATCCCGCCCTTCTGCCCTTTTTAGGAACATGCTCCATCAGCGCTGGGTAGGAGGAGTCTGTAAATCCGCCATGATTTCCCCCTCGAACGTAGTTATTATGGCCCATGGGGAGGAGCTGTCTATTAATTCTACAGTTTATGGTGGGGCCTCCCTGTGTGGAGTTTCTTGTTTTTCACGTGTCTGCGAGTTCATCCCCCACAACCCAAAACATGCACAATAGGCTACAACCTCCAGTTAAGTGCTACTGATCGTGACTCTAGCTCAATAACTGGAATGAGTCTCTGACAAAAGCCCTCCTGATAGGCTCCCCCAGCGCCCTTCATGTTGTTTTACATTTTACATACATAATGCAAGACTGTTTCGAGCGTAACTGAAAAGGCTTCATAGACTTTTGAAAATGTGACACTTGTTTTCAATAGCGTTGATGGAAGAATCGGATGAACTGTAGATGAGGATTTACTTCAAAAGTGTACAGACCCTGTGGATTTGAAGCTCCTCCCCTGCAGCTTCTCGGAGCGGCTCGTGTCCCGAGGAATGTCCCGGGCGCCTTTCTCTGTCGGGCCGCGTTTGTTTTCGGAAAAAGGAGACGATATGAATCTGCGCGCCACACGCTGCTCCTGCTTCGGGGATTTTCACGACAACCACTCTGGGATCTGAGCCTGCAAACCTGCTCTTCTCCACCGGCGTTTGATGTAAATGTTATTGGCTGTTTCCTCAATGCGCATTTGAGTGAGCGTACGCTGTGAGAAATTATGCAAAGCTGTTACGAATGTATGCAGTCTGTTAGCGGGGATTTTAGTGAGTCATTTAGTGGGACGTTTGATGCTTTTGAAAGATGGCGTTTCGAGATTTGAGATGGCAATGCAGGATGTGGCAAATTTAAAGCCGCACTGCAGAGGTTTTCCAGGTTACGAGTTGTAAATCTGTCATAAAATGTTGATACTCAAACAAACAAGCTCTCCGTCAAAGTACAGCCTCGATTTAAACCTTTTATACAAGGAAGCACGTCGGATTCCCCTTCGAGGGCTCTTAGATCTTTATAGGGAAAGTCTGATTTGTGTCCACTTCCTACAGGAAACCCCCGCGCTCTCCCCCTTCCTTGGCTCGCCCGGCCCGTGGCTCAAACACTATCAATTAGCTCCTTATTATGATCCCGCCGAGGCCTGTAAAAACTGCTGAGTGGGTTCAAAGAGCAGCAGTGAGCCAGCAGTACACACACACACACAAGCATAATCTGGACAAACGCATATGGCACTAAAGGCTTTATTGTGCTCAAGTAAGAGTACTCAAGATCTTATCTAAAAATACAACTCTATAAGTACAACAACGACAATACATTTGATCAACCTGTTACTTGCCAATGCCCTCGATTAGGGGGTTAGGGTTAGGGGTTACATGGTTATGATTAGGGATAGGAAATGCAGCGCGTTTCACTCACATAGATTTTATACATAGTTATAAAAACTAGAAGGTCTTGGCTTTCAATTGAGGTATCACACCGGCACATCGGCTGTAAGCTCTCCAGACAAATATGCTTTGAGATTTGGATATGCATACTTGCGAACTCTAACCCTGAACCTAACCTTAAGCTGGCAGATAAAAGGTTAACACTTTGTTTTTATGAATGCGTGGTTACTGGACACCAGCATTTCTCTTCTTGGGGATGAATAAAGTATTCATCTTATCTAAAATAAAGGTATGCTCATACACATAATCAAAACACGGAAAGGATTCATATTATATAATTTTACAAATGTAGTAACTTTGTCAGCAACAACAGCTCCACCAGAAGTCCGTCGTCTCACCGAACTATTTCCTTCCAGCCATATTTGCACTGTAATTATTAATCACGCTTTTGCCAGGTTGCCGCAATTCACAGGCCCTATACCTGATGTGTTCAAGGGGTGGAACGAACAAACAAACAAAAATAACTGTGATCCATTGACACGCCTCTCTTTCTGTTGCCGGAGATGTCCTCGCAATCCTTGACTTTTTAACAATGAATGCAAACAATGCATCGCCCACACATGACTCACAGACCTCTGTCTATTTTACAACAGGGCTTTGTCATCGGGAAGTGTCGGACAAATTAAAATGTCACTCTCAATGTCTCTCTCTATAGACGCTTTACCTGCATTATACTGATCCTACAAGAACCTCTCTACAGTGCGGTGTATGCGGCATTTGAACTCATCACGAATTGATAAAACATGAGTAAATGTTTGATTGAACTATCTGATTTTCATAGTTTTGTATAAAACCTTTGGGATGTTGCAACCTCCAATACAAGCAGCTATACAGTGACCTTTCATTCATTCCGTTTTATTGATGATGCTGTTTTGTTTGCTGCAATCACAGCGTCCCAAATTACACAGGCCTCCAGCAAAGCCCCTCGCTCTCTCTTCTGCAGAGCTGCAATCATCTCTATCAGACCACGACCACATGGCCCTGTTCATTCAACACAAATCTGACCGTTGAGGAAATATTGTCTGAACTAAGGTTTATGAGGTCATTTTTGTTCTGCCAGACTTTGCCCCCAGTGATTTAACGCGTATCTAAGGTAAGGCAAGAGGTCACTTCCCTCCTGGCACAGTGGCAGAGTAGTTCGCTTCCTCTGCAGTTGATCTTGCACAAAGGAAATATGCCTCTGTTAAGTGACACAGGCGGTCAGCAGCATTTTTTTACCCACGCAGCACACTCTCATTTACATGTCGGAGGTGGGGTGTTAATACTATAATACGAGCAAATTCAAATGTCATATTGGCTGCAACATGCTCACTAAATAGCACATTTTATTTTCCAGCTTGCACTCACTATTTAGCACCTGTTCTGATAAATGACCCCCTTAGTATATCAAAAACAATTCCCCATAGAGAATGAATGGGAGAAAATGAACAGTGTAATCTTTCTAATCTGCAGTTTTAGACTTCATTTGGTTTTATTACAGATCATTTCATTAAAGGTTACGTGTACTTTTCTCTGATTTTGGTATGGATTGCACCCAGTTTACATTAAATTTAGTCTATTTGGGGTCATTTTCAACCCGGTTCAATCCTGATTTGATCTTTATCGTGGCCAGGTGGAACTCGGGAGGTCAAATATTTTAGCCGGTGGTAAATTGCCTAGTCCTGCTCCTTTTTCAACCTGGAGAGACTTAAAGTGAAACGCTTCTGGATTATATGAATATTTATGTTTATGTTATGTGCTTAGACTCGACAGGCGAGCAGAGGACGATTATGATGTGGTGTTGGAATGGAGGAAACTTGTCAATAATAATTTTCTTCTAAACCTCCCTTTCAATCAATTCAACACAGCAAAAATCCTAACAATGTAAATGTGGGTAGCTGCTGATTTTACCGTGCCAATAGCATATCGTCTTCAAGTCATTGACGCATGTGATCTGACTCGGTTGTTGACTGTCCTAGTTTCACCTTTCCCTTCCCCTTTGTGTCTATTTCTCATACTTCCATCTTTTTTCCTGAATATTGACATTTTTTCCTTTCCTTTTCTTCGGTTCGGTTTTTTACAGGTCTCTCTCGGGTCATTTCTTGTTCACATTTCACTGTGTCCGGCCACGCGAGCTGAGCTAATATTGGTCGTGTTGCGAGTGAGGTTTGTCGTGTCAACAGCCCGAAAAAAAGGCATCTTGAAATTGCTCTGTTTTGTATCTTCCTCCTCTGAGAGACGCCTCACTGGAAAAAAGAAAGCGAGATTTCTCATATCGCTCTGACAGACATGCACAGTATAGACACACGGCCCCGTCCCATTTACCGAGGAAGGAGGTTTTAAAGGGGCTTTCAGCGGCTCAACCTCCAGGCAACGCATTTGTCTGGGACAGCGTGTTATATTTTTCCTACTCCGCTTCCTTTTTGTCCAAGCTTTTATGCGCCTTTCACTGTCGCTCTATGCATTTACTAAGCTCTTTCCCCGTATATGCAGGCTTATCCATACCTACTTTGATGCATGTTGCCTGATATTTTATGTGTTTAAACTTGGTCAGCATTAAAAAAGCTTGGGAGCTACACAGTTGTGCGGATCTTTCATTTCTTTACAAAACTTCAATCCACATAAGCATATACAGTATTTCATTTGTGGAGATGCTTAGGTGAATGTTTGATATGGTTGATATGATTGTTTTGAGATTCCTTTCGTGATGCAGCAACAATCTGAAATGTTCACAGCTTTAAAATGTGGTTGATGTGTAGTAAAGAGGTAAAAGTCGCCTGCATACTGTATAAAGCACCATTACCAGTAGAGAGCTGAAACACTGCAGTGAAACTATTTTTTTTAAACTATCTACTAGCAAGATATGGGTTATGCAACAAGAGGCAAACTCCCTCTCTCTTGGTACAGCTGAATTTTTCGGCTTTATCTGCAAACTGCATTTGTGGTTTCTGTGCTCCATATTGTTTTACTGGATACTGTTTTTATGGGGTTTGATGGATTTTTTTTTTTACTGCAAAGAGTCTATAATGGTCCTGAAGAAAGTAGCTTTTTAAAAGTAAATAATCAGCTAGCTTATCGGCTAAAGACATTTGAGACCTACACATTTCTTCTCCTGAAACACTGAAGAGGCCCCCACACCTGCAGCACAGTGAAGGCGTCACAAGAGGAGCTATACAGAAAACAAACAAGGGGAAAACGAGGAGGTATCCGGGCAAGACTCACAGCTAAGCCACACATGCCTTCTATTCCTACAAGTGTTCTGGCTAATGGACGTTCACTGGAGAATAAAACAGATGAACTGCTAAGCTCTTCCCAGGAGATGTTGAAAGACTGTTGTGGAGCGGAGGGAGCTGTACAGGAGGAAGAGGAAGGAGGAGGTAGAGAAGCTGACCAGTGCAGGACACCACGCTCTGAAACCGGGACAAACCCAGGAGGCGGTGCACCGGATCAGAGGTTTCCCCTACCTCTGAAAAACACTAAAATAAAGCACTTACTTACTTATATAATGGTATTGAACACTGAAGTGAAGGTGTATTGCATATTGAGGGAGGGCACCACCTCATGACATCAGCAGGTGGAACTCTTTGTGGAGCTTTTTGTGGTTTGAGAAGAAGCCAGATTGAGAATGCAGATTTACACAAAGAAATGAAGCAGTAATAGTGGCAGCAGAAGTTACCCTTTTAGCTCGCCTCCCGCTGCCTCATAAGTTCATTAGAATCAGAGGGAACAGTGGCAGCTACATCACCGCGACAGCTCGGCTTAGTTAGTGGTGTAGTTTGTGCTGTATCCAAGGCACCATGGAGTCCGTCCCTGGCTGTACATCTGTGTGGGAGGAGCGGTTTGTTAAAGGGCAGAAATGAGGATGTCAAAGCACAAATGGTGCCACTATGGGAGGGTAAGGGCCAATCAAGAGTCTATTTAAGTTAGACCTTGTCACTGTAGAGTTGGAGCTTTGAAATATAATGCTGCACTACAGCGTGTAACCAAGAATGAATACCCTCTCATTGCCCATTATGTTGTGTTTTTGTTTCTCCACTGTAAGATTTATGCAGTTTGTGTGACAATTTAAAAATGACTATCACCTGGACTACTGTATAGCCGTTCAATTGAAGTCTTTTACGCAGCTGTACTGGCAAAAGGGTCTCTGTCGCTGATTTATGTACTCTGTGTTCCTGGATAGTGCTGGAGGCTGGACCGCTTCATATTTTATTCAGGTTCATGTAAGCGAACATTAGGGACAAGCTCACCAAATTACATCCTCTCAGACTCCGCAATACTCTTCTACTGTTCAGTTCCAACAAATAATGAGTTGAACGCACTTAAAATGTTGAGATTTATCCAGGGTCTTTTGCAAACTAACTTCCAGAAACTTAAGTAGTAGGCTTTGTTCTTTGGAGACATATATTGCCTTTGTTTGATCAGTATTACATTGATACTTGACCTAGCTACACATATGCACCGTCAGTAGATCAATGTGTTCTGTTGTTTACATCGTTTTGAAACCTTTATGTATCTATTGTGGCAGCTCGACTTGACTGCAGCGTTGGCATCTTCTCCGCTGCTCCAAGGCCGACTCCTTTGATCCGGTCTTTCATGTACAGCAACGTCAACTTCAACTTACCCACAAAGAAACTAAACTAAACTGTATGGTGCAAAAGTCGTTTATAATCAATAAGATTTCCCTCGAAACTTAATCAGGACTTGTCTCGACTACACAGACAAGAGCGCTTCCTGTTAACCTTGAGGACGCCTCAAACAAGCATTCAGACTGCATTCCTGTACAGTCTGCTGCGGTAATCTCATTATTGTCATTGTCCGCTTCCACAAAGTCCTTTATTGGTCGCGAGTCGGAAATGAATTACTTAAGTCAATAATCTTTGTACTTCTAATTGAGTTATGAAATTGCGTTTGCAAACAGGGATTGAATAAAAGCATAGATGAAGCCAGTTCATGGGGATGTGGTGCCATTGACTTGTTTTGTTTTGTAAGTTGTTTTGCACGACCAAGGATATGGCTTGGACACTATTTACTTATTAAACGGTCACATTTATATAGCGCCTTTCTACCTGCTTTAGGCACTCAAAGCGCTTTACATCAAGGAACCAGTCACCCAGTCTACTCTCTGCGCCACCGTCCCCCCCCCATTAACAAGTGCTTACAATTCAATATCTTTATCTTACTAATATCTTTTTTATACTTGGTCTTGCTTAGGTCCTATAACCCACATTGACCAACTTGGGTGTGACAGTGCTCTGAAGTTGTTGAGTCCAGATTTGACCAGCTCAGGCAACTATCCAAAGCCAACTGGTTTGATTTTATTTCACGCATTTGTTACGAATCACTTGGTCGATTGCGGTGCTCTTTATGTTGGGCACAATCTCTCGCCCGCTTGCAACTTGTCCACAAATGCTGCTGCCCAGTTTTAAACTCGTACTAAACATGGTCCTGGTACTAACATGAGCACGTTACGGCAATTTTCAAGTCTTTGCACTGGCTGGTTCCTTCGCATTTACTTTCATATCCTTGTGTTTGTTCTTAAATGCCTCCATGGTCTTGCCCATCTGTCTGATCTGCTGCAGCCCTACTCTCCTGCTCGGGTCGGCAGATATAACTCTTTGCTGGTTGTCCCAAAGACCGAGAGGAAAATGAGAGGCAGTCGCTCTCTTTCAGCTCTTGGTCCAAAACTATGGAATTCACTGCCCCTGCGCCTGAAACAAATGTCACTTAAAGGGGGGTATTATGTAAAATCGACTTTTTCAAGCTTTATATCATGTTATTATGTCATTCCCTCATTAAACACATGCCTGGAGTGTTGCCTTGGCTCATTCACATATTTTTGAGTAATCAGTAAAAACTTAGACGGCAGCCATTTTAGGTGTAGCTATGCCTCAGTCCTCCTAGGAACGCCCCCACCTCCTGGAGACGCCTCTGGACCTTTCGTCACCAGCCAAGCCACCAACCACTGCTCCTCAGCTCAACAGAGCCCCCTCCCCGCACAGTAGTGTTGTTTAGATGCCACAGCAGTGTGCTGAAGGGGGCGTGTCAGAAAGCTTCTTAAAGAGACAGAGGCCTATTTCAAGACGTTCAGTACAGCCATTTTGAGAGAGCAATTTTATTCAAGGCAGTTATTTTAATTTACTGCATATACAGACCAACATAAGGTTACGTCATCATTGTAGTATGCTATAGACTGGTGCTATGTGATTGAAAAAAGCATAATACCCCCTCTTTAAATGGAAAATCTGTGACCTTTTCAATTGGGATAGTGAATGATCTCTTTAGAGCAGTGGTCCTCAAACTCCTCATATCAAAACTAGGCCTTAAACGAGGACCCATCATATCAAAAGAGGACAAAAACATGATCATAACTGTCTGCAATTTAAACAAATACTAAATCTGCAGATGAACTTACCACCTTCTCTGCTTTTACTCTCTGAAATGGTGCATGCATGTTATTACTGCTGCTGTGGCATAAAACCTTGAAACTTACCAATGAGTGCAGAAAATATTTTGGAGTCAACGCTTCCTCTCCCTATAATGTTTTGGTGTCCACTGTAATTTGATTGTGCCTCACTTCGACCGAGATAAGTACAGAAAGGAGCAGGTGCCTAAATGTCACTCTGCCGATAAAGGCCACTGTTATCTCCGCTGTGTTATTGCATGAGCTTGTTTTTGTGCATTTACCTTCGGTGACTTCTGTGTCACTTCCCTATCAGACGCATGACTTTTCTGAAGGTCACGTAGCACTTCCTGTGGTCTGATTGAAAACTGGGAAGTATTTTGGCGCCTTTACTTTCCATCACAGTAGCCTACATGATGCTATACAGGATCAACTGTTTTTAGAGTTTAGAGTAAACAGTTGATCCTGGAGCGCTGTTGAGGCCACCGTGATGGAAAGTAAAGGCGCCATGCTGACCATTTTCACACAAAAACTTGCGTAATGCACCTTTAAAAACATCTTGATTAAAGCCGGACTAACCGATTTATTTGTGGAAAAAACAACAATAAAACACATGTTGTTCTACTGAGCATTTAAATACAGCACATTTTTATTGATCATGAACACAAAAGAATCTGATAAATTCACACGAGCAATGGGAATGTGTGGAGAGATGAGCGTGAGATGCAGGTTAGGCCTGAAACTGTTTATGACACATTAGACACAATCTTTGCTAAAACATAGTTAAGGGGGGGTTATATCATGCTATTATGTCATTCCCTCATTAAACACATGCCTGGAGTGTTGCCTTGGCTCAATCACATATTTTTGAGTAATCAGTAAAAACTTAGACGGCAGCCATTTTAGGTGTAGCTATGCCTCAGTCCTCCTAGGAACGCCCCCACCTCCTGGAGACGCCTCTGGACCTTTTGTCACCAGCCAAGCCACCAACCACTGCTCCTCAGCTCAGCAGAGCCCCCTCCCCGCACAGTAGTGTTGTTTAGATGCCACAGCAGTGTGCTGAAGGGGGCGTGTCGGAAAGCTTCTTAAAGAGACAGAGGCCTATTTCAAGACGTTCAGTACAGCCATTTTGAGAGAGCAATTTTATTCAAGGCAGTGATTTTAATTTACTGCATATACAGACCAACAGAAGGTTACGTCATCATTGTAGTATGCTATAGACTGGTGCTGTGTGATTGAAAAAAGCATAATACCCCCCCTTTAACAAAATTATATTAAAGATGTTGCTAAACATTGTACCCAGCTTTCTTTAGTTTGACCATTTTCGTTTATAGTTTCACTTCCTTATTGGACACTGACAGGAAGTTACATAGGTGTAGGCAAACAATTTTAAACTGTTGCCGTGCCGACCATGTTATGACAATGGGAAATGAGTCAAAGTGTTATGAACTTCACTTCCTGTCAGCAGCTTAAAAATTCAAATAAACTTTTCTGCCCAACATTTCATCATTAAATTGCAGATGTTATTCATCTAAATAAGTCATATTTTCGAAAGCATTAAAACCTGTCATATGCACTTCAAGTAAAACTGCTTCAAAACGAGAAATGGGCCGTGCAGCTTTCAAATATAAAAGTAAGTATTTTGAACACTGTTTGACACAGCAAAAATGTTCACGTGTCATTAGACAGAAAGATAATTCTCCCTCTTCGCTTACCAAAGGGTTTATTCGTACAGACGGCGCAGTAGTCAGGTGAAAGTGCTATAATTACCATTCTCCGAGGCTCCAGATACAACCCCATTGTTAGCGATGCATGTGGTCACACGTTAAGCCTCTCCCTCTCTCTGTCTCTCTCTCTGCCCGTCGTCATGTTAAACGCTTTGTTACCTCGCGTCATGTAAAATCAACGCTCGCTCACAATGTGTCGTTAAACAAGTCCGCTCAGGCATAATGCTTCTTCTGTGTGGCCTAAACCTCATTAGGACCGTTTGCCACCGTTTGAGCTGTGGACGCGGCTTTCTTTGTCGCAGCCATTGTGATGCGATGGCCTATGCGCGGGGATGTGTTGGTGCAGAAGCAAAAAGGTTAAGAGTATAGTTAGCTTTGAACAGTTTGAGTCTTTGATCACCCGGTGTGCAATAGTCAGAGGAATGGAGAAATGTCGCTGTTAGCCTGTGTGGCCCGTTTACGTTCGCTATAGGTCTTTGTTATGGAAAGTAGCATTGCTTTTCCCGCTTTTATCAGTCGGCTTGAACATGCAACAAGAAGGCAAAAAGTTGAATTAGACCAGTCCCCTTTGGTCACTGAGGGGAATCGCAGAGATGAGACAAATAGCGATCCCCGATTTCCCCTGTGTTACCATGGTGTTACTTGTTCCAAATGAATCCCATTTAAAGGCATTGTAAACAGACATTTGCAGGGGAAACATTGTGCATCTAATTATAAAGCATTTGTATCAATTACATGAGCCTGCAGGCGAGATATCTAGCATTTCTATCACTGTGACGCTGAAAAGTTGTGAACACCGCCGCTAAACTCGTCCCTGTGAATAACTGGGATGCTACAGATATGTTAGAAAAGTTAGGAATGAGTTTGAATGAGTTATAATTTAGTGGCCTCCTCCCTTTTTTTTCTTTTCTTTTTTCAATCAGGTATAAGGCATTTAACCCCTTACCCCCCACCGTAACAAAGAGCATTATCTCCAGTTCGGCTTTTCCCAAATCTAAAAGCTTCTCGACTGGAGAGCAACAGAGCAACGCCTCATTTGAAAGCTAAGACCTACAAACAGTGTTGCGCCTGTTACTTTAAAACTGTAAAATATTCTATATTAGTAGTTACAGCTTTGAAAATGTAATATGTTTGTATTACAGGTTACTGAGTTACACTACTTTGAGTTACTTTTGAGTTACTTTTGGCCACATAAACTGAAAGTAGAAATAATGCCACAGAGCAAAACTGCAGTCAAAGATTTATTTTCCTTCTCGCCCATTCTCTCTGTTTTGTTTTGACAACGTTAGCTACGCACAACTGCACATCTTATACACCCGTGTCTGTTATTTGGGGGAGTTTGGCCTTTTTTGGTTCATACATTTAAATGCACATGTAACTCGAGTTACTTAAATTGTAATGACTAATATATTCCCAAATATGTTATATTCCTTAGTTACTGAAAAAAATTAAAGTAATATAATTTTTTTAACTCGTTACTTTTGTAACTACTTCCTTGTCTCTTTTATCACTTTTTTGTGGCTTATTTGTTGCTTTTTGTCGTGTTTTTGTCGCTCCTGTCATTTTGTTGCCACATTTCTGCTGTGTTTTCAACCTTGTTTTCGTCACTATTCTTTTTTTTAAAGCTTTTATGTGCTCGTTTCAGGTGGGGGTTAAGAGGTTAGGGCTGCACTACCCATTTCCTCCTTCTTCTCCTTCTCGAGCCTTAAGAGTTAGAAGGAGTTGAGCAGAAATCCCGATTGTTCACATTAATTTTTTTAATTTCCTTTTTGGGCATTTTGGGCACAGCTTGTCAAATGACGAAACTGGGTGAACTACTTTAGAAATAGATTGCGCTGATGAAGACTTCCACACCTCCATTTCCACAGTCAAGGTGCTCCCCCCAAATTGCTGTGTTTACGACAAGCTTATCGCCGCTCAAGTCATTTACACTTCTCCAACAAATCATAGCTGCTTTGATAAGGTTAAATATATACACATCCAGCGTTTGAGTCGACTTGTCCAAAGTAGTAAAGACTTTAGTGATCCATTTGATGAACTTCGTGTCTTGTAAAACTGTCTAGCGCTGTCAATCTATGTCTTTATAAATATTACAAGCTGCTGTTATCCCCGAAACGCAGCGGAGCCTTTCGAGAGGGATTGTTGCTCATTGTTCATCCTTGTATCTCTGGAGCCCATTCTTCACTGTGGACAAAACCATTCTTTCCTCTGTCAGACCCATTGATCCTCTCCCCCACTCATCTTCATTTAGTTTATCAGCGCAGCGTCCTCGGCAGACCTGGAGCCGCTCTCCGAATCACACCAGAGAGATAAGGGCTTTCTTTTGTGTTGCCCCTGTCGTTTGAATGGGAGTAAACCGCAACATTTTCGGCTCCACGTTTGTGTATTCTGCTTTTGACCTAAGCCTTTTACAAACATGCGTGTTCAGACAGGTACCGGCTCAAGAATAGGGCTGTCACGATAATGACAATATCGACTTATTGTTTAAATAACAGCTGAACAACACATTTTGGGGCCGAATATCTATCATTTCTACATTTATTAGCCTTTTTTCTTACATACATACATATACATATTTTATGTTTATTGCAGCTTGTGTGGTATTATAGGATATACTTATGCACTTTTAGAACATAGGTGTACATTTTTGCCTTAGAGTTGATATTATCAAGCACAGGGATCTCCAACCAGTAGCTCTCCAGCCCTTTATTGGCCAAAGACTTTCTACATTTCTCCACACACTTGAGTCACATTTTAGAGGCATTTTCGTGTTTGTTCTGAACTTGTTGAACAGAATGTGCAAACAAAGTCAAGTATAAGGACAGAATTCAGTTCATTTCCTTCAATCATAAATATCATCTTGGCTACTGCCTCTCCAAGGCTGAACTCCTCTTATGGTTACACAAGGATCTTTCGGGGAAAATAGTCACTCCTTGACGTTTTTGTTATAGCTCGGCAGGTAAAAAAGGACCATAATGGACTCTCTGCAGTAAAAAAAACCAAAACCAAAAACTCAGCAAAGATGTACAAATCATCCAGTAAAAGAATGTGGAACACAGAAATCACAAAGGCAGTTAGTAGGAAAAGGCAAAAAACGCAGCTGTACCAAGAGCGAGGGAGGTTGCCTTGTTTTTGAGTAGCCAATTTCAAGAAATCTGTTAATGGAGCGAATTTTTTAGGAAAAAATCTTAAGAAAAAATCTTATTGAACTCAAAATTTGAGAAATAAATCGTAATTTACATGAAAAGGATTTTTATAGATGTATTTTCTTGTTACGTATTTCGGTTTACGAATGAATGAAGCTCTTTGAGAAACTTGTCCATTTATTATGATTGAGGACCCTTAACCTCAGTAATATTGTGACTGTTGATTCTTTTAAAAAGCAGCTGAAGACACGGCTATTCAGACAAGCTTTTAGTTCAAAAATGGCATATGATTGTATAATTTGTGTAATATTGTGTTGTGTTTGATTCACTTGTTCTATTGTGAAGCACTTTGTGATTTTGCCTGTGAAAGTTGCTATATAGATAAAGTTTCTTCTTCCTGGTTTTATATCAATAGTCACAACTTTACATCACTTGCATTTAATGGACACTGGACTCAGATCGTACAGTTCAATTTGCTAAATTTGTGATATGCTAATAACATTGTTAAACTCTTAACCCCCACTTTAACCAAGCGCATTTTCTCCAGGTCGGTTTGACCCAAATCTAAAAACTTCCTGACTAGCGCTTACTGTCTATAGGCCAGTAGAACGCCTAATTAGAATGCTAAGAAAAGCTATTTTATCACATTATTGTGGCTTTTTTGTTTTGCGTTTTCATCACCTTTTTATCCCTTTTTTTGTCACTTTTTTTATTTTTTGAGGATTTTTTGCTTCGTTTTCATCCCCATTTTCATCTCATTCTTGTCGCTATTTTGACTCTTCTATACAAGAAGGAAATGTGCTCGATTCAGGCGAGGGTTAAGAGGTTAGAAAAATAAATGCTTGCATACCTATGTTCCCCGGGTCCTATGTTCCCCGGGTGCGATTTTTTTCCCCCCGTAGGTGAGTTGGTACTTCAACCAATCACAAGTTATGAGAGTGAAACGTTATACATATATCAAGCAGCTTAACCCTGACTCTGCCCTAGCTACTAACCTTAAGGATAGTGGGCTGGTGCCTAATCCTAATCAATAGAAGTGGGGGAACATAGGTACCGGGGAACATAGGGCTGACCCCCTCCTATTCAACATACTTAGGTATGTTGTAGGAATCAAGCTACATGCTAATCACTATACTAAATAAAATGGCTAACTCTAGCTAGGCTATACTCTAGCTATCCAGGTTAATGCTAATGCTAATGCTAAAATCATCTTTATCATTCAAATGTCCGTTCAGTGGCTAATCCCTTCACTGAAACACACAGTAGTGATCCGGTTAATCAATGGCAGTGAAACTTGAACATAGCTTAAGGCCTTTAGCAACATTTCAGTGCCATAAAGTCAGTGCTATCGAAGTTTTCACACTGGAAACATCTCAATCTTGCTGAAAACGTTTACTTTCCCCCCCCCCTTTTTTCCCCCCTTTTTTTCCCAATCACTGTGAGAAAGTGCCTTTTAAACAAACAGGTCGAGTGAATGGGAGTCCCCTCTTTTCACTCGTCGCTCCCTTTAAGCCCCAACTCAAACATTCCCTCCGCTCCCTCCGGTCGTCACGGCAACAATGGATCGTCTGATTGGATAATTACCCCCTTGCACTCCGGGCCATAAACCGGGACATGATGATATAGCTGTTGTTATGGCCCAGCGTTCGCGAAATAACAGGTTCCGCGATGAAAGAGCGATAGCGAGACTGTTCCGAGGGTCGGGGTGATTTGCAAGATTTGTTTTTCGCCATTTTCGACAAATGCGGCGGATATTGCAGATTGCTGATAGTAATTTGGATGTTTGGGCGATTAAACGGTGACTCTCACGGTCCAGTTTGGGGTGAATTGAGCGAGCGGCAAGTTTGGCCAGTTTGTTATCAGTTTGTGGTGATATAAAAACAAAAACAAATGGCTGATATGCTGCCTGTTAAACTCTGTGCTGAACTTATCTCGTCCTGTTGGGGAATGGCATTACTGGATTAAAACTTGACTGCAGTTGTTGTGGCCCAAAGGGTGCAAACATGACCTATTTAAAAAGTTTGAGAGATTATTTTAAGGATGATGAGTAAAATTGATGGTAAAAAAAAATAGATGCTCTTCCCATTGCTATTTACAGAATTGTTTATTTCTTCTTTTCTACAATACTTAGAGTACAATTAAGTAAACTCGTAAAATGATCCTTACGAGCTTGGTGTGTGGTTGAATGTCGACTAAAATATCTCGTCCCGTTGCAGATATCAGCGGCTCAGACGCCTCAGACCGATGACTTGTACCTGGACGATGTGGGCTCAGGAGGGTTTTACCCCGAGGACGACGACGATTTCAACTCCGGATCAGGATCTGGTGAGAACAGCCCTTAAACAAAGCAAACACGCGCAAATAGCTAAAAAAAATACCAAAGCGGTTCACTGGAAAAAGAATAACCATCTTGAGGAAGAAATTAATAAATAAATTTAATAAATTAAATGAACAGATTAAATCTAAAGTTTGAGTAGATTTGGTCTGGTCTTAGATCAGATAAAACCTCTTGTTGTCAATGGAGCAATTACATTATTTCTTAATTTATATTTTTTGCATCATTTCAAGAAAAAAAACTAATATTTTTAAAAGTAAAAGTGAATTTGTCTGATTTCAAGTGGGATTTATGCCCGTCTCATTTTATATCATTATTTCAAACTGACTCAAATTCAACACGAAGAACCTTGGTAACACTTTATAATAACTACACCTTATTTAGCCGTAATAAATGACGAGTTAACACTTAATTCATCATGAACTTGTTTACGTTAATAAATCCTTTCCGTAGTCCCTCTGGGGGTAATACAAGTGTTAATGGGATGATTGGGGGGTATTTCATCTCCCCCTGGTGTGTCCCTGCACCGGGTCGGAGTCACCAATACACACTAATGGAATCACCAAGAAGAAGCTAACAGGCTAACGGGCAAAGCTAACTGCGGGCTAGCCCCACTTAAACAGTATTTACAGCCAAGTTTGAGTGAAACAAATTATCTCCATTGTGTAATTGGATGTACAATATCCCTCTCTCCCTTTGTCTTTTCTGTCAGCGTAGTATTTACTCTCACGGACAATTAATGAGTTAAAAAAAAAAGGCAACATGCTACGACACCTGCAGTGGTACTTATGGTCTCTAGGGGCATGAGTTACTTAGTTATGCTTTAAGTTTGACTAACATTTAATAACTACTTAACATGAATAAGTGAAGTAGAACTGTTCATTATGAGTTAGGCATTAACTGTAGTAAAGTTCAACAAATTCACCATTTATTAAGGCTAAATAAGTGTGTACGAAATGCGCGGTATAAATAAAGTTGCCTTGCCTTATAAAGTGTAACCAGAACGGGTATTCAAGCATTTTTAAGTCATTTATCTTATTTAAGATGGTAATTTTTCCAGTGTAGGGATGAGACGCAGGCTCCAACTGCTAGTAAAATGGATTTTGATGGACTACTTTAATTGGATCGTAACTTGAACATTTTCAATCATTAAAGTGCGGTTCACTTTGTTGAATATCAATCAGATAGACAGAAACTTTTTGCTCAGAATTCAACTCACTTTTCACTGTAGTCCAGTTTATTGATATATGCTCACAAACCTTTCTGACAAATTGTTAATGGAAAACACTATTACAATCCTCCCCTCCGTCCCTCTCGCCAAACCTTTTTTTCACTTTGTCTGCACAAAGTCACTATCACTTGTCTCTGAGGCCCAATTTTCACCCACAGCCAGAGCCAAGCTGCATATTCCTTTCCTTTTTTATGAGCTACTACTCTCCTCCTCTGGCCCTGAGCGTGTCCGAAGAGCTACACTTTGGCACTAAACTGCTCGCACTTTTTTTTTCAGAGAGAGTTGTAAAAGTGCCGCAAGGGGAGGTCAGGGAAGGTAAAGTGGAGAGGACAGTGATCAATTGCTTTTCCAATACAGAAATCGTATTACTCTGCCCTGAGGTTCACGCTGAAGCTAAATAATATCTTACATAGTTTTTTTCTTCATAAAACATGTTTGCTATGAAATGCACCTACATCCGTCAGACTAATAAAATAAAGCATTAGAGCCACTGACAGATGAAGAGACTGGATATTTGGCAGGAAGTGAACATATTTTCAAAGACGGCGCAATGACAGCTGGAAAAATGGCCAACAAGACTGGACTGTGTCTCCAAAATTGCTTCGCTTGTGAGGTGTCCCCTGTCTGCAGTCATCACTGTCTGCCAAACATGTTTTAGTCCCGCGTTAGATCTGTTTGAGTGAGTTTAGTGTCACTTTTATGTGTAGGGAAATATATGTGAACGCTTTGGATTTTGTCACATTTCTGCCTAAATTATCCATAATATGTGGTCTGATCAAAATCATAAGAATGAGTAAACAGTGTCTGCTTAAACTAATACCACCCAAACAATTGCATGTTATCATATTTTTATTGGCCATAACATGTAAACATTCACAGGACAGGGAGAAAAAAGTAAGTGAACCCAGGAATCTCGCTGAACTGCAGCAGTTTTGTAAAGAGGAATGGTCCAAGATTCATCCTGAGCACGTCTAATCAGCAACTACAGGAAAGCAGTTAGTGCTACAAAAGAAGGGTCAGCCAGCTATTTAATACAATGGTTCATGTACTTATTCCAGGCTGTTGTGAATGTCTCAGTTTTTTCTGCAAAATATCTTGATAAACTTGTGACTTCATTTTTTCATTTCCATTGATTCACAGTGGGGATAGGGTTTTGATGTTGATGTGCTGTTCCATTTCTCCTCCACACATGATGTTGTGTGTTCCGCCGAAATACATTTTATTGTGGGCGCCTTTCCAATTTCCCAAGGTCATCTTACACACAGCATAACCAGTATAAAACACACATTAAAAATACAATACAAGATACAATACAATACAGAGTTTAGCAGTGGAATGGCAGAAGTTCAGTGGTAGGAGAAATACACAGGACCATGTGGGATAGGCGTGTCTAAATAGCTCAGTCTTCAGTCGAGATTTGACTGTGGCGATGGAGTCTATTGTACGAATGTCTAGTGAGCGATGATTCCAGAGTCTGGGGGCAGAGCAGCTGAAGGCCCTGAGGCCCATGGAGGACATTTTGGCTGGAGGGACAGAGAGGAGGGAAGCAGTGGAGGAGCGGAGTCAGCAGTGCTGTGGAGCATCCAAGTGCTCTTTCGCAAACCAAAGTTGAACTGTTGCAGTTCAGCGAGATTCCTGGGTTCACTTACTTTTTTCTCCCTGTCCTGTGAATGTTCACATCTTATGGCCATTAAAAATATGATAAACTGTAAATGTTTGGGTGGTATTAGTTTGAGCAGACACTGTTTATTTATGATTTTGATGAAGCGTTCACATACATTTTCCTCCCACTGTAACTCTCCCCCTCGGGACAATGAAGTTTTGAAATCAAGAGATATTAATATCTGAGAGATGAATAGAGTATGAACTGCTAAGCTAGTACAGGAATTAAATCCATTTCTATACATGTTTGTATAGACTCTCAATTGCACATGAGTTGAGAGTAGTGGATGTTTCACCTCTCACCTTTGTCAAACATGAAAACCTGCTTTATTTCCTTCTACATAAGACTTGACTCTTTAAATCTTTTTCCTTCTCTCTGTGTGCAGGCGCGGGCGAGGAGGGAGACATCGAGACGGCGACAGTCAGCACAGTTTATATTCAGCCCAAAGCCGCCGAGCCCACCAAGGACCTGACCAAAGACTATACTCCCCGAGTGGACCCCGTCACCGAGAGAGACAGCGCCGTCACGCCCAGGAAACCATTCAGAACAGAGGTGAGGACAGTATCCGCACCAGAGATAAATGCTATATAAATACAGCATAAATTGACCACCTACGGTTTAATTATTCCGATCTGTATCTACGATGCTGCCATACTACAAAGGGCTTCAAATGATCATAATATAATTAAATGGTGTTTTCATCAGATTTAGTAATCGATTCGATTTTTGCATTAGAGGCAATAACACTTTTGGACTCACTACTGTCAAAATAATATTCTGATTAGCAGTTTAGTGAGGTGTTTTCCAAAGCCATTAAACCCTGTAACAATGACATTTTATGAAAGTGATCTGTGAATCAAGTGGAGTGGTTCTCAAACTGTCTTACTGATGATGCAAGTTTGGTGTTGTTCCTGGTTTAGACATTGTTTATACTCAGTTTACATATAATTTAGATCTACTTTAGACCCAGTTACTCCAGGTTTGACCTTGATCTGGGCCTGGTTGGCAGATCATCAATGACTATCCGTGTCCTTATTGTCGCTGCGGATCCGATTCATGAAAGCCCAGGCAGCTGCTGATGCTGTCCTATACAGTATCTGTCATGTTTATCTGTGTCCTGATGGTCTTGGCCTCACGTTCCAACACGTGGCTCAGTTTGAAGGTCTCGCATGTGACACAAATCTGTGCAGGAAACGGGAAGTGTGCGCTCTCGTCTTATCAGAATGGTTTACGCTGTGGATTCATTCGACTGCGAGATTATTGCTCGAGGAAAAATGCCCTCATGTGTATGTTCTGCGGTCTTTGTATCACGTTTTAAATTGCAAAAAAATCCTCTAGTGCAGTGGTAGACAACGTCAGGCTTAGGAGCAAAATCCGGCTCTCTAGCAAAGAACCTCTGGCCCACAGGATGATTTTGATAAATAAGATTACACACAGAGATAAAATACCTGTTAAAGTAATATAAAAAAGCTTAACATACTGTCAATTTCCAAGGGGAAGCCCACAGTTAAGTTATAGATGATGTGCAACCCTGGGATTTGGAGAAAGTGGTGTTTATTTGGGCCATGTTTGTGAGGTTCAGCCCCTAGTCTCTATTATATGATTAGAAATAATCATATAATAATGGCACAATAATGTATAATGGCACATTCACTGGTCCTGGTCAGCCTGCACTGAGCTCGATGACGTCGCTCAACCACAGTGACAGCAGCCCTTTAAGTCCTGACTCACCAGAAGTGCGTTGGAAAGTGCTTTCTCTCTGACCACAGTATCATGAAATCCCTGGCGAGCGTAGGAGCCGCCAGGACGCAGCGGGGCAGAGATGGAGAGCGCTCGCGTCAGTCCCGGGCGTTTCTGCTCCGGTGAACATTATCAAGGATTACATCTCGGTATCGGCTGTAATCACGCGTCCTGGAGCCGGTCTTTACTGTACTACGCGCTCGCTGCTACATCTGTTTGGGATTAGTCATCAAGGTCTCAAAGCGCTAAGCCTCTGCCGTGGCCCGGTGCCACTGCTGCTGTCCCACTTGTCACGACTTCAACACATAGCACTGACGTTATTTCACTCCGAGCTCACAAAGGAATAAGCATAATTTGAGGTCTAGAGGTTGAGATTCTGTGTACCAAGTGAAAGATTGGATGGGTTTTGTTCTGTATAGCCACCATTGTCTAATTTCTCCCTCATTGTCTAAAAAACTAGATGTACAGCAATAAATCAGTACTATCCTGTTTAAAAAATGACAATCCATCGATTAAATTTTAGAGACAACATGTGATTTTCTAGTTTAACCATTTTTAGTGAGGTTTATAGTTTTATTTCCTTATTGGACACTGACAGGAAGTGACATAGATAGAGGCAAACCATTTTAAACTGTTGCCGTGCCGACCATGTTATGTCAATGGGAAATGAGTGAGTCTCTATCTATGTCCCTTCCTGTCAGCAGCTTAAAAATTTAAATAAAAATAACTTTTCCTCCCAACATTTCTTCATTATTTTCAAAAGCGTTAAAACCCGTCATATGCACTTCAAACATTTTCAAATGTGGATTACAAGATGCCACCAGTCTTGGCAAAAATAATAATAAGTAAGGAATAATGTATAGAACGCCGGTCATTATCGGGAAAATAAGTACCTTCAGGGCGAAACCAGTTCGCCCTGTCGGTATTTATTTTCCTGATAATGACCGGCGTTCTATACATTATCCCGCTTATTATACGGCTGTTTGCCAACTGTACACACACAAATAAACTTCAAACACTTTTATAAAGGCAGAAAGGTTTATTTAATGATTTCCGCTGCAAATAGTTCCCAAAAGTTTGCGCGTTGCTTGGCAACGTTAGTTGATTCCAGGCAGGCTAGTAGCAGCACGGCTAGCTACTTATTGCTAGCCTAGCTACTTAGTTTAAGGTGCAGTTAGCGAGGAGGAATGGTGGTGAATCTCTGGGATTAACTCCCGTTAACTTCATGAGTGATTCCCCCAACTTCTCTCGCAGGGACGGGGACAGAGATAGTGTCCGCTACTACTACTTGCGGAGTGATATGAAAGACCTGTATTACAAGCACAAACTCCGTTGCCATTGGGATCGGTCATTATTTTTTTCAGAGGTCTTCTATCAGAAAATAATGACCGGTAGAACGTTGGGAAATCACATTTAAATCAATGGAGCGTTCTACTTGCATTGTGAAGGGCCGTATAATAATAATACATAAAAAAGACTGTATTAGGTCTGGAACTGTGTCTACAATGTACTGTTTTGAATATCCGTCCCTATACCGTACTCTTACCCAATTGTTATTAAAGACCGTGTTGTGGTTTGGTCCCAATCGTGGATAATAGTTGATGATTCCAAATCAAATGGCAAATCACTGCAGGAAGATGGAGGATTTAACAGTGACAGGAAAGAGTTTAAATATATAGACATCATAGACCTTGCAGTTAAGCCTTGCAACAGTTGATCATATGAATGCCTTTTATACACATTTCTTTTACTTTCCGACGCCTTTGTAATGATACGCGTTGTTGTTTGCAGGCTCCAGTGCCAGTGACAGAGGAGACCCAGAGAAACCAGATGACCAGCACGACCAGCGGCCCCGGGTCACCACAGGAGGTGGTGGTGCACTCAGACAACCTCTTCCACCGGACAGAGGTGTTAGCAGGTAAACATGAACGCAACACGGACCACTGCTGAGTTTGAAAGTGCAGAATGTCAGAACTAAGAAAGAAAATCTATGAGACAAATATAAAAGTGCTGTAAGGTCGATTTGGGCGGCACAGCAGCCGGTGCCCATACTATGGCATTCTCTTTGACTAAAAAAACATGTACAATAGGGTCTCCTCTGGGGCCAGGGCTCAACTGGAAAAGAGAATTCCTGGTTAAATAATGACAAAATTATTTTCAGTGCTTTCAGGATCTCATTCTGTAAAATATTTCGAATGTAAACCAAATATAGTAAGTTCACTTGCCAAAAACTCTTTGCAAGTTCATTGTAAACCATAGAGGTTTTATGACTCACATAAGGTTTTTAAGTAAGTCAAAGAAGTGGCAGATCTTTGAGTGAGACGCAGCTTTCATTGTTCTTTCTTCAAAACAATGAGACTTGCGACATTAGCTCTTAGCGTCAGCTCTCAAAGTTTTTTCCGGTTCCTTCGTTCCAACACGACTTTATTCTGTCAAAGTGATGTTTTCCCATTTTTATTGACAATAATTAGTTGTTATAAACTCAAAGTGTGAGTCTCCGAGGGACTCCGCGTGGTTCACCAGGCGGCCGCTCGCTCTTTGATGAAACCTGATCGAGGGGTAATCGGGTTTTGCTGACGCCGCGATATCCGAACGTCTCTGGGGGCAAGCGGTGATTGACAATACACATGTTCTCCGACGCGCTGGTCTCCTGGCGCTCGACGAAAATGCAAAAACGGCAACTTCAAGGAGAAACGGTGATGATTTATAGATGAGAACGTCGGTCTGTGTCGCGGCGATCGGTTCATTCGGAGTTTGACATTTAGTTTTGTTGATAAGAAATAATGTCAGCGTCAAAATAACCTTTCTTTGATGGATGCACAAAACGTTGGACTTTCAGTCGGAGGTGCAGATACTGAATATAGAGATAGTGTCATTTGAATCACTGGGAAAACGATAAGCGCTGTTCTCAAAAACTTGTGGTTGAAAAAGTGAAAAAATAAATAAATAAATAAATGTGAAGTGATCTTTTACAACATGGGACAAGAGGCCCCACATCCTTTTGCAATTCACTTGAAAAATACAACAGAGACAAATTTAGTTTACCCAATGTTTGTATAAATGTATAATCTAGGGCTACACAATATATTGCCAAATTATCGTTATTGCGATATCCCTATTGCAACAAGAATCAGAATCAGAATAGTATTTATTGCCATTATTTGAGAACAGATTTTTTCTTGTTACAACCGTGCAACATAAAACACAGAATTTAGATTTTTTTTAAATAAGCTATAAAAACTTTAAAACTATAAGGCTATAACAGCATACATAAAGAATATTTCAAAAAATATAAAGTCAACTATGAAATGACGACAACAATTTGACATAGAACAACAGTGGGATTGTATTCACAGATGTGCAGGTGAAAAGCCAGATTATAGGGCAAAAATATCTGAGATTAACACATTTTTTGAGTCACATTTTTGTGTGTGACCCAGCCTCAAACCAAACTTGCATCCTAACAATTTTGGTCCTTTATTTTTTATTTATTTATTTATTTATTTTTACGTTTTTTGAAACAAAAAGCCAAAGAACCAGAGAAAATTGCCATGTGTGTAAATGGCTACGCAGAATATTGCAATAATAGATGAATGTCATCTAGACCTTATCATTTATTATGCTAAGATAAGCCTTTATTGATCTCACAATGGAGAAATTCACTTGTTACATTCAGCCCTCAGAAACACTCAGGGTGTGCAGAATACACAGGAGATGTGCAGACAATTAAATAGTAAATAGTAAGTAGAGGTATCCTATATACAATGACTACCAAAAACATTAAGGGGGGCAAGAAGTATTAACAGTAAAATATAATATAATAAAATTGTCAGTATTAGCAGTGCAGGTTTACAGTCATAGTGCAATTGAATTGAATATGGGGTAGGCACTTATAAGCTTTATTGCTTCAGCCTACTCCATTTGGAGCATCTACAATGGTATATGAATTTTAAAGAGACAAAATTAATGTAAAATTGCTCAAATAAAAACGAACTAACTAAAAGGTTCCTGAGTCATCTTCTGTTCTCTGTAGTTGAAATGTATATGTAAAGGACGTTTCGCCTCTCAGTTGTTCTCAGTCTCGAAGGTTGACAGTAGCTTTAATAGAGGGGAGGGACTTAGCCAAGCGTATTAGAATCAAAGATAGTTGTAATAAATTGCGTTACAGTACATCCTATTTCACTCTGTTGATGCCCATGACCTTTCTTCTAACTCGATTTCCCTATATTACCTCATGGACAATTAGAATAAAGTCAAAAGTCCATAGAGTCAGTCAGCACAGAGTAACAGAGGGCATTGTAGCGTCTGGAGGGAGGCTAAACAGATTATCACGCTATGACTTCATACAACAGTAATGATGAAGAGCGGTGAACTATGCCCATGTGGTGAGCTGGGAGGATTACCACTGAGAGCCAGGGGCAAAAATCGACCGGGGGTTTTTCAATATAAAATTAATTAATCCCGAATTTGAATCAATGTGGAAAACTTTATTAGCTTGTAAAATGGCTCAGAGTAAATGACTATCAGGTGATGCAATATCCATATCAAAAGAAGTATAATAATGTATCGCCAAGTCACCGAGGTCTTCCATCTGATTGAAATTTAACACATTCTTTGCAAACACGGCCTAAAACACAAACACGTGGCTTCTCAAAACGTGCTAATGTTCTGGTTTTGTCATAATCATTTTTACACGTCAGTTCCATTTTAGCCCTGTTTTGTGTGTGTGTGTTTTTAAATATGCTCTGACACAATTCGATTCATTATTGGAGCCTCGGATGTCCATTATCAGAGCCTTTTTATGACCCAATATTGCAGCACTTTGTCAGGAATGAGCACAACCACATCTGCTGCAGATCTGTTTCCAACATCATTCGCAGCCGAAGATTTTGAGCTATGTCTTTGAAGTCAGCGGCAGACGGGGGAGCTGCCAATCGCAGAGAGCGCAAGACAGATGATTGTTATTGTAGTGTAATCGGGTTTAAAAGAGTAATATCGTTTGTTGAGTTGAAAATGAACTTCAAAATGTTATGTCTCTTAACATACTGGGAATATCTGTGTGGATTGTGCTTGATATTTTACATTTCTGGGTGGCTGTACTCTGCAGTAGTCTCCAAAGTGCCGCACGTTAAATGATCAACAAAACCCTTAAAGAGGGGGTATTATGCTTTTTTCAATCACATAGCACCAGTCTATAGCATACTACAATGATGACGTAACCTTCTGTTGGTCTGTATATGCAGTAAATTAAAATAACTGCCTTGAATAAAATTGCTCTCTCAAAATGGCTGTACTGAACGTCTTGAAATAGGCCTCTGTCTCTTTAAGAAGCTTTCCGACACGCCCCCTTCAGCACACTACTGTGGCATCTAAACAACACTACTGTGCGGGGAGGGGGCTCTGCTGAGCTGAGGAGCAGTGGTTGGTGGCTTGGCTGGTGACGAAAGGTCCAGAGGCGTCTCCAGGAGGTGGGGGCGTTCCTAGAAGGACTGAGGCATAGCTACACCTAAAATGGCTGCCGTCTAAGTTTTTACTGATTACTCAAAAATATGTGAATGAGCCAAGGCAACACTCCAGGCATGTGTTTAATGAGGGAATGACATAATAACATGATATAAAGCTTGAAAAAGTCGATTTTACATAATACCCCCCTTTAAAGGTACATTATGCAGCTTTTTATGCGAAAACAAAAAGTTGATATTTATTTGACCTTGTAGTGACCAAGCGGCTGTGTGAGTGGTCAGCATGGCGCCTTTACTTTCCATCACGGTGGTCTCTAGGACGCTCCAGGATCAATTGTTTGGAAGGTTTTCACCGCTCTTACCAGAAAACCTACAAAACAAGTGATCCTGGAGCATTTTAGTAGTCACTGTGATGGAAAGTAAAGGCGCCATGCTGACCACTCATACGGCTGCTTGGTCACTACAAGGTCAAATATGTACAAATATCAACTTTTTGTTTTCGCATAAAAAGCTGCATAATGCACCTTTAAAAGAAGTGATAAAACAGTACATAAGACAATGAATAAAAATAGAGTTGATGAACAAGTAGGGATCTAATCGCCCCTGACACGGCTTCTTATCTTTGTTATTGTCCAGTGGCCTAAATTTCTGTTGTATCTTTAGGCACATCCTGTTAGTATCTGGAGCACTTACAAGTTGTATATTTAAACATGTACTTTGTGTTTTATCTTTGTATAATGTGTTTTAATGTTGACTAGTTCTCAGAATTGCAAAACAAATTTACCTACGGGTACGAATAAAGAAACCTAACCTAACCTAAGAGTAGATAAAACAATAAAGCAAGTAAGAATCAGAAGAATCAGAATCAGAATAGTTTAAAAAAAATAAAGTGCATCTTTAGAAAAGACTTTAAACCAATAGGCAAGGAAAACACTTCGTTTTGGTTCTCATAGGTGCTGACGTTGCTGCGATACCACCCCCTAGTGGCTGGGGGTGACTCCAGAAAGAAGGAAAAACAAAACAAAAACAACTTTAAAGCCTGGCTCCAAAGACTTTTATTGTTTATAGAAATAGAGTTTTCTCCTGTGACAACTCCGAGGGGAGTATCGAATTTTTAACCACACTGGTTTTTCTTCTATCAATTTTTAAAGTCTTAGTTTTGGGCTCTGATGGACAGACCCTGGAGAGCTTTGAAGGATTGTTGTGTCCCGCCTTTTTGCTCTTTTCGTGGACTCTCTCTCTCGATTGGTGTTACTAATGTAAATGGGAGGAGTGAGGAATGACGGTAATAATAATATGTCTATTCTTACATATTTCGTTACCTTTCCCTGCCTCTTTGTAGCTGTCATCGCCGGCGGAGTGATCGGCTTCCTGTTCGCCATCTTCCTGATCCTGCTGCTGGTGTACCGCATGAGGAAGAAGGACGAGGGCAGCTACGACCTGGGAGAGCGGAAACCCAACGGAGCCGCGTACCAGAAGGCCCCCACCAAGGAGTTTTACGCATAAACGCAACGCCCCTCCACCCCTTCCCGCCCGACCCTCCCCGACACAACTACAGACACACCACCAGAGACTGTGAGCGCAGTCAGTGACAACGGTCAACCTGCTCAAGCTACAGAGTTGATGAGGAGATAGCATAAGGAGTACTTCTGCTTAGAGTATTGTAATTAAAAAAAAAAAAAAAACGTCTTTATTATATTTTAATGAAAGCCAGGCATTTTTTTTTCATTTTAAGGCAAATCGATGTATTTAAAGCCACACTGCGGAAAATTTCAAGTTTGGTCTTGTGTGTTTGGTTGGGACAGTGCATGTCAAGAGACTCATGGGCTAATTTCCATCCGTCATCCCGGATTTACCCCCTGGTTTAGCCATTTGAAACATGCTTTGGCTACTTACTTAGTCAAAGGAAAGCAGCAACATCGCCATGGAGACGAGCCAGTGATGATCTTTTTTGGGGAGGGTTATTGTAATAAAAATAAACGCTCGTATTGCATCGTTTTCATTTGGGTGAAATGGTGCGCCGTGTGGCTTTAAACATTGTGTGTATTATTCGGGGATAAAGAAATATAAAGAAATAAAGAAACCGGTTGTGTACAAACGGACGCCTCTGACTACTTCAGCCGTAGAGGTCGTCGCCTGTAAAGACAAAGATTAAACCTGGACATAATTGATATTCCTATTCTGTATTGATCCTACTTCCTTTTATTTGTCATTTTATTTGTGCTAGCATGTCTGATGTTCGATCTCGAAGGGTGTATTACATTAATTTATCTTTTCTCTGATGTTTTTTAAAAATGCCTTTGTAGTTTTGATGAAGCGCGTCGGTCTTCATATTAACAGTTAACGGTCAATGTAAATGTCCCATTCAGGTTACAATGTTTATTTCATTCTCTCACAACTGTTTTTTTCTTTTTTTTTCTTTTCTTCTGACCAAGGTTTTTGTTCAAACCCAGAAAACAATCTAGTCAGGGCTATACACAGAATTAACGTAGGTCTGTATGAACCTTTTGTACATTTTACACATTGCACAGTCACAGCTTGGCTCCGCTGCAGCTCTGCTTTCTGTTCTCGGGGCGGCAGTTTCCTGATTGTGGCCTCACTTTTTCCTCCCGGTCACTTTCACAACTTGTTCCTTCTTTCTTTTATGCCAAAACCTCGCTCCCTTTCTGTCTATTTCCCCAACTCCCCTTTGAATCTCCTTGGAGTTCTGCCATGACGGCTTCCCAACCCCTCCTTTATGTGTGTGGTTTAGCTCGGTGGTATTGTCCGTGTTGTTGATGTGTTGGGCCTAAAAAAAAAACTTAAAAAAAACTGCTTTTGAGACAAGGGCCGCATCCCAATATGCAGAACACAATCGAGTGTTCCTCCATGGGATTAGCTATCGACAAACACAGCTTAAAGTTCAGCAGGAAAAGTCTTGAATCAATCTGAAGTAAGTACTTGTAATGGGGACTATTCAAGTCTCTTGACTGGAATGAGAATAAGTTGGAGACCAAGTTGTTTACCCGTTTCGAAAAGCAGAGTTTCCCAAGACTTATTATTTTTGATGGCTTCAAAATAGCAGTAGCAACATTCATTTCATGTGTGTAGACTGGAAAGCATCGGTCCAAATAGGCTACAATAAGTTTCTATAGAAAAGTGCACAACTTAAAGTGAATCGGTTAGGCGAGAGAAAGCTAACGAGTCAAAAGAAGCTAACAAAGGCGCTAACAATGCTAATGGTTGGAATAGGATATCCAATTTAGGATTATATGAGCATTGGCCCTACCGCCAAAGTGTAGAGTCATCTGTAAATATTGGTAATCTCCATTCTCTCGGTTCAGTGATGCTAATGGCTGGTAAAGACGTGCTAAAATGCTAATGTTGCAACCACTGAATCAATTGAATTGCACAAATCGCCTTGAAACGATTGGAGTTTCTCTGAACTATTCTGATAGCAGAAGACTTATAAGACAAACCAGGCATCATTGACTCTCTGAGCTGAACCTATGTGTCCACTTTGTCGACAGTCTTGACTCGTGCACGTGGACTCTGCTCTCGGCCATCACCTCCTGTGTGTCTAAATGATCTGAAGAGTGTTAGCGGGTTGTGACGTTGCCTTTTTGCTGTACAGTAAATGTGAAGTAGATAAGGTACTAGAGTCTGTCGCGTCCATACCTCACCCCTTTCTTTGCCCCTCTGTTGTTGCCGTATTACCTAAAACATTTCTGAAAACCCAAAGACTCAGTATTTTTGCATCTTCTCACTCATCTCCCCTCCTTCGTGGCCACATCATGTTGTTTCCACCTTTTTTTTTTCTTTTCTTTTTTTTAGACTCGCCCTTTAAGTCCAATCGCTTATTAGTACAAAAGATATATAAATAAATATATAAATGTATATTCACAAATGTTTTAAACCTTCAAAGTGCCTACCATTGGAGAAACGTGCTCGTGTTGAGCAGCAGAGGATGTGCGCAGACTTCTGTGCGGGTGACGGACTGTAAATGGTACCTTTTTTTTTTTGGTCTTACAAAAGCTGACAGTATTGTACCTATGAGTTGAAACAACACTACTGAATAAACATTGTGGCCTAATACAACTCTGTGTCTCATTTTTGAATAGGCTCGAGTGAAATCAATGTGTTGTATCTGTTGTTACATATTACTCAGTGTGGGGCATTAGAAGTCATTAATTGTATTTTGCCAAAATCAAGGCCTTAAATGTCATTAAAAAGCTTAAAATTTAAACATCTATATTTATTGGGAAATTATAACATTATTCATCAATTTTCACTGTATAAGTTCATCAAAAGCAGCAATTTTGGCTGAAATTTACCACTTTTCATGTTCAAAAGTTTCCCGTTTTGTCCATTTCTATTTCATCTATTTGGTGAAATGTTTGCAAATTCTAATAAGTGAAATGTGTGATTCTTTTTTCTGCGTTTGTGGCATTAAAATAGTATTTGGGCATTAAACATGGCATTAAAAAGCATTATATTTGACTTGCTTGTGCTTGAATAAACCCTGGTACTGTAACCAGGTAAGGGAAGTGAGTAACCATACTTAGTTTATTTATCTTTGAATAGTTGAGGCTTTTTAACTTTTATTCTCATATTTTATATCACAAATGTTGCTCTTTTGTTGCAGCACTGTGATTTCCTGTTTGCGTATTGTTCTCGCGAGGCCATTTTGTCGGTGCTCCTGACCAAGATTCAAGTTCAAATCAAATCAAGTTGTCTTTGTACAGCCCAGGAGTGGCCTCGCAAATAACTAATGTAACGTCGAAAAAAAGCAGTTAGCAGAAGATGGAAAAGCCCAGAGCATTCTCTGTCCTCAACAAAGAGAAAAGAAAAACCTCGGGGAGAACCACAAGAGGGAGAGATCCAGTCCCATGGACGGACAGGACTGGACATCTGGACAGGGGCTGCTTTGGTCCCCCTCTGCTCCTGACTAGGGCTGGGTACTGTTAAACGAAACCAGTATGGTATCGGAAAAAAGGTATAGAGAAAATAAAAGTATTGAAAGCAGGTACCGAAAAAAATCATATATCTTTAGATCCAAGGTTTGAAGCTGTTGGTCCAGGGACAGCATTAAAGGAAGTGACTTGGTCGTTTCAGCTCAAACAATGGATTTTAATCCCCAATTTGATTCCCAATTTTTTTTCCAATTTCTTTCAAAATGTTTAGTCCGATTAGGTTCATTAGGTCTTCTAAAAATTATTAACATTTCAAAATTTTTGCCGTAATTTTTCGAATTTCTTTTTTTACACAGTTTTTCTTAATTTTTGCCACGATTTCTCCCATTTTTCACACATTTCTGGACATTGGAGATGAACCGAATATTGTAAATTTATTCCACACATTATTGTTCTGTTTTCTGGTTCTAGACGACAAATATTTTAGTAGCAGTATCGGAAAAAGTATCGTTCAGGTATCAGTATCGAAAACCAAGTATTGTTAAAGTACCGGTATCTAAAAAAAAAGTTAACGGTACCCAGCCCTACTCCTGACAGACGAATTGAAGTTAAAAAAACTCAACCTGAAGCCTTTAGTGTTCACTGTAGTTTAGACAATGATGCAGTAATTCCGCTACACAATCCCCTGAAGCAAGCTTTCCTCCGAGTTATTTTTATTCCACTGTATATATAGAAAAAAATATGTCAGTCTACCTCACTCACTATCTCAGCGTTACTTAAGTCAGCGCGGATTAAAAGACGCCGATGAGTAATCTTTATGTATCACCGCTGCTTTAATCTGAAGCTGCAGCAGAGATTAGAGTCTGGCAGGGATTAAACTTGACTGCTTTGGACTGAGGAAAACCTGATGTCTGCGCTGGGCCGTTCTCATTACTCGCTTTATTTACCCAACACTGATTAAAATCCATCACGTCTCGTATTTCAGTCTCTGGTCATTCGGCAAACCCCCGGCTTCATTACGGAAAACTAAACAGAGCCGAAAGTTCTGCCAAAATAAGCCTCGTTTTGAACTGATTTAGATGCATTACCTGGTTCATAATAATTGTGGTTTGAGCTAGATTATAGCGGAGGGCAGGAATACAAATGTCTCCTCGAATTCCATCAAGAGGGTTGTGGATTGGATTCCTGGGTCAAGAGGTTTTATTACATTTAATTTTGGATATACTTTTGAAAGTTATGCGAGGTATATCAATATCTGTCAAGAGCATTATTATTATATTTATTCTAAAGTTGTCCTGGAGTTTTCCCTTGCATTCTAATCAGGTTTGGGTTAAAATGAGCTCTCCAGTTCTCTCCAAGAATCTTTCAATATTTCTTCATAGGCTTGATGAGTTACATTGCATTTTTTATTATGGCTAAGCAACTAACTTTCTTTGCATAATATATAACTGACTAATGAACATTTAAAACTATTTAAAACCACGTGTAAAGGTTTCGAAATTGTACAGGGTTAAGTGTTGAATTGTAATTATAGCTGTCCCACATCTATCTATCTATCTATCTATCTATCTATCTATCTATCTATCTATCTATCTATCTATCTATCTATCTATCTATCTATCTATGTATCTATCTATCTATCTATCTATCTATCTATCTATGTATCTATCTATCTATCTATCTATCTATCTATCTATCTATGTATCTATCTATCTATCTATCTATCTATCTATTTATCTATCTATGTATCTATCTATCTATCTATCTATCTATCTATTTATCTATCTATGTATCTATCTATCTATCTATCTATCTATGTATCTATCTATCTATCTATCTATCTATCTATTTATCTATCTATGTATCTATCTATCTATCTATCTATCTATCTATCTATGTATCTATCTATCTATCTATCTATCTATCTATCTATCTATCTATCTTCCTTCCTACCTTCCTTCCTACTTTCCTTCCTTCCTTCCTTGCTTCCTACCTCCATATGTTCCTTCCTTCCTTCCTTCCTTAATGAGACAGACCCACCTCATGCAGGGTTAACTTGTTCATATAGTATGATCAAGGCAACTCTCATTACTTTGTGGAACAAAATGTTCTTAAACAAATGCAGTAAAGCAAACCTGAATGTAACCTTATACTGTTGCATGATACTCTTGAAAATACATTGTCATACATTAAGTCTATGGTAAGTTATGTTCTCATTGCAAAACAACTGAGAACATGCATGCGAGAGTAGAGGCATCTTTATTGTGTTTCTGGAGACAAACTAACTAGTGTTTGTCTGTGTCCACGTGCCAGAATGTGATCTGCAGTCCGTCCTAGGGCAGGCTGCTCTTTGGGTCAGACCCCCCTCTCTTTTCTCTCCTCTCTCTCTCTCATGTCCTTCCCTCATGTTGTTTTAAGTGAATACTCCTTTTCTATACTTTTTTCTTTTTTATCTGAGGGACAGGGTCAGCATGTTCCAGTGTGGTGTGTGATATTTGTCCAGGGGCGGTTAGTACATGATGTCCCGGGACTGCCGGGGGTCTGGGTGTGGGATGATGGTTGTGGTGGGGGGGTGGCATGTCTGTGGGGGGGCCTGGATTGTCAAACAGGAAATGACTCTTAGACGTGAGATTTAGCATGGTTTGCTTGTGTAGCATGTGTTTATCCCTGCACATAGGATTTATATGTGTATGTGTACAAACACTGTTGACGTCTGTTTGGGTCAATGGCCTGAGTTACAGCATCTCCCCTATATAAACACGTACTGCTTGAGTGTACACAGATGCACTTTGCAGTTTTCTTTTTGAAATATATAATGTAACACACATGAACATGGGCCGACTGAAACAGGTGTCTCTCGGAGCGGAACGTTTATGTATTATTTTTTTCTGCACCTCCGGGCTTTCCCCTTTAGCTGTTATTCCGTCCTTTTCTCAACAGCTCAATTTTAGTGAGTGCCAAACCATGCAGAAACGTCAAGGAACTGGCATCCAAGCTAAACAGGCTGTCACAAGTCATCAGAGTCAGACCGGCGCACATGTGACCAGGCACAGGTTAAAGACGGTGGTCAACTTGTCCGATTTTAATTGTGCCATACAAAACTACACTGCGGAATATTACACACTATGTAGTGAGAGGCTCTATGTGAAAACTTAACCTCTTAACCCCCGCCTTGACCGAGTGCATTTTCTCCAGTTCAGCTTTGCCCAAATCTAAAAGTTTCATACAGCCTACAGGCCAGAGTATCACCTCATTTGAAAACTAAGACCTACAAAACTAATTTAAATGTGTGACTCTTTTGTGGTGTTTTTGTTGCTTTTTTTGTCACCCTTTTGTCACTTTTTTGTCAAATTTTCATCACATTTTCATCACATTTTCATCACTTTTTTGTCAAATTTTCATCACATTTTCATCACTTTTTTGTCACTTTTTTGTCACTTTTTTGTCATTTTTTCGTTACATTTTTATCACATTTTTCTTCACATTATAATCACATTTTTGTCACATTTTCATCACTTTTTCATACAATTTGTGTTACTTTTTTGTCATTTTTCATCACATTTTTGTCACTTTTTGTTATTTTTTTGTCACATTTTTGTCAAATTTTTTCATCACTTTTTCATCACATTTTTGTCACATTTTCGTCACTTTTTCATAAAATTTTTGTCACTTTTTTGTCACTTGTTTGTCATTTTTTCTTCACTTTTTTGTCACTTTTTGTTATTTTTTTGTCACATTTTCGTCACATTTTCGTCACTTTTTCATAACATTTTTGTCATGTTTTCGTCACTTTTTCGTCACTGTTTCATCGCTTTTTGTCACTTTTGTTTTCATCCTCCTTTTTGTCTAAATTTGGTCTCTACCCTTTTTCAAGAAGCTTTTAGATTTGAGTAAAGCCAAACTTGGGAAAATGTGCTCGGTTCAGGTGCGGGTTAAGAGGTTAAAATACAAACAGAAATGTCACATGTTCTAAATTATGCCAAGCCAGACACTGCAATGTTCATTTCTTAGTAGGTTATCAAAATAAACAAAGCACGTAGACGAGCTGGTGATGTCTCGCTCCCCGTGAAGTTATTCAGTTCTGTTAATTGGAGAAAACGTTAGGCAGTATGGCTTTAAGTACATATTTGGTCATCTTTCCAGACCTTCAAAAGTCCCCGTGACATGGGGAAAGACGGCTGCTCCAGAGCCACCAACAGAAACAGAGCAAAGGCTAAGGAAATATAAAGTGCTAATTTATGTGTTCCTGACGACGGTCCAAAATGGCTGTGTGGTTTTTGGCCCGTTTTGGTCATAATTACACATGTGTTTAAAGCTTACATCATACAGCTCTGGAGAAGAAAATATACAACCAATTTGAAAACACAGCGACATCTTCATAAATCCTTGACCCGAATTAATGGTTGTATTGTGGGGCCAGTAAAAGCAGGGTTAGGTCAGGTGTAGGTGAAGCTTTCATGTACTGGAGTCTTGGTTCATTTAAAGGTGGGCAGTGTAGCTTTTGGCTCAGTGTTGGGATTTTTGAATAAAGGTGAATAACTATGGCAGCTTTGCAGAACTCGGTTCCATTAAACAAAGCTGGATGGAAGAATCCAAAATTGATGTTGTTTTGACTTTATTTTATGATTGTATTTTTATCACGACCTTCATTTAACCGTTTACTTCGCAGCTCATTGCACAAATTCAGCGTCTTCTTCAATGCAGCTCGTCTTTGGTCTTGCTCCAAAGTCTCTTGTTTTGTGACTGTCTTGCGTCTTCTGTTCATGTCCTAAACATCGCAATTGTATTACTTTATAAAAAAGTAAGTAAGTGCTTTATTTGTCATTGTACAAGCGTACAACGAAATAGTGTTCAGGTGTTAGTCCTGAGCCGCTGCGACTGAGCCGCGCTGCCACTGTGGGCCAACCTGACCCGGAGGTCTTGGAAACCGTAGCACCCGGAGGAAGCCTAGCTGGCTGCCTTCAGTCTCCTCTGATGCTCTGAAATGGTTTGTCCCTGTTTCAGAGCGTGGTGTCCTGCACTGGTCAGCTCCTCCTTCCTCTTCCTCTTCCTCTTCCGCAGCTCCCTCTGCCCCACCACGGTCTTTCACCATCTTCTGGGAAGATTATTCTCTAGTGAACGTTAGCCAGAACAATAGAAGGCATGTGTGGCTTCGCTGGGAGTGTTGCCCGGATACCTCCTTGTTTGTCCCTTTTTTGTTTCCTGTAGCACATCTTGTGACGCCTCCTGTGCTGCAGTGGTGGGGGGCTCTTGGTGCCTCTTCAGTGTCTCAGAAGAAGAAGAAATGTGTAGGTCTCAAATGGGTTTAGCTGATAAGCTAGCTTTTTGTTTACTTTTACCTTTAACAAGGTAAAAGTAAACACATGGTTTGCAGGTTTTAAACATAATGAGACCCTATGGAGACAGGATATTTTTGTTGTTTACAAAGGACAACTAACAATGATTCAAATTGTGATTTAGACTTGCGATTACAGTAAATGTGCGGCCCTGCACTGATGTTACTAAAAGCAGACATACCTAAGAAGAATGTTCTTTTTCTGTTTGGTCCAACGGATATAAAAGTTGTGTGGATGTGTTGACACTAAAGTCACTCCATGGTAATATTTCCAATGTGTTGTCGGAGAGTTGAGCAGAGGTCTTGGCACTTTGAAATATTTCTGGATGCTCGTAACCGCATGTTTAAACTCCCAGGGCGTATTGACTTTTCTCAACTTTCGTCTGGATTTTTATCTCGATTCACATTCTTGCCGCTTTATAAGGCCTCGTTTAGAGTCTCGAGCCATTTATAAAAGTGAAAGTTGTGGGTGTAATGATTCAATATAAGGTTGTGCAAAATGCTTGAGCCAAAGTCTGAGGAATTTAAAGTACGCTAATGCTTCATATTAAAAGCTATGGGTAAGCAGTGGAAAAAAAGCTAAAGGAGAGTGTTGTTGATTTTAGAAAAGCAATTCATTCTTTATTCATTATTGCTGCCTGATAAACACGGCATGAGATGAGAATGAATAAACTTATTTTAATAAAGAACAGCATGCTAGTCAAAAGTATGTTTGGTTTGTTAGACAAAATATGTTTGCGCCTTAGTGATAATGTTGAATAATGCACAGCATGGCCACTTCATTTACACATATGCTGTTGTGACTAATCGCTATTGGCAAGGCAAGTTTATTTGTGGAGCACAATTCATACACAAGGCAATTCAAAGTCTGTCTGTTTAGAAAGTAGAAAGCAGTAGACCAGGGACGTGAATATAAAGATTAGTGACAGAGTGGAGCTTACCATAAGGCACTTTGCAGCAAAAGAGTAAAATGTCATTCAAAAACGTGGGGTCCTGGGTTCAAACTTTGGACTGCACAGCACAGGGCATTTCTGTGGCTGAGTTTGAATGTTCTCCTCGTGTGTGCGCTGGTTTCCTCTGGGTGCTCCGTGTTCTTCAACCTGCACAGTGGTGTCGCTTTGAGTAATAATAATAATGCATTAGTCTTAGATAGCGCTTTTTCAGACGCTCAAAGTGGCTTTACAATTCCGTGCATTATTCATTCACACCATACTCAGTGATGGTAATGTAGCGACAGCTGCCCTGGGGTAGACTGACAGAAGCGAGGCGACCATTCTGCGCCATCACCAACCACTCACTCACACACTACATTCATCCCAGGCTTCCTGGTGTTCCCAAACAGTCTCCCATCCAAGTCCTGCCAGGCCCCTACCCTGCTTAGCTTAGCTTAGCTTAGGTTAGCTTAGCTTAGCTTAGCTTCTGAGATCTGACGGAATCGGGCAGAGCAAATGGCGGTATGGCTTTAAGTAGCAGCAACTCAAGAGCTCCATCTGATCTAAGCCATTTTGTTGTATTGTTTAATGACAAATAGAGCACTGAACCTTTACTTAACCTTCCTGCAGTATGTTGTTATTGCGCATTAATTAAAAGACTTTGATGAGATAAACCCTGGCATTTGAGCGTCGGTGTATTGAAGCATGTTAATGGAGTGTAGTGTATTTAAAAGCAAAAAAGTTATTTACCAAGGTTTACCAAAGTTACACAAACATTGTATGAGTTTCTTTATAAATGAAACAATGTACACAAGTTTAATTAAAAACACATTTCACAAGGTTGATAAAAAAAAGTATGAAATGGTTTACTAAAACTTTTCTCCCTCCGATTTTGCCCGAAGCATCATTGTTGTTTATGAAGGCCAAAAGATTTTTCATTTTGCTATTTCATTGGCAAGTAATATTGCAATAATACTGGGAGCAATGCGAAGGTCAGCAGCCACGACCAACAGAACATAATTTACATGTAGTAATGGGCACATAACTAACAGTGTCAGATGTACGATGCAGAAATCAGGATGTAATTGTCTCCGAATATTAAAACATGTAAATCAATGTAGGGAGGAACAAGCCACCGAATAATACCATCAACCACATCCGAACCATGAACCAGCAAACATTACAACAGGCCTGGTCGTGAATATATAATCTCGATTTCAGACGACAGATCTAATTGAGAGAAATGCCGACTGCCTTCTGCGTTAATTTGACTCCAGTTTCTTGATTAAGAGCTTGCCCACAGTGAATACCAATGTGCCAAACCCATTCCTTTGTGTGGGATTTGGAAACAGGGCTGAACAAATTCAGGATATTAATCGAACGGTGACTTTTCTGACAGGTATTAGATGTGTGCTTTATGTTTTTCCAAATCAAAATTTATAGAAGTACTACTTAAAATCAGCACATGCCTTTTTACAGCGTGTTGCAGCTCATCTATAGTAGAAACTGTTACTCAGTGTTGGGGGTAACATATTACAAAAGTAACGAGTTACAAAAATCTATTTACCGGTACACATTTATACTTTTGTCAGTAACTGAGGAATATTACTCACACAAAATATGTAAATATATTAATCATTACAATTCAAGGAACTCAAGTTACAAGTGCATTTAAATGAACGGGAAAAAAAGCCAAACTCCCCCCAAATAAAATGCAGCTCCAAATCCAGTTGGAAGTTGTTGCGTGTTGCCAATGTCATCAAAACAAAACACGAGAGAATGGGAACAGAAAAGCAAATCTTTGACTGTACTTTTGCTCAGTCGCATTATTACTACTTTCAGATTATGTTTTGCCAAAAGTAACTCAGAAGTAACTCAAAATAATGTAACTCAGTTACATTTTGAAACAGTAACATGTAATTCAAACATATTACATTGTAACTCTAACTATTACAATTTTAAAGAGGGGGTATTATGCTTTTTTCAATCACATAGCACCAGTCTATAGCATACTACAATGATGACGTAACCTTCTGTTGCTCATATGCAGTAAATTAAAATAACTGCCTTGAATAAAATTGCTCTCTCAAAATGGCTGTACTGAACGTCTTGAAATAGGCCTCTGTCTCTTTAAGAAGCTTTCCGACACGCCCCCTTCAGCACACTGCTGTGGCATTTAAACAACACTACTGTGCGGGGAGGGGGCTCTGCTGAGCTGAGGAGCAGTGGTTGGTGGCTTGGCTGGTGACGAAAGGTCCAGAGGCGTCTCCAGGAGGTGGGGCGTTCCTAGGAGGACTGAGGCATAGCTACACCTAAAATGGCTGCCGTCTAAGTTTTTACTGATTACTCAAAAATATGTGGATGAGCCAAGGCAACACTCCAGGCATGTGTTTAATGAGGGAATGACATAATAACATGATATAAAGCTTGAAAAAGTCAATTTTACATAATACCCCCCCTTTAAAGTAACTTGCCCAACACTCTTAATACTATTAATGGTGCAAAATCTCTACAGAAATCAGGAGCAAAAACACTTGAGAGAAGACTAAAACTAAACTAGGCACATTGAGTTGCCTTGTGTATAAATAAACATGCCTTGCCTAATGCAAGAATCACACACACTTCAGAACATTATTTGCAGATCAAACACTGGGGTGTGTCCAGGGGAAAGGAGTTGCACGGGCCCGTTCAATGAGGCTAGGGCATAACATTTACGTGTAATATACACACACAAACTATATAAGACATATGGGGAAACTGTCATAAGAATCTTCAAAGTCAGGGACCAGGCCCAGGCACCATGGCCTAAAATAATTAAAATAACAATGAAAAGAGGACAGGTGGTTTCATGACTAAGAACGTGGAGAGATGTTGTTGTTTGTAGGTTATTTTCTTAACAGCTGCAGCTTTTGCGCTTTGCTAACTGCAATTCGAATTCAACTGTGATTTATCTTCCAGTCCTAGTTTAAAACCAGTCATTTCATTTCGTCTCAAATAAAATCGTACCAACTCATTTTTCCCCTGTCGCAGTAACTTGCAACATGATATTAGCCTAGTTTGATCCAAATGCGTTGGGCTGGCTGGGGGTCCGCTGCACAGGGAGAAGGGGATTTTTGTTTTTGATTAGGGCACAGTGAGATGGGAGCGTTTAGGACCATTATGAGCTAATTGGAAATGCGGCAGCGGGAGGAAACTTCATATGGATCTGCGCTCTGGGCTCATGTGGGATGTGGCTCGTTTCGGTAACAAGATTCCTCGGCACAGAAACGGTTTGAATTATGGTTTTAGGAGTTATGCTGTTAATGCTCTCACTGTAGTCGACGTTCATTAAAGTCTATTATGTGGCTGTTTCAAAGAGCAAGGCTGCAGAAGAAAGACACTTTTATGGTGAAAAATGGTTCTCAATAAGCTTCAAATCTGGGTCACCGCGGCGCATTCCTTAACTTAATCTGTTTATATTACAGGAACTCCAGTCACCCTATCTTGTAACGCATAACAGGGAATCAACAAACAAACAGTGTGATAATAACATTGATGCTGGAAGGCAGTTTAATTAGGCAAGAAGGTCCTGGATTCAATTGTCTTATACATGGGCACCAGTACAAAAATATAAAGCTTTTTTCAGTGACTAAGGAATATGACATATTACTGAAACAAAATATGGGAATACATGAGTCATTACAATTCAAGTAACTCAATGTACATGTGCATTTAACCTCTTAACCCCCGGCTGAACCCAGCACATATTCTCCAGTTTGGCTTTACTCAAATCTAAAAGCTTCTTGAATTAAAGCAAAGCAAAAAGTTTCATTCTCGAAAACGAGGATGAAAATACAAACAAATAAAGCATCAACAGACTGACAAAAACGCAATGAACAAGTGACAAAAACATTGAACACACAAACATTGAAAAGTGATGAAAAAAACAAAAGAAGGAGCAACAAAAACGTGCCGGAAAAGCAACAATAACACAATAAAAATCGGGGGAGAAAACCTGTCTAAAGAGTGACAAAAGAAAGAAACCCGACAAAAACAGCATCAAAATCAAGGGGGAAAAAATGATGAAGAAAGCAACAAAAAAAAAGACAAAAACACGGCAAAAAACCAACAATCAGTTTTGTAGGTCTTAGCTTTCAAATGAGGCGTTACTCTGGCCTATAGGCTGTAAGCTCCAGTCGAGACGCGTTTGGGTAAAGCCGAAGTGGACATGTCCTTGTTAAGGCGGGGGTTAAGAGGTTAAATGTATGAACAAAAAAATGCCCCCAGATAAAATGCAGCACCAGCTCAAGTTGGACACTGGGGTATAAGATCTTCAGTTGTGTGCAGTTAATGTCGTCAAAACAACACACGAGAGAATGGGGATAATGAAGGAAAAGGAAATTGTTGACTGCACTTTGCTCTGTGGCATGTTGGCATGCTCGTTTATTGGAAAGAGGACAATCAACAATTAGATAAATCCGACTGGAGATTTATTCCCTATTCAATTATAATTCTAATCCAGCGCGCTGAGTGCTATGACTTACCCTGACAGCCTACAGTACACGGGTCTCACACCAGGCGGTCTGAGCTGCCCGTACTTTCCCTGCACTCAGTATATGAAACATACAATCATGAATATTAATCAGTGGCCACATTCTTCTGGCAAGTTCTTCTCAATCTCCTTTTCTTGTCTCGTATCTTGGGTCAGAAACTGCCAGCTTGTCCAACGACCTTGATGCTAGATGTTTTTGCCACTGTTATCAGGGAACAGCAGAGAGCAAGAATGTGGTGTATCAGCATGTGCGTGCAGGATTAAAACACTCCCATGTCTGCCAACTCAACTGTAACATAAGCCCAAACATATTAAACATATCTAATAATAAAATAATCATTATAAATCACAAAATAAGTGAATGAATCCCTTCAGGCATTATTACTATTTTCAGTTATATTTTGTCAAAAGTAACTCAAAATTAACTCAAAGTAGTGTAACTCGGCTACATTTATGAAACAGTAATATGGAATACAAACATATTACATTTTTAAAGCCGTAACTACTAATATAGAATATATTACACATTTAAAGTAACTTGCCCCACACTGATGGGACAAGAGCATCATCAGAGGCCAGAAAGAGGCCCAATTACTCAAGTACATGAGTCACTTTTTGTATTTTTTTTATTACCAGAGGTGGGTACTTTTGCAGGCAGTTATTTTGATACAGTACTTTTTTTTTTTACTTCGTTTTGAGTAATATTTCAATGAATATCTGTACTCTTACTTGAGTAAAACAAACAGTAACTCCTGTCAGTGTGAGTAAATCTTAAAGTGACAAATCTTCATTTTGATGGGTAGATAGATGTATTTTGTCTTTTGTTATTTAATTCTTCATAATGATTTCTTTTTATAGGATTTTATTATAGTATTTATTTGAAAATATGATAATTTTCAAATTACTTTAGGTTTTATTTCTCATAATTCAAGTCAAATCTGAAATATGAATAAGACTTTTACACTTGAACAGTTACTCAGCGCTCACTGTACTCAAGTAACATTTTCTCCAAGTACTTTTTTTACTTCTACTTGAGTAAAGTTATTCTACGTTACTCTTATTTGGGCTACTAACCACCTCTGCGTGTTACGTCTACTTCAGTAATATAAAAATATCTCCACAGTGAGCACCCGTGAATCGGTCAAAACAAAACCTTCATGTCACACATCAAGATTAATCACCATTTAGTTATTCATACTTCATTGTTGTAAAAAAAATAGCTCTTTGTTTTTCATAGTTTTTTTTAAATGCAATATCAGAATGTCCATGTTATGTTTGTTTTGCTTGTCCAATAATAAAAATAAATAGATCACCCTTATTGTCTCATATAAATGTATGTGTTAATGAAATCACTTGCAGAAGTATGCTATTCACCAGGAGAAAGTAATAACATTGTCTGACTGTGATATTATTCAGACTGGAGAATTATTGTGTGTAGTGTCTTCATGACGCTTATTGGGATTTGTCCTTCCAGAAGAACACATATTGCAAACGTGAAATATCTGCGTAAGAATGCCTTAAGAACAAAATGTGTGCGCAAGAACATTTCATGAATGGGGCCCTTTGTTCCTGACCAAATCTAGCCCAAGATTTGGAGGCGCCTGGGTCCTGCACTGCGGTCGCCGACTGCAGAGACCACCTTAGTGCCTTTTAGCATTCTGTTTGTATTCAATAATTTATCTAACTCTGCGTCACTGTTGAAGTGGCTGATGATTAGCAGAGCGGCTCACAGAGAACAGGGAGCATTGCATCCATTACATAAGACGGTCCTGTGCATGTGCAGATGGAATAACAATGGGAAAGTTCCCTCTGAAATGAGTGGAAATGTCTGCGGTCCTCTGCTGTAAGAGAGAGTGAGTGAAATGGCACGGCTCTTACATCACTTTCGAGGTCAGATCAAATTTTATACTAATAAGATGTCAGCAATGCAGTAAACACATACTACAAATCATTAAGTACATACTGTATACATTGCGTTTTGGCCTCTTTTGGTAACACTGGCCCATCAGCGAAAAGAACACAATGACAGTCTGTACCAGCAGGAGCCACCATTTTCATCCCACCAGCTTTCAAAATGTCAATGGTATAACAACTGTATCTTCTGTCTTTCAGAACTTTTAGTGTGTTTTAGACTTTGTGCTCGTTGCTTATCTCCCTTACAATTCACAAAGATAGAGCTCCCTTTTGCGGCAGAGTATTGTCGTCCTGTCTCCAGCCGGTGAAAAGCCAGTTTTAAAAACCCTCACTATTTCCAACGACGTCTTCGTGGGTTGGCAGCGTTGGCGTGCGTGACAGCTAATAAGTTATGTGACACCTCAACCTCCAGCTCCACGCTTCAAAAACACTTTCAAACATTTGCTGCTATTCCGATTCTCCATTCAAGTCGATGCACATCCTTTGTATCGTCTCCCAGTCAAGGGCTCTGGCAGAATGGAGGGGAGATGAATGAGGAGGCAGCAGCAGTGATGGTGGAGTTTGAAGAAAAATATAGACGCTGTGAAGAGAAGCCTTAGAGTTTTATAAAGGTGAAGATTCTTATTTGACTTTATGTTTTGTCTTTGGAACTTAACATGCGCAGGAATGACACATGACCCATTTTAGGAGCTTTGAACATTTTTGAAAAGGTCGAATGAAGTCTTAGCAATATAGACTTTGCCATTGAGGGTCATGAAACGGCACGGTGGTACAGATGTTTGTGCCTCTCTGTGACAGGTTTGTGTGTTCTCCCAGTGCCTATGCAGTTTTCCCTCGATGCTCCACTTTCCCAACCCACGTAAACAATAAACACAACCATTAAAAAAAAAAAAGCAAAAGAAAAGTTGCCACAAAAAGTAAAGGTGTTGTGTTGTGTTGTGTTGTATAAAGGCTTTTATCTTTGATTACAGCTTTGTAATCCTGGCATTGCCATCTTGGAATATGCCCGTGCTATCAGGGAAGAAGAAATTCATTGATGGAATAACCTGGTCATTCAGGATTTTCAGGTCGTCAGCTGATATCATTCGTTAGGCACATAGTGTTGCTGAGCATAGACCTGACCTAAGGCGCGCTGGGACCTATTTCGGCCTAGGAATGTAATGATTTAGACCGGCCCTTGCGACTTATGGAGTTATAGCTCAACTATAGTGCGCTGGCATTGTAAGCCAGAGACTGAAGGTTCAATACCTGAGCCTGATACAACTCTACAGTCAGCATCAAGTTATATAATCTTTGTCCACATTTTCTCCATTGAAATTGTAGAAAAAATGTTTTCTCTCTCCTCATTTTGCTAGGAGACTAGGAGTGGCAAGGAGAGTCTTTCACCTGCCTTTTTTCCTTCCCTTCTTTATTCATGCAGACACTTGTTTGTCTCCACTAGATTGAATTGCATCTTGAACTTGAACTAAAGCAGAGAGGTGCTCTACTTAAACACCCCTCTGAGTTCATTCAAATGGTATCTCCCTGTCACAATGAATGAAAAGTTTGATGTGAAAGTTCTTTTTGATTTTGATACATCAGTCATTATTTGATAGATTTACATGACCATTAGCCCAGGCTCCTGCTGCAGGCCCATTAAAGCCTTTAGGCCTGGAAAAGCACAACTGTGAGTGTGTTATTAATTAATCATTTTATTCTGATGGCCCAAAAGCGCGCGAAACATCCCGACTCTCCCGATTACCCAGTATGCCTCTGCCTGACCGCAACTGCAGCAACCCCAGATCATAGCAGTTAGTTAAATCCAGGTGGACACGTTATTTTGGTCTGGCAGTGTAGATCTTCCCAGAGATTGAGATTGCACCGAGTAATACCAATAGGCTGTGGACTCAATATCCTGGTGGTGTTGGGTCGTTCTGTGCGGAGTTTGCATGTTAAGGTCCACATGATAGCTGAGGGGATGGAACTCTTGCCTCACAGCAGGAAGGGATTGTGTTTGATTGTTTGACCTTATGAGCCTTTCTGTGTGGAGCCTGTTCTCTCCATGTTCTGTGGATTGTTTCTAAATGGTGGTAAATCCTCGTGCTAGTCCTGACCAAACCTAGATCAAAATCCTGAAATTGGTCCCAGGGCGCCATTCATTTTGTGTAATTTGAACAACAGAGATAGGTGCCCTGTGGTATCTACCTCCCAATGACACCGTTCTAAAACTCTTTAAAGCTTTTAAGAGAACTGCCGGCATTATCAAGCCCATTGTCGCACTTCTAATAATGGCCCTTTATATCGCCAGCCCATTTACTTGTAATGGATGCGAGGAAGAATGTCAGAGGCAGATAAAATACATTTGATGTTTTAGATGGAGGAAGGATGAAGGATGAAGGAGCAGAGGAGGGAGGGCTCTGTCTCCAGGCAAAGCTTTAATGAAGAATCCTTTGAAGTTCATGTGATTGAGCAGCCACACTGTCCCGTTCAGACCCTTCCGCGTCACGATTCGTTCGCCCCAATGTGATTTTAATCCTTTTGTCTCTGCAGATTCCTCCGCTCCTCACCTCTCTTTCTCCTTTAGCCTCCGAGAAACCCCTCCCTGTGATCAGGACATGCATCGGGAGGCGACTTAACTAACCGTGTGCTCCGCTGTAGAAGCTCATGGGGAATGTTGGCAAAGTGGGAAGTATGTGGGGTGTCAGGAGTCAGTCTAAAAAAGGAGGGGTAAAAGCTGCCGAGAATCAAAAAGAAGTGCTTTTACAGTTTACAATTAAGAAACAATGTCTTAGATTCTTCAGTCACAGTAAGTGGTGCTGTGGCTCCTGTCAAGTCAAGGCTTAGTCAGGGCTTGGTTATTGCTCTTGATTCCGATTTGGGACGAGTGGAGTCAAGGTAGAATCTTTTATTATTGCTGCTTGGGGTTGGGGTTTGTTGTATAAGCTTCTGTCTTGCACTAGTCCAGTTTTTGCATTGTTTGAGCCCCAGTTTAGTCTCAATCCAGTCCTGGTGGAAAGTCAGCAAATACTTGAGAACATTGATCATGGGTCAAACAAAATCTGACAGACATCAAGAAACCGTTCATAGCATTTCGTTACCTTCGATTTGGGACCTCTTGGATCACCAGTCAATCCAACGTCAGTCCACGAGCTTATCCATGCCCATAGGGAACCCCGCTTTGTCATCCTTGTATCTTTGTATGCAACAGGTTGGCGTGAACTCTACATTACCCATGAGTCTTTGAAGAGCTGCCGTTTCCAGGGTGCATCCATAAGCGTCTGCAGTCGCCCCCAGCGCACTGAGGGAGAAATGGCCTTTCTACCTCACATCCACTGGCGCTCACGACAGTGTTATCTCAACCAAGTGGCATGTGTGGGCGCTTTAATGCAAGTCCATCAACCACCCACGCTCTTCTGCCTTCCTCTTCCTGAAGCTATGGCCTTTATTTCTCAGCATTTCACTCCTCCCTCCCAGCCACTAATTGGTCTGAGCTGTTGTGAGCTCCCGACCATATTTACAGTATGTAGCAGGAGCCTGGAGATTTTTTTTTATTAAGACCATGTGCTACTCGTGCACAATGGGTCTGGTCTGCATTTTGGTATTACGATACACACTTCACTGTACTGTACCAAATTGGGCTTTTAAGAAGCTACATGATACTACTTCAGAAGCAAAATGTTCAAAGGGCGTACCACTTTAACGGCTTTGCATAGTTCCCTCTGCCGTATATCATTATTCATCTAGCATCCACCCACTAGGGGTCATACTGTAAGTGGTTGTTGTGCATTCAAGTCCAAGGCAGTCAAATTTAAAGGTGTACTTTATTCTCCAAAAAGGAAAATGTGTCCACTGCAATTGGACTAATCTTCAGTGCTGCAGGGGGCAATCCAGGGGAGGGGACATATCTCCAGGTCTTGGCAGGTTCATGTTGAGGAACTGGTGGATTAACCTGTTTTACGTCATACATATTTTGTTAATAGAGGCAATCGGAGCACTTGGGAGAAACACATAAATACACAAGAAGACCATGAAAACTCCCCACAGAGGGTTGACTCAGGGAGATCAGTTGAAATACTCTGTCAGACCAAAGAAAGTGGCCACCTGGATTTAACTAACTGTTATTTCAACCTGGATAGACTCACACAGACAAAAGCAGTGATTAGGGAGATTTATTGACATGTGTATTAGTTTTGGCGATCAGACCCCGGCGGTAGACATCGATATATAAGTCAGTGTAGATTAACAGCTTGGAGTTAGGGATGTCTTCCCCCGGAGACTGGACTCTGGTGGTGGTATGAAGGACCCGGATGATGCAGCAGGTAGAAGCCGTTGACGAAAGGCGGAGATGGGGTGGAGGTGGGTCGCAGCGCAGCTGGGAAGCGAACGGACCATGATTGCTGGGGCTTAAAAGCGGGACCGATGGCGATGATTAGCTGCTACGAAGGTGCGGCTCGTTCGCTGATGGCTGAGGTGGAGGTGTGGCCCTCTCAGGATCGATCATTGGCTGGAGGTTGATAACGCTGTGGTTTGTCTACCAGTTTGAATTAACGCCTAGGCTTCATAATCTGGGGTTCCTGTCGTTGGTCAGGTCTAGGTTCTAGATTCTAGAACGTCCAGACCACGTTATTCTATCCATGGATTTCTTCTTCCTTGATGGCACGGGCATATTCCAAGACAACAAACCCAGGATTCATCAGACTCACATTGTGAAAGAGTGGTTCAGGGAGCATGAGATGGATGGCCACCACAGAGTCCAGATCTTAACCCCATTGAGCATCTTTGGGATGTGCTGGAGACGGCTCTGTGCAGCAAAGATCTTGGTGAAAAAGTTTTCGACATTGATGAAACAACGCCACAGTGAATGCATGCTGTAATCAAAGCTAAAGACGGACCAACGAAATATTAGAACGTGACTTTTCTTTTTTGTGGTAACCCTTTATTTTGTCAGGCAGTGTACATTTGGAAACTCAAGTCAATAATGTCTATGGATAGGTGAAAAAGGCGATTCAACTACAGTGTACATGGGGGAACAATGGTTAAAAGTTCTAAAACAATTTTATCTGGGCCAAAATTGCTCAGTTATGCAAAATTTCAGTGTTTTCTTCCAACCCTCGTCGAATGTAAAGTAAAGTATCAGTGGTTTGGTGTTTTGAGTGCCATTTGTGTTGCTTTAGATACAACAACTCAGCTGTTAGCCCGATTTGGCATGGTTAGGGATGCGAGTTAGCTACCTAATCCGGTGCAGCTGACAATTTCACATCTATTACATGCTATTACCACAAAGGAAATGACCGTTAAACCAGATATTGGAGTCTCAATCACTGACAGCTGACTGCCAACCGTGAGTTTAAATTGGGCTTCTGTTTTTCATTTTGTCTTTTTTAAAAACCTCAAACATGACAGTGATTCAGTAGCAAGATAAATTAGGCAAATATCAAAATATTCATAACTTAGAAATAATGGAACATAGTTTTAAATCAACAAGATGATGCAACTGCAGGGCAAGCTTCCTGACAGTCGTGAGGCCTGATTTCAGCTATTGGATCAGACATAAAAGTGGAGATGGCTATTTTGACGCTTTTTTTCAAGAAGCTTTTAGATTTGGGTAAAGCCAAACTGGAGAAAATGTGTTCTGTTCAGAGATTAAGGGTTATGAGATAAAGGTGCAAAACATTTGAAATAATGATGAGAGTTCGGATACTCTATTTTGATTTTCTTTTGCTTAATTTCACTAAAATATGCTGTTTTCAATCAAAAATACATGGATATCAATGTCAGAAATGTAAAGGAAATATTATCTAAAAGTCTAAATCATCTTTGGGAACGACTCTAATATCAATAATAAAAGATAATAATAATTTGAACATTTCAATATGAGACTTTAACATAATAACACAAAGGGATAACATACAGTAAGAACCCACGGTGCTAGCATGGCTCCCCTGATGTTGTAACACTGTAACTTTACCACAAAGTTTTCGACATCTCTGTCTTCCGCTCAGTCAGTCCACTTAGGGTTTTATTTCTCCGCTCGTCTCTTCTGACTCCTTGTCGAAGGATTTTCAGACATGGTCCCGTCACGGCGCCTCAACATCTTTTGATTATTAAACCTATAAATGTTTCACACAGCCGTTTCCTTTTTTAGGACAGGAATCCTTCAGAACGATGGGTTTATCACGTTGAGAACGTGTCCGTGTGTGCGACGACGTGAACCTGTCAACCAATGAGATTTGAACGCCAGCGTGTTGAAAAATGTATTGTACCGCTTGGGTTTTATGGGCGACATACGCCTCAGAGGCAGGAAGGCTTTAAAGATCGCATTAACCTAGAAATGTATTACTGTACTGCATTAAGTATGAATTTAATTTTTAACTTCGTGCGTGATGTCTCATTGAAATTTGACACGGAAGTGTCAAAGTGTCCCTGAGCGCTGACCTAAAATCAACGATCTAGATGATGAGACAAGAGGCAGTTGCAAATATATCTGTGAATATGATGTTATTATCTTACTTTGGATAGACGTATACAGCTGGCACGGGCCAAGGAATTGACGCTATCTTGCAATGGTAATGATAGAGAGACTGCACCAGGGGTGTGCTGGGACATCATTTCGGCCTCAGAGTTTTATTATCTAAACCGACCCACGCATCTCCAGACTTGTAGCTCACCTTGTAGCGTGTTGGAAAATTGATGTAATTGTATAATTTCCATGAAAACTATCATTGTGCACTGAAGTGTTGTTGTAATCATCTTGGTATGTGAACCTTTGTACCAGACTCAGGTGTCCCCCATGGGAAAATGTATACAAAGATGACCTGTTGACCTGTCTGGTGTGGTGATCTCAGTTCTGCTCTAAACAGGACGAGAAGCAACCGTAACATCGCCTCACAGTGTTTATGGGTTTCTTATCGGCCTGGACCAGTGTCTTCTCTCCCAGCTTGCTGTTCTGGGAGGAGGGTCGACGGAGGAAGTATAACTGGGAGTGAAGGGGTCAAAAACTTCATACTTGACTTCTCTGTCAGTCTCACTCATATGTTTACATATGTTTTATCATTTATTCATTTTTCACAAATTATCTTTTTCTACTGCTCATAATAAATCACCAAAGACTAACTGTTTGATCTGCCTTGATTAGTAATTTCTGCAATTACACGTGTCACCTCTGAAGGTTGTAGGCTCGGATCCTTCACTTTTTATACATTGGTCGCTGCCTTTCTTTCTTTCTTTCTTTCTTTCTTTCTTTCTTTCTTTCTTTCTTTCTTTCTTTCTTCTGAAGGTGCACACTGTCATTGTGTCCTTGGGCAAGACACTTCACCTACATTGCCTCCAGTGTGAGTGTGAATTAGTGAGTGGATCCTTGCTGTAAAGCGCTTTGAGTGCCTAATGTAGGTGGGAAAGCCCTATATACTGTAAGTTGAGACCATTTACCATTTTGCCTCTGCCTTTTTTCTGTCCACTTCTTTGCTCACGCATACACTTCTGTGTTCTCTCTCCGCTGGACTGCACCAACTTAAACTAACTCGCAGGGGTGTTCAACTTAGCACCAATGCTCTGAGTCAGTTCAGCGTCCAATGGCACCACTGTGCTTCAGATTTACATGACGAAAACATTTGTGTAACTTTATTTATGTCCAAAACAGCAGCCCAGGTTCCTGCTGCAGCCCAGTTATAGTATATTATTCATTCTTTTTTTCTTTTTTTGGCGGCCCAATAGTATCGCGGCCCACTGGGAAACGTCCTGACTCTCCCCATTACCCAGCACTTGTTTTGGACTTTAAACTGTAATATATTTATGAGCAAAAACACAGTTTGCAATCTCAATGGAAATCTCATTATCAATCAAGGTTGAAAATATTGGTTGGGTTTAAAAAAACAAAGTTTATAAAAACTGTAGGTTTAGCTTCTTAGGGTAGTTAAACAAGCATTTATTTCCCCCCATGATGCTTCCACCACGCATATTGAGAGGCCTTTGCATCTCCAGAAGTCATCAGACCTGCTCATACAAATACTTCTATTATTTATTTATTTTTTGCTTTATCCTGTTTGTGTGCATTGGTCGCTGGAAGATGAAACCTGGCAGACACAGAGCCCCAGCTGACCGTGGCTCCTCTCGCTCTCTCCCCAACCAGCAACACGCAAACCTACCAAAGCATGAAGGGAAGAGCTCCCGAGTGAGAGAGAAGCTCCTGGCTCATAAAATTGAGTCATATAAGTCACCAAAAGTATGATTAAGCCTTAAAGTTTGCATGCCAAAACAGCGTGACAATAAGGTTACGATTGGTACTGAAATGATCAAACCCCAACCAAAGTATCATTTGGGAAATCTTGCATACAGAGAAAACTAACAGTAGAACAAAGCCGACATGTTGCATAATGTTTGAGTTTCTGGTTTATACATTCCTAATAAATCAGCTTGCTCGCATATATAAGAAAATATGTTGGCTTTCCTCAGCCTGCAATGTTGACTTCTAACGACAAAAGCACCGTATGTGCGCAGTGCCTCACCATTAGTGCAAAGCCCAGCACAAAGGAGCGGGTGATTGAACTGTTCCTTGTTTATTTTCGCTGCCTGGAGCGAGCATGAGGACGCTAATGTACCTGTCAGCAGAGCCATGGACCACCAGTGAACCAGATGTCAGAGCGCGCGACTTAAATGATGAAAAACAACCTTACTGCGCCACATGTTTAGACAGCACTCACTTGTTGTAGGGTGAAACTGTAGATCGAAGGCACAGCGCTTTCACAGCTGGAGTTTTACAGCAGCAGAAAAAGTCCACTTGTTTTTGTTTTTGACAGCGCCATCTGTCTAATGGGATGAACAGCAATGGCACACGAAAGACTGCGGCATAACCACTTGAATCCCATGTTTCCACCTCCTATCTGAAAGGCCAGATCCGTGATTTATTTTGTTTACAAACTAGCAAAGAGGGAGTGAACACCTTTAAAATTGTTAATTGTGTTACAAACTTATTTCTAACTTTCACAACAAGCCCACCAGGCATCTAAAGCCTTTATAATTAGATAGACGACACAAAAGTTTGTTTTCAGTTTTCAGTATAAAGTATATAGTGAATTACAAATGATCTCGGAAGAACCCAGGATTCTGACCTTTTACCATTTCAGTCCACAAAAGCCTATCCATAACCAGTTATCTTTGTATTTATAGGCTACATCCTGTAACCTAAGAAATAATAATAACATTCCTACAACAAGAGAACTAATTTAAATTACATACATCAAACCATCTTAAATGTAAATTATATAGTGCATGTTAACACGCCACACTGGATTGTAGCCATGGGCTAATTTCCAATCTAAGTTGATTGCGTATTTGTCCTTTCAGTGGCTGTATGGGTTAGGGTTAGGTTAGCATGGTACCATCACTTTCCATCACGGCAGCCTCTATAGGAAGCTCTAGGATGTTTTTTAGGGTTTCTGGTATGTTTTCACATAAGGAGAAGTGGCGTTCGATCCTAATGTATGCAGACAGTTAGCAAGTCGGCTAGTCCGGGACACCTTCCAGTGTTCGTTAGTGGGCTCAGTGTATTTTTCCTATAGCCACTGGCTTTAGCCACTAAAGATGGCAAATTATGAACGATGTTGTCAACCCATCGACCACACTGGAGGTCAAAGCCCAGTTAGAAATCATGAATGAATGTACAGAGTAGACCTTTTGAGATTTAACTTTAGATATAAATTAGCATATAAAAGTCCTCTGAGCTAAATGCTAAATCATATTCAGTACAGTTTTTTGCTTTTTGTGGGGTCAGATACACGTCCAATGGCCACTAAACATCATCTTATAATGATAAAGAAATCACATAAATGATATAGATGCCATTAAAAGAACAAAACATACCTCCCTATATGTTAGTATTGCGCCAGGCTTCCCTCCTCATTTGAATGGAGATGGAACTTTGGGTCTGGGATTCGACGGCTAACAAAATGTGCACATTTGTAGGAACAGGCTCAGACAGCTGAAGGCATTTCTGTGATTACTATGGGTTTTCAATGCTGACGGAACAATCTCTATGGTTACGCGCACATTTCATCCAGAAAATCTAACAATAATTCATAAACTCTGATAAACCAAATTCGTTGTAGCCGCCTGAATCTACAGCCGTAAAACTGCTGCCATGAAAGCAGTTCCATAACATTGTTCTCACATGTACAGGCACGTCTAGCTTCGCCTTCCAAGTTTCTCTTTACGGTGACTGGACGAAGACAAAGCCCCACAGACGGAGAGGAGAACGTTACACAGGCGGTGAGAGCCAGGTGTTAAAATATACATCAGCTTTGGGGGGAAACAATGCGTCATGTTGCTTCGGAAAAGGGCTTGCACTTCATGACCAAGACAGATGCCCTCATTTTGTCCCAGGATCTCTCAAAGTGTGAGTGTTGTGATACTCGGGGTAATTTCAGAGAGATTTATGGGTCCGCCGGCCGCACAAAGGTTGGTCCGGGCGCGTGAAGTTGTGTGAAGTGCTTAACAATACCCTCACTTCTTCATGTTTGTACAAGGAGACAGGAGCTCAAACAGAGAAGATAAAGCACTGGTTCATGGGACTGTAAGACAAAAGGGCCATCAGGATAACATAAAGAAATGTCAACGGAACTTGAAATAATCCAACCCACGCTGACTGCTAAGTGTAAAAGGCTATAATGTCTTTCACTCCCACCCTCATCTGCGGACATCTACACATTATTACAATGCTTCAATCAAATGGACGTAGTGCGTATCAGAGAGGTTGCAGCTTATTATTTCATAGTATAGTATAGTATAGTATAGAGCTCAGAGGAAATTGAAGGAACAATGTATACAAGCAAGAAACATTTAAAACACAACTCTAAGTATGTTTGCAGATATCATTTTAACAGCTCTAGTTAATTCTGCATTACATTTCCACCTTAATGCTCTTGAAATAATATTTTTTTTGTGGCACAAATCTGAAAAACTGTTTCCACTTCAGGTCAATGGTGCGTTTCCATAATAGCGCTCACCAGGAGAGAGCTCTTCAGAAGGTAATGGTCTGTTCTTTGGCCCTAACGACGGTTGGTTGAGATTCCCTCTGTTGAAGAGTGTGATAAAAAAGCAGTGCTCAGTAAATAAAGGCAGAGACAAAACCACCGGAAAGGCTCTCGACTGCCTCGGTGCTGATTGTTGTTTTCGATGTATCGCTTCACGTTGCACTTTTCACCTCGAAAACATCCGAAGAATATTTTCGCCGCTCAGATAATCCGCGGTGGCTGCGGATAGAGCACATCTCCACATCTCGTCTCTGATTGAGTGAGTTTCCTCTTGGCTCTGATGAGAAGCAGCTGTTTGCAATGACACATTTCATATAAAGGAGTAAGATGGATGCGCAGATAGTCGCTTCTTGATTTTGGAGATATTGCGCAGTGCGTTTGAGCATTCAAATGTTCCTCTGTGAGGGGCTTTCATGTTGTAGAATTTGATGTTCCCGTATCAGATGGAGCAGGGTCCTGTGGAAATTAACACGGTAGTGCAGCGGTTACTAGTGCTCGTGCTTCACAGATAAAAGGTCCCGGGTTTGATCCCCGGCTGGAGGGGTCCTTTCTGTTCTGTTTAGTTTGTTGAAAGGACCGTGTGCAGTTATCAGTTACATTAAAAAGATGGCTGCACCAGATTTAGCACTATGCTAATTCCCATCTGTAGTCCTGCACAATTAAAATTACCTAACAAAATTAAAATTACATAACAGACCATTTACAACTACAAGTGCAATATACAAATACATAGTGCAAGTTACAAGTGCAGAATTATAGAGTGCAACAGTTTTTTCCAAAGTCTATACAACACATAAAACACATATTAACAGTATAGTAGCCATCAGATGGTACCTGCGAGGGCAACATCCGATAGCCATACACCCCCACTGCTACTGTACATGCAAACAAGATAACGTTATTACTCTAGTGATCTGGTAGCCATCAGACGGTACCCACGAGGGTATCATCTGATGGCCAAATACCTGTCTGGTACTGTTATTGAGAGCAGGACTGGTGGTCTGTGGAGTTTGCATGGTCTCCCCGTGTCTGCATAGGTTTCCTCCAGGTACTCAGGTGTCCACTACCACAAAAAAAAAAAACATGCACAATAGGCCAGAATGAATGAGAGTATGAGTGAGTGGTTGGATCGGTGATCGGAGGGGCCAATGGTGCAATTATTGGTTGCCTCGCTTCCGTCAGTCTACCCCAAGGGCTACTGTAGCTACAAGAGTATCTTACCACCACTACATGTGGAGTGACAGAATATTGACTACAGTGTGGTAATTACAAGTGTAAGCCATTATTATTATTAACAAGTGAATATTTAAGAAATATCCAAACTAGAATGTTAAGCATATTGGTGAGTTGCAGGTTCTATCAATCAATCAATCAATCAATCAATCAATCAATCAATCAATCAATCAATCAATCAATCAATCAATCATTCAATCAATCAATCAAAACTTTATTTATAAAGCGCTTTTCATACAAGGTTGTAACGCAAAGTGCAGGTTCTATAATGTGATGATGTCACCGGACCCAGTGGGAGCAGGAACCAGTTTTTCCTATTAACTGCATTACACTTTCACAAGTCGTTGCTAAAAAGAAAATGTATGAATTACAAAAATGATCATTGATATCAGTCACTGGGTGCATGATCTCTCTGTACAAGACCGAAGATTTCCTCAAAAACAAAATAATTTGACCTCTATAGAATATTATAGGCCTTTAAAACGCTGTGATGTCACCTGAAACCCAGCAATTGCCGGATGTATTTATTTTGCTGAGGATTTGGTCAGTGAATTCATGATATACAGGTGAAACCCGGAAAATTAGAATATCATCATCATCATCATCATCTTTTTTATTTGAGCATCTGCGTTCCACAAAGTTCTACATATTTACAGTTTGGTACAGTAAACAAAGCCAAAGAGATACAGTCATAGGTGAATAAGTCAATAATTAAACAAATAGCGTGGATATGATGCTCAAAAGGAGTAGGCAGAAGCTTAAGCTTGTTTGCACCTACCCCCTTGTGTACTGAAGAATTTGATACATTCATTTACTTAGCATAATCAAGAAAATATGACATATAGTTATTTTGTCCCATTCCAGTGACTATACTATCAGCAAAAATAACATCACAATATTCTATTAATCCCAAGGCAAGGAAAGAAAACTCTAACATTTTCTTCAATAATTACAAATACCCATCACTGCCAAAGCAACTAGTCACCAATCTTTTAAATGTGATCATTTGTCCCTTGTTGTTATGAATTAACTGCTTGTAATAAACACAATATATGGATTGTGTTATTAACGACCATATTATGTTCAATATTAATGATGTAAATTTATTTCATATTTTTAACTATTGTATTATCATTATTGATTCCTTATTTTGTTATGCCATTATAATACTATTTAATTATTATTATTGTTATTAATTCAAAATCAGTCACTTTGTTCACTTCATTGTCACCATCTACAGCAGGTTATATGATAGAATATCATACAATAGCTCATTTATTTCTGTAATTCAACTTAAAATGTGAAACTAAGATGACATAGACCCATTACATGCAAAGTGACATATGTCAAGCCTTTGTTTGTTTTAATTTGATGATTATGGCTTACAGTCCATTTTCAAAATATTCTAATTTTTAATTTTAATTTGAGGTTTTCACAAGCTGAGCCATAATCATCAAAATTATATCAAATAAAGGCTCTACATATCTCACTTTGCATGTAATGAGCCTATCATATATTAGTTTCACAGTTTAAGTTGGATAAGAGAAGTGAATGCACTGTTTAACAATATTCTAATGTTCAGTTTCAGTAAATCTTGTGGTTTGAAAAATGAAATAAAAATACCAGTGGTAACTTTATTTCATCATTTCACCGTAGTTCATACTGAGAGACATTGGACTAAAGTATATAACACCTTTTTCTTTAACGCTGACTTGATGTAACTACAGAGATATCGAAAGCTCAACAACTTCTCCTCACAAATGAACTCAGGTCAAATAATATTCTTACAATAGCAACACAAGCTTATCACATGAATCACACAGGTGTATTTATTGCCAACTGAAAGGATATTAAGTCATAAAATTAATATGGAGAGTTTCTGGACCCAGTGACGACAGAATGATAAGGGTCAACAATAATTAACCTTCAAATCCTTAAACGTGAAGCCGACCTATCATGAAATCACATGAGCGCAGTCTATTCCGAGCACCGGCGCTCTCTTATTGTAACCGCCGCTGGTGGCTGTAAATCACAGTGCGGGAGCGCGTGGGCGTCGGTGATGTGAATAATCTCATCCCTCCATCGCGCCCCAAAATATGAATATATTTTTTCTTTCATTTTGCAGAAGCATCAGATAATCTTCTAATGGTCAGGCCTCCCCATGCGCGCTCCCTTTGCTGCTACAAAAATCAAGGCACAATCCACAGTTCCTTCATGTATTAGATAAAACGGAAATAAGTTGTGAGGAATTTCGGCTGTCACAGAGATACAGGGATGTAACGGACAAGACCTTGGATGACACGGTGGGAAATAAAATGACTGACAGACCAACGTTGATGATGACTTTGTAGGATTTTAAAGCCCTTCCTGTTGATTGTGGCTTTTTTCGCCGTTTGTTACTCACAGAGCCAATTACAGGGCAACTTTTACTTGTCGTTTTTCGCTTGTTTTTCCATCTTTTATAGACAAACCATTTTCTCATGTTCTTTCGAGGTTGTATAATTGTCCCGGTATTACTCTGATGAACTGAGATGTCTCTGAGCCTTGAGTTTCCGTTATTTACTTGAATTCCTTTTACCACGCAAGTGCACTCGAACAGGGCTTGTTCTTTATTGAGCACAATTAGACCGTCTCCTAATTGCTTCTGTCGCAACATCTTTGTTCGTTTCAAGGAAGAGAATCAAAGGCAATTCTGGTAAAAACTGCAGACATGTTTGCACTTTGAACTTATTCTTTCCAAGACATTTATTGTAGAGTTACGCCCTGGCTTGTTAAGTTGACCGCTTAAACCCCGCCTTAACCGAGCAAACGTTCTCCTGTTTGGCGTTACCCTAATCTAAAAGCTTCTTGACTTGACTTCTTGGTTAAGCAGGATCCTCAAGTTAGGGGGTACTCGGAGTATAAATTAAAGCCTCAAGGGGTACGTGGGACAAACAAGGTTGGGAACCACAGACCAGTAGCGTGCTGGGACCTCATTTCGGCCCGGGAATTTAGAGAAGACCGGCTCACTTTTCTGTGGGTTTATAGCTTAGTGATAGTGTGCTAGTCTCTGGTGCAGGAGGTCCCCGGTTCAAGTATGGCTTTGACACATTTCTAAAGTTTTCTTTTTTTACATGAGCCGCTGCGCACACTGAGCCTGATACAACTCCACAATCAGCACCAAGTTATGAAGATAAAAATGTTTATTTTTGTCCACTTTTCTACCTTTCACTGGCTTTTTCCCTCTTTACTCGCGCGGACACTTGTTTTTGCTGGATTGGACTGCACCAACTTCAACTAAAGCGGAGGGGTGTTCCACTTAAAGACCCTTAAACACTCCTCTGAGTTAGTTCAATGTCAAATGGTATCTCCCGGCCACAAGGATGAAAAGTTAGATGCGAAAATTTTTTCTGATTTTGACACATTTCCCCCTCGTGGGGGCGGCCCGGCCCTAAACAGTGCTGCGGCCCACCGGGAAACTTCCCAACTCTCCCTATGGCCAGCACACCTCTGCCACTGACCTAAAGTAATGTGTGTCTAGAAAACACCCCTAGGCCTTAAAGGAACAGGCCACCGTTTTTCCATACTGAGATATGTTCTTACCTGAGCTTAGACGAGTTGATGCGTACCTGTCTGGTCGATTTTCTAAGCCTATATTGTAAGGCGTAATAATACAGGAGCACTTTGACGTCCGCGCAGTATAAAGTCGAAGTGCTCCTAACGTGTTATTACGCCTTACAATATCATGCCCTTTTTTATATGCTTAGAAAATCGACATCTTGTGTAACTAGACTTGGATCGTGTAACTTTTCACGTAACCATATTTAAATACTGTAGGGAAAACGTGGAACAGCTTGGTCGCTTCTAACTTCACCCCAGTTTGGAGCTTTAGGAATATGCTGGGAGAGGCTAAATGCTAACAACGTCTATGGACGATTTGTGAGCGCACGCACAAAGACCAGACAGTTACGCATCGACTCGTCTAAGCTCAGGTAAGAACATATCTCAGTATGGAAAAACGGTGGTCTATTTCTTTAAGATGTTGTTAAATGTAATACACAAAATGGCAGAGGGCGCATTGCTGCTCCGGTGAAAAGGAAATGAAACTTGGGTCATTGACAGCTACTGACAAACTAATGCTAATGCTAATGCTAATCTGCGCAGGAGTGTTTGGTGAAAGCCCCAAAAAAGTGCATTCTCCAGCCAAGAAATACTTGCTCCACAATGCTCTTGCAGTAAACCCTTTTCCCCTGACGCTGAATTGTCCAGTGTCATCCATTTTGGCTCTGAGCTCATGTCTATTTTCAGGCTGCCACTTCTTTATTTAACACACGTAAACGTTCTCCTGTAGTCGCATATTACAGCGCGTCTTAAAGTAGTTTGGTTCGGTCCCACGCTCCACCCTTTGTGCCCATATCGCCCCGTCCAAACCTGCCGCTCCATGCCCCCACACCCAGCTAACTATAGCCTTCCCCGGAGAAAATTGCAATTCAAGCAAAAAGAGCCACTTAGAGAAAACCACTCCCTTGTAAAGTTGCGCTGGGTGCCGTGGAGCGCTTATAAAAACAGACAGAGGCCATTAGCACCAAATTAGCTTTTTACACTGTGTGACGAAATGCGGGCCTGTTCAGAGACTAAGTGAAGGGTACACATTGGGTAATGGGGCAAAATAACTGTCCAGGGTTACCGAGTCTAGACACTTGAATGTTATTTCAAATGTAAATGCAAACTATTTCTTTCGCTCTAACATAATGAGACAATTTAATCGAAAAATGACTCTTAATGCTGGAAGAAAATACTGGCTCAGGTATAGAGTTGTCATCTCATAAACGTAAGACTGGTTGCTTGATCCCAGCTACGACAAGTGCGTACTATCGATGTGTCCTTGAGCAAGGCACTCGGGCTCCACATTGTTTTACTGGATACTTTTGTGCATCTTTGCTGTGTTTCTTACTGCAGAGAGTCCGTACTAGCCATGAAGGACCCAGCTTTTTTTTAAAAGTAAACAAACGGCTAACGTTAGCTGAAGACGGACACATTTTCTTCTTCTGCAGCCCAGTGGAGGTGTCACAAGAGGCACAGGAAACAAAAAAGGGACACATGAGGAGAAGATGGTGAAAGACTGTCGGGGAGCAGAGGGAGCGGAGGGAGCTGCGCAGGAGGAAGAAGAAGCAGGAGGTGGAGGAGTGCGGGACTCAACGCTCTGAAATAGGGACAAACCCAGGAGGCGATGCAACGTTTCAGAGGACTGTGTGCATAACTTCAAATCATAACAACGCAAGCACCCAAGAAGTGACTTCCTGTTTCGAACCAGCACACCAAAATAAAAGCACACAGCTCGTCTCATGGATTAGTTCAGCAGGTACTTGCACCCTTACAAGAATATAATTAAATACACACATTTTAAGTGTTTTGTCTGTTAATAGCTAGGCAGAAAGAAAGTTGAACTAATGAACTGCTGAACTAATGCATAAGATGGTGCTTTTATTTTGGCGTGCTGGATCGAAACAGGAAGTCAATTCCTCGGGGGCGTTGTTATGAATTGAAGTTTGAGTCAATTGTCAAATAAAGCACTTACTTACTTATTTAAACTGGGAAACATGTGTTATAGTGATTGTACTTTGGAAAGTCTATTGTTTAAATGTGCTAAATAAATCAAATGGATTTTAAACATATCATTTTTCATACTGCGGTACCTGCTGCACAGAGGAGTCGGGTGCACATAGGTTTGGCTTCACATCACGCTGTTTAAATAGTACAAATGTAAATCAGTGTTTTGTGTTTATGCAACTGAGCAAACTGGCCTTCGCCCCGCTCGCTCCAGCTCATAACAAGCTGCGCTAACCCCGGTGTGGAGAGAGCTCACTGATGCAGTAAAGAAAACAGGCCGCACATATTTCAAAAACAATCTTTGCACTTTCCTCAGTTGCTGTTATTGTTTATAGATTTACAGAACAGTAGCCAGACAGAATATGAGTGGGTTTTCTGTACATTATGTATTAAAGTAAATCAATTAAAGGCCGTGTAGTTGACTTTTTTGTTTATGAACACAGGAATGGGTTTCACTTAACTTTCAGGTCTTTATCTTTATAAAGAACAATGCAACATAATCATCATTTCAACCACGCCAGAATGAATGATACATTTTCTTTTTAAATCTAGACGCTGAACAGATTTTTTAAATTTTAAAGAACAATAATACACTCAGCAACATATCCTGACACCAAAACAAAAAACATGTATAACACTCTTACAAACACATTTGGAAGCCTAAGCCCCTGCCTGCCCCTGTGCTTCCCCTCCGCAGTATAGAGTTTACAGTAACAAACCTGTTGCGTGGTTATTGTCACTGGAGTGGCCCCAGGAGCATAAACCTTTCTTTGTCTCGTCTGGAGACGCAGACAGACGTGGGCGCGGCATCTTCCGAAAAAAACATCGCTGCTCGTCTCGTCTGCGCTCCCTACTAATAAAGCTCACGGTTTTGAATTACGGCCAATCAACCAAACCGCCGGGGCCCGTACTCGAGGCGCTGTTGTCTGAGTTTAAAAGGGAAATTCCTCTTAAATAAATTACTTTGTGGCATCATTGTTTTGCTGTTACCAAGAAAGGAACACGTTGAAAATGTGCACTGCTAAGAACTGTATCTACTGTATGTAGATTCATTTGATTTGTTCAGAGTTTCTGGCAGAGGAAGAATAAGATTCAAATCACGGTTAGGTCTAATGTTAGCAGACATATGAAGGCAACTTAGGCAAGATCTTTCTTTATTTGTTCATGTTTCATTAGGAAAGACTCACTGAGGGTTCAGACTCTCATTTTCAGGGTGGTCCTGGTCCATGAGGAGACCCTATTGTACATGTTCTCCTTCGCACAGCCTCGATCTATAACCTGTGACCTTCTTGCTGTGAGGTGAGAGCAGCTCATAGTGGGAAAGTGTATAGTTCGAATCATGAATCATTTAGTCTTTGCACTTCACCCAACTTGCCTATGCCTCGTTTCTGTCTATCTAACCCAAGGCATCTGTGGCTGCAGTAGCTAATGCAGTTATTAAAATGTTAAAAACATCATGTCAGGAGCAAAGAATTCACTTCTGTGCTCATCAGATAGGTGTTGAAAACTTCAAATAGCACCAAGATTTTCAGCGAGCCGCTCAAAAATTAATCTGCCTCTCTTTAGTATAGTAGATACTCTCGAGTTGATGTTCTAGCCATTAGGAATTTTGATGAACGACTCCAAACATTAAATAAAGAATCTTATCAAGAGCATTGTTCTGAATCACGTCTGCAGCAGAGATGTTTTTCTTGTTTTTGCAGTTAAAGATGAACCAAAGCATTTCCATATGAGATGCATTCGACGAGTGCCGGAGAGATAATAGTTTTCAGCGCAGTAGGTGTCAGCGGGTGCTCCAGCTTGAGAGATCTATAGGGTGTTTTCATACAAATAAAAACATATGTGCTTTCATAACAGGAAATAGGAAGCCAAGTGTCTGTTATTGAGCAAAGAGGGCTCATGAATCAAATGAAAAAGCATGACGGTTTACAATGACGCACTCACATATTTCAGATGGTCTTAATCACAATGTGCCACACGTGCTTTGACACAGACGCTTTATAATGAGGACGGATGGGTTCAAATGTGTAGATTCATGGCTTCTATTTTTAAGCGACATGCTATTGATAATCGTCACCGGGTCATTTAAGTCATGTAATTAAAAGATACTGTAGGTATAGCTTCAGGTGATTGTTGGAACATACTGCGGTGATATTTTGAGCTGCTCTATGTGGTGTTGTTTGTCTATGTTCACAGACAAATGGAAGAACAGTAGAGAGATATGTCTTCAGTGAAGTGTTGCGGTGTTAAGCTTAAGGAGAAAACCGTGTATCTCTAATGTTGGATTCATTAAAAAGTCATGTCAAAAAGGTTGTCAGAGCCAAGAATAAATCTCTGAGAGTGCAGCCTTTGCACCGAGCAGAGAACGGTGTGAAGAAGTCAGGGAGGTTTTTGTCATTGTAACAACAATACTGCAAACTCTCGGTGGGAAGAAAATAAATGTATTTTTTCACCTCTTGTAAACAGAGGTATTGCAAGAACGTGATTGAGACTGTGAGATCACAATGACTTTTGCAATGAACTTTATTTCAGGATGAGCCACGCATTAATTACTTGGCTCCAGCTCGTTCAAAATCCAGCAGCTCGACTTTTAACTGGGACCAAATGTAAGTGTTGTTCCTGCGTGGACGCTGGGGGCGCACTATTAAAGGTCCCCGTTTAGCACTTCTCGTTCTCTGGCCTCGTGTTAACTGTTAACCGGTGCTGAAGCTTGGGTGCCCTTATTAGAGCGTTTCCCCATACTCATGTTGCTCTGGTTCTCTGAGTGCGTCATGGCGCAACGCTGTAGCATCGCAGTAGCTTTGGTTTGCGGCTCCTTGATTGTCCTGTGGATGTGTCTCCGCTATAGCACATGAAAGGTGGCTCTAACTCAGGCGACCAAATGTTACCCACAAGGTGATTTTTGGTAGCCCGCGAGCAGTGGCGTGCTGGGACCTCATTTCGGACCGGCAATTTAGAGAAGACCGGCCCACTTCTCTGTGTGTTTATAGCTCAGTGATAGCGCGCTAGTCTCTGGTGCAGGAGGTCCCCGGTTCAAGTATGGCTTTGATATATTTCTAACGCTTTCTCTTTTTACATGGGCCGCTGCGCACACAGTCTGAGCCTGATACAACTCCACAATCAGCGCCAAGTTATGAAGATAAAAATATTTATTTGTCCACTTTTCTACCTTTAACTGGCTTTTTCTCTCTTTACTTGCGCGGAGACTTGTCTGGACTGCACCAACTTCAACTAAAGCGGAGGGGTGTTCCACTTAAACACCCTTAAACACCCCTCTGAGTTAGTTCAACGTCAAATGGTATCTCCCCGCCACAAGGATGAAAAGTTAGATGCGAAATTTTTTTCTGATTTTGACACATTTCCCCCTCGTCGGGGCGGCCCGGCCCACCGGGAAACCTCCCGACTCTCCCTATGACCAGCACGCCTCTGCCCGCGAGATGATTTCTTATTTATATTATAAGCGGCCCGCCGGTAAAATGCATTAAACACGTTAGAACTACATGTCCATGAGGCGCTGTTCTCTCCATAGACCAGCATAATGGTCTATGGAGAGAGAATGACAACATCAGACAGCGCAAAGAGATGCGGCACTTCTGCAGACGACTTATCAACTTTTTTCAACAAATTAACGGACTAAAGGCAGTGGACTGAGAGAGAGGAGCTTCTGAAACAGCTGGGAGACTGTCAGAACGCAAGGGAGAAACTTTAGTTGTTCAGCTAACATGTGCTGGAAAAGTTACAGCAGCATAACAAAAAGCTGCTTTACCTTTATGACACTGCAAAGCCAACATATCGTGAATAGTGTTTAAAAGCGTCATGTCACAACAGTAAAGTGAGGAGTTGAAGACTGTGGCCTTTTCTCTCCAACTCTCTCTCAGAGCCACATCATCATGTTAATTAATTTAATCTTTATTAAGGACACAGGATCCATAAATAAAAAATAAAAAATAGGGAATATGGAAATGCACAAAAAATCTGCAAGTAATTACAGCAACATTGACAGTAAAAATATACAGTAAGCACCATCGATCCTCTCACTGCAGGTCCCAAAAAGGCATGAGGCCAATGATTCCACATTATTGAGGTGAATCTCACTGAGCTGGTCTCAGGCACACCAGAGTCTGTATAATGGCATTCAGACACATTCATTTATTTGACAGGGTAATTGCAAATTGACACAGTGCAAAACAAGTTTGTAGTTGATGCTTATTGTTAGTGCTCCTTTTCAACTCCAGTCCCTGGTTGGGCTTTTCTACACTACATTTAAATGACATGTGTAGTACATTTGGCATTTCTTTCTAAACAGGCTAACAGACAGAAACTGGACCTGACTCCTGAAAGATCATTCATTGAACCAATTTGCCCGAACCAAAATGAGATTAATTTTTTTTTAAAGTCTGTAATTTCAAATTTAGAAGCACATTTGAAACCGATTGGAAATCTCTGGAAGCTAAAAAATGTGCAGATAGGTAATGTACAGTCTATTTTAACGTATATTAAAAAAGGCTAAGTCTGATGTGTCTGTCTATGATTTGGGTCTGTGCAACAGTCAGCAGGGACTTGTTGGAAGACTCCATGTCAACCTGTATGTTAAACCTGTAATTTATGGACTGAACACACAACTGGTTTTATGTATCGATTTTTAATGAACTTTAAAATAAAGGAAAAACATATTTTTAACACATACATTAGATTTTTCTAATGGAATGTGCCCTTTGTCGATGGACCTGTGTGCTCTTAAGCTCAGGCTAACACGTCCTTGGCCTCACTCCACAATATCTTTGCGACCTGCTGCTCGTTCCTTCAGAGCGGAAGATCATCTTTTGCATGTTGTGCCATTCACAAAGAGGAAACGGCGAGGGGACCGCTTTCTCAGTCAAACTGTGGCCCAAACTGTGGAACGGACCGGCCCTGCACCTTAAGCCGGGTCACTCACTATTTCGAAGTCCCATTTTGGAAACGCACTTTTTCATTTTGGCTCTTGATTTGTTTTGAATCATCGTCTTCTATTGTATTTTCCTTATGGTTTTCTTTTCTACTGGCTATAGGCTATTACTATGTGTATGGCACTTTGGTCGACTTAGTAGTTTATAAAGCGCAATATACAGTGCCTCTCAAAAGTACTAATACACCTTGAACTTTTGCACATTTTGTCAAGTTTACAACCCTAAACGTGAAGATTTTATTTAGAATTTTTTACTGAAAGTTCACACACAGGTAACAGACAACTGTGAAGTGAAAGCAAAATGATACATGATTCTGTTATTTTACAAAAAATAGAAAAATGAAAAGTGGGGCGTGCATAAGTATTCATACAGCATTTTCCTGAGTGCATTAAATTGCTTTTATAACATTCCTAATGACTGCAGAATGTTCACACCTTGCCCTAACCATTAAATAGAGGCCACCTGTGTGTAATCTACTCTCAGGATAATTCCAGCTGTTCTGTGAGGGCCTCAGAGCTATGGTCAGAGTGTATTGGTCACTAAACAACATCATGAAGGCCAAGGAGCACACCAGAGAGGTCAGGGATAAAGCTGTGGAGACGTTTAAAGCAGCGTTAAGTTATACAAAGATTTCCCAAGATTTGAACATCTCACGGAGCACTGTTCAATCCATCATTCAGAAATGGAAAGAGTATACAGTAGCACCACTACGAACTTACCAAGACACAGGCGTCCACCTAAACTAACAGACCGAACAAGGAGAACACTGGTCAAAAATGCAACCAAGTGCCCCAAGATAACTGTGGAGGAGCTGCGACGTACTGCCGCTGAGCTGGAGGAATCTGTACATGGGACAACTATAAGTCGTACTCTACACAAATCTGGCCTTCATGGACGAGTGGCAAGAAGAAAGCCATTATTGAAAGGAGGCCATAAGAAATCCCGTTTGAAATTT